>CATKUP010000122.1:1200000-1567000 GCA_949786385.1 Onychomys leucogaster
CTCATCTTAACTGACAAGCCTCGGATGTTAGAGGACCAGTGCTTTGTATCAGTTTCAGAAGCAGAGTTGGACTAGATATGGTCCGTATGTGTACGAAACAACGTTCTTTTGTTCTCATCACAATCACGTTTCTTGCTGTCTTAGAGAATCTGGAAAGCAAGAGCATGCTTCTTGCTCTAAAGCAGAGTGTAATCCATGGATAAGAACTGTGTTGTGTGTTTCCCTTCAGAAATGGAGTTAAACCCCAGGCTCTGTGTCTTCCCACAAGCAAGACTTCGTTTCATGTAAGGGCAGTCACTTTTCAGCTCAAACGACCACATCGTTCACGAAGCTCACACGTTTCTCATCTTAACTGACAATCATCGAATGTTAGAGGACCAGTGCTTTGTATCAGTTTCAGAAGCAGAGTTGGACTAGATATGGTGTGTATGTGTAGGAAACACCAATCATTTGTTCTGAACACACTCACGTTTCCTGCTGTATTAGAGAATCTAGAAAGCAAGAGCGTGCTTCTTGATCTAAAGCAGAGTGTGATCAATGGATCAGAACTCTGCTGTTTGTTTCACTTCAGAAATGGAGTTAAATCTCAGGCTCTGAGTCTTTATACAAGGAGGACTTCGATTCAAGTAAGGGCAGTCACTTTACAGCTCAAACGAACTACATCGTTCACGAAAGTCACACGTTTCTCATCTTAACTGACAAGCATTGGATGTTAGAGTTTCTCTGCTTTGTTTCAGTTTCAGAAGCAGAGATGAACTAGATATGGTCCGTACGTGTAGGAAAGACCGTTCTTTTCTTCTGAGCACACTCAATTTTCCTGCTGTATTAGAGAATCTAGAAAGCAAGAGAGTTCTTCTTGCTCTAAAGCAGAGTGTGATCCAAGGATGAGAACTCTGCTGTGTGCTTCCCTTCAGATATAGAGTAAATCCCATGCTCTGTGTCTTCCTACAAGCACTACTTTTTTTCAGGTAATGGCAGTCACTTTTCAGCTCAAAGCAAGTACATCATTCACTAAGCTCACACGTTTCTCATCTTAACTGACAAGCATTGGATGTTAGAGGACCTGTGGTTTGTTTCAGTTTCAGAATCAGATTTGAACTTGATATGGCCCGTATGTGTAGGAAACACCGTTCTTTAGTTCTGAGCACACTCAATTTTCCTGCTGTATTAGAGAATCTAGAAAGCTAGAGCATGCTTCTTGCTCTAAAGCAGAGTGTGATCAATGGATCAGAACTCTGCTGTGTGTTTCACTTCAGAAATGGTGTTAAATTCCAGGCTCTGAGTCTTTCTCCAAGGAGGACTTCGATTCAAGTAAGGGCAGTTACTTTACAGCTCAAACAAACTATATCATTCACGAATCTCACACGTTTCTCATCTTAACTGACACGCATCGGATGTTAGAGGACCTTTGCTTTGTATCAATTTCAAGCAGAGTTGAACTACATATGGTCCGTAATGTATAGGAAAAACCATTCTTTTCTTCTGAGCACACTCATGTTTCCTGCGGTATTAGAGACTCTAGAAAACAATCGCGTGCTTCTTGCTCTATAACAGAGTGTGATCCATGGATGAGAACTGTGTTGTGTGTTTCCCTTCAGTAATGGAGTTAAACCCCAGGCTCTGTGTCTTCCCACAAGCAAGACTTTGTTTCACGTAAGGGCAGTCACTTTTCAGCTCCAACGAACTACATCGTTCACGAAGCTCACACGTTTTCATCTTAACTGACAAGCCTCGGATGTTAGAGGACCAGTGCTTTGTATCAGTTTCAGAAGCAGAGTTTGACTAGATATGGTCCGTATGTGTAGGAAACTCCATTCTTTTCTTCTGAGCACACTCAATTTTCCTGCTGTATTAGAGAATCTAGAAAGCAAGAGAGTTCTTCTTGCTCTAAAGCACAGTATGATCCAAGGATGAGAACTCTGCTGTGTGCTTCCCTTCAGAAATAGAGTTAAGTCCCATGCTCTGTGTCTTCCTGCAAGCACTACTTTGTTTCAGGTAAGGGCAGTCACTTTTCAGCTCAAACGAAATACATCATTCACTAAGCTCACACGTTTCTCATCTTAACTGACAAGCATTGGATGTTAGAGGACCAGTGGTTTGTTTCAGTTTCAGAAGCAGAGTTGGACTAGATATGGTCTGTATGTGTAGGAAACACCGTTCATTTGTTCTGAGCACACTCACGTTTCCTGATGTATTAGAGAATCTAGAAAGCAAGAGCGTGCTTCTTGATCTAAAGCAGAGTGTGATCCATGGATGAGAACTGTGTTGTGTGTTTCCCTTCGAAATGGTGTTAAACCCCAGGCTCTGTGTCTTCCTACAAGCAAGACTTCCTTTCAGGTAATGGCAGTCACTTTTCAGCTCAAACGAACTACATCGTTCACGAAGCTCACACGTTTCTCATCTTAACTGACAAGCATTGGAAGTTAGAGGACCTGTGGCTTGTTTCAGGTTCAGAAGCAGAGTTGAACTAGATATGGCCCATATGTGTAGGAAACACCGTTCTTTATTTCTGAGCACACTCAAGTTTCCTGCTGTCTTAGAGACTCTAGAAAGCTAGAGCATGCTTATTGCTCTAAAGCAGAGTGTGATCAATGGATCAGAACTCTGCTGTGTGTTTCACTTCAGAAATGGAGTTAAACCGCAGGCTCTGTGGCTTCCCACCAGCAAGACTTCGTTTCACTTAAGGGCAGTCACTTTTCAGCTCAAATGAACTACATCGTTCACGTAGCTCACACGTTTCTCATCTTAACTGACACGCATCGGATGTTAGAGGACCAGTGCTTAGTTTCAGTTTCAGAAGCAGAGTTGGACTAGATATGGTTTGTATGTGTAGGAAACACCAATCATTTGTTCTGAACACACTCACGTTTCCTGCTGTATTAGAGAATCTAGAAAGCAAGAGCGTGCTTCTTGATCTAAAGCAGAGTGTGATCAATGGATCAGAACTCTGCTGTTTGTTTCACTTCAGAAATAGAGTTAAATCCCAGGCTCTGAGTCTTTCTACAAGGAGGACTTCGATTCAAGTAAGGGCAGTTACTTTACAGCTCAAACGAACTACATCGTTCACGAAAGTCACGCGTTTCTCATCTAAACTGACAAGCATTGGATGTTAGAGTTTCTCTGCTTTGTTTCAGTTTCAGAAGCAGAGATGAACTAGATATGGTCCGTACGTGTAGGAAACACCGTTCTTTAGTTCTGAGCACACTCAATTTTCCTGCTGTATTAGAGAATCTAGAAAGCAAGAGAGTTCTTCTTGCTCTAAAGCAGAGTGTGATCCAAGGATGAGAACTCTGCTGTGTGCTTCCCTTCAGATATAGAGTAAATCCCATGCTCTGTGTCTTCCTACAAGCACTATTTTGTTTCAGGTAAGGGCAGTCACTTTTCAGCTCAAAGCAAGTACATCATTCACTAAGCTCACACGTTTCTCATCTTAACTGACAAGCATTGGATGTTAGAGGACCTGTGGTTTGTTTCAGTTTCAGAATCAGATTTGAACTTGATATGGCCCGTATGTGTAGGAAACACCGTTCTTTAGTTCTGAGCACACTCAATTTTCCTGCTGTATTAGAGAATCTAGAAAGCAAGAGAGTTCTTCTTGCTCTAAAGCAGAGTGTGATCTATGGATGAGAACTCTGCTGTGTGATTCCTTTCAGAATTGGAGTTAAATCCCATGCTCTGTGTCTTCCTACAAGCACTACTTTGTTTCAGGTAAGGGCAGTCACTTTTCAGCTCAAACGAACTACATCATTCACTAAGCTCACAGGGTTCTCATCTTAACTGAGAAGCATTGGATGTTAGAGGACCTATGGTTTGTTTCAGTTTCAGAAGCAGAGTTTGACTAGATATGGTCCGTATGTGTAGGAAACACCATTCTTTAGTTCTGAGCACACACAAGTTTCCTACTGTCTTAGACACTCTAGAAAGCTAGAGCATGCTTCTTGCTCTAAAGCAGAGTGTGATCAATGGATCAGAACTCTGCTGTGTGTTTCACTTCAGAAATGGAGTTAAATCCCAGGCTCTGGTTCTTTCTACAAGGAGGACTTCAATTCAAGTAAGGGCAGTTACTTTACAGGTCAAACGAACTAAATCGTTCACGAATCTCACACGATTCTCATCTTAACTGAGAAGCATTGGATGTTAGAGGACCTTTGCTTTGTATCAATTTCAAGCAGAGTTGAACTACATATGGTCCGTAATGTATAGGAAAAACCATTCTTTTCTTCTGAGCACACTCACGTTTCCTGCGGTATTAGAGACTCTAGAAAACAATAGCGTGCTTCTTGCTCTATAGTAGAGTGTGATCCATGGGTGAGAACTGCGTTGTGTGTTTCCCTTCAGAAATGGAGTTAAACCCCAGGCTCTGTGTCTTCCCACAAGCAAGACTTGGTTTCATGTAAGGGAAGTCACTTTTCAGCTCAAACGAACTACATCGTTCACGAAGCTCACACGTTTCTCATCTTAACTGACAAGCCTCGGATGTTAGAGGACCAGTGCTTTGTATCAGTTTCAGAAGCAGAGTTGGACTAGATATGGTCCGTATGTGTACGAAACAACGTTCTTTTGTTCTCATCACACTCACGTTTCTTGCTGTCTTAGAGAATCTGGAAAGCAAGAGCGTGCTTCTTGCTCTAAAGCAGAGTGTAATCCATGGATAAGAACTGTGTTGTGTGTTTCCCTTCAGAAATGGAGTTAAACCCCAGGCTCTGTGTCTTCCCACAAGCAAGACTTCGTTTCATGTAAGGGCAGTCACTTTTCAGCTCAAACGAACCACATCGTTCACGAAGCTCACACGTTTCTCATCTTAACTGACAATCATCGAATGTTAGAGGACCAGTGCTTTGTATCAGTTTCAGAAGCAGAGTTGGACTAGATATGGTAGGTATGTGTAGGAAACACCGTTCTTTTGTTCTCTGCCCACTCACGTTTCCTGCTGTCTTAGAGACTCTAGAAAGCAAGAGCATGCTTCTTGCTCTAAAGCAGAGTGTGATCAATGGATCAGAACTCTGCTGTTTGTTTCACTTCAGAAATGGAGTTAAATCCCAGGCTCTGAGTCTTTCTACAAGGAGGACTTGGATTCAAGTAAGGGCAGTTACTTTACAGCTCAAACGAACTACCTCGTTCACGAAGCTCACACGTTTCTCTTCTTAACTGTCACGCATCGGATGTTAGAGGACCAGTGATTTGTATCAGTTTCAGAAGCAGAGTTTGACTAGATATGGTCCGTATGTGTAGGAAACACCATTCTTTTCTTCTGAGCACACTCAATTTTCCTGCTGTATTAGAGAATGTAGAAAGCAAGAGAGTTCTTCTTGCTCTAAAGCAGAGTGTGATCCAAGGATGAGAACTCTGCTGTGTGCTTCCCTTCAGAAATAGAGTTAAATCCCATGCTCTGTGTCTTCCTACAAGCACTACTTTGTTTCAGGTAAGGGCAGTCACTTTTCAGCTCAAACGAACTACATCATTCACTAAACTCACACGTTTCTCATCTTAACTGACAAGCATTGGATGTTAGAGGACCTGTGGTTTGTTTCAGTTTCAGAATCAGAGTTGAACTTGATATGGCCTGTATGTGTAGGAAACACCGTTCTTTAGTTCTGAGCACACTCAATTTTCCTGCTGTATTAGAGAATCTAGAAAGCAAGAGAGTTCTTCTTGCTCTAAAGCAGAGTGTGATCCATGGATGAGAACTCTGCTCTGTGCTTACCTTCAGAAATGGAGTTAAATCCCATGCTCGGTGTCTTCCTACAAGCACTACATTGTTTCAGGTAATGGCAGTCACTTTTCAGCTCAAATGAACTACATCATTCACTAAGCTCACACGTTTCTCATCTTAACTGACAAGAATTGGATGTTAGAGGACCTGTGGTTTGTTTCAGTTTTAGAAGCAGAGTTGAACTAAATATGGCCTGTATGTGTAGGAAACACCGTTCTTTAGTTCTGAGCACACTCAAGTTTCCTACTGTCTTAGAGACTCTAGAAAGCTAGAGCATGCTTCTTGCTCTAAAGCAGAGTGTGATCAATGGATCAGAACTCTGCTGTGTGTTTCACTTCAGAAATGGAGTTAAATCCCATGCTCTGAGTCTTTCTACAAGGAGGACTTCAATTCAAGTAAGGGCAGTTACTTTACAGCTCAAACGAACTATATCGTTCACGAATCTCACACGTTTCTCATCTTAACTGAGAAGCATTGGATGTTAGAGGACCTTTGCTTTGTATCAATTTCAAGCAGAGTTGAACTAGATATGGTCCGTAATGTATAGGAAAAACCGTTCTTTTCTTCTGAGCACACTCACGTTTCCTGCGGTATTAGAGACTCTAGAAAACAATAGCGTGCTTCTTGATCTAAAGCAGAGTGTGATCAATGGATCAGAACTCTGCTGTTTGTTTCACTTCAGAAATGGAGTTAAATCCCAGGCTCTGAGTCTTTCTACAAGGAGGACTTCGATTCAAGTAAGGGCAGTTACTTTACAGCTCAAACGAACTACATCATTCACGAAGCTCACACGTTTCTCATCTGAACTGACACACAACGGATGTTAGAGGACCAGTGATTTGTATCAGTTTCAGAAGCAGAGTTTGACTAGATATGGTCCGTATGTGTAGGAAACACCGTTCTTTTCTTCTGAGCACACTCAATTTTCCTGCTGTATTAGAGAATCTAGAAAGCAAGAGAGTTCTTCTTGCTCTAAAGCAGAGTGTGATCCAAGGATGAGAACTCTGCTGTGTGCTTCCCTTCAGAAATAGGGTTAAATCCCATGCTCTGTGTCTTCCTACAAGCACTACTTTGTTTCAGGTAAGGGCAGTCACTTTTCAGCTCAAACCAAGTACATCATTCACTAAGCTCACACGTTTCTCATCTTAACTGACAAGCCTCGGATGTTAGAGGACCAGTGCTTTGTATCAGTTTCAGAAGCAGAGTTGGACTAGATATGGTCCTTATGTGTACGAAACAACGTTCTTTTGTTCTCATCACAATCACGTTTCTTGCTGTCTTAGAGAATCTGGAAAGCAAGAGCGTGCTTCTTGCTCTAAAGCAGAGTGTAATCCATGGATAAGAACTGTGTTGTGTGTTTCCCTTCAGAAATGGAGTTAAACCCCAGGCTCTGTGTCTTCCCACAAGTAAGACTTCGTTTCATGTAAGGGCAGTCACTTTTCAGCTCAAACGACCACATCGTTCACGAAGCTCACACGTTTCTCATCTTAACTGACAATCATCGAATGTAAGAGGACCAGTGCTTTGTATCAGTTTCAGAAGCAGAGTTGGACTAGATATGGTGTGTATGTGTAGGAAACACCAATCATTTGTTCTGAACACACTCACGTTTCCTGCTGTATTAGAGAATCTAGAAAGCAAGAGCGTGCTTCTTGATGTAAAGCAGAGTGTGATCAATGGATCAGAACTCTGCTGTTTGTTTCACTTCAGAAATGGAGTTAAATCCCAGGCTCTGAGTCTTTCTACAAGGAGGACTTCGATTCAAGTAAGGGCAGTCACTTTACAGCTCAAACGAACTACATCGTTCACGAAAGTCACGCGTTTCTCATCTAAACTGACAAGCATTGGATGTTAGAGTTTCTCTGCTTTGTTTCAGTTTCAGAAGCAGAGATGAACTAGATATGGTCCGTACATGTAGGAAACACCGTTCTTTAGTTCTGAGCACACTCAATTTTCCTGCTGTATTAGAGAATCTAGAAAGCAAGAGAGTTCTTCTTGCTCTAAAGCAGAGTGTGATCCAAGGATGAGAACTCTGCTGTGTGCTTCCCTTCAGATATAGAGTAAATCCCATGCTCTGTGTCTTCCTACAAGCACTATTTTGTTTCAGGTAAGGGCAGTCACTTTTCAGCTCAAAGCAAGTACATCATTCACTAAGCTCACACGTTTCTCATCTTAACTGACAAGCATTGGATGTTAGAGGACCTGTGGTTTGTTTCAGTTTCAGAATCAGATTTGAACTTGATATGGCCCGTATGTGTAGGAAACACCGTTCTTTAGTTCTGAGCACACTCAATTTTCCTACTGTATTAGAGAATCTAGAAAGCAAGAGAGTTCTTCTTGCTCTAAAGCAGAGTGTGATCTAAGGATGAGAACTCTGCTGTGTGCTTCCCTTCAGAAATGGAGTTAAATCCCATGCTCTGTGTCTTCCTACAAGCACTACTTTGTTTCAGGTAAGGGCAGTCACATTTCAGCTCAAACGAACTACATCATTCACTAAGCTCATACGTTTCTCATCTTAACTGACAAGCATTGGATGTTAGAGGACCTGTGGTTTGTTTCAGTTTCAGAAGCAGAGTTTGACTAGATATGGTCCGTATGTGTAGGAAACACCATTCTTTAGTTCTGAGCACACCCAAGTTTCCTACTGTCTTAGAGACTCTAGAAAGCTAGAGCATGCTTCTTGCTCTAAAGCAGAGTGTGATCAATGGATCAGAACTCTGCTGTGTGTTTCACTTCAGAAATGGAGTTAAATCCCAGGCTCTGGTTCTTTCTACAAGGAGGACTTCAATTCAAGTAAGGGCAGTTACTTTACAGGTCAAACGAACTATATCGTTCACGAATCTCACACGTTTCTCATCTTAACTGAGAAGCATTGGATGTTAGAGGACCTTTGCTTTGTATCAATTTCAAGCAGAGTTGAACTAGATATGGTCTGTAATGTATAGGAAAAACCATTCTTTTCTTCTGACCACACTGACGTTTCCTGCGGTATTAGAGACTCTAGAAAACAATCGCGTGCTTCTTGCTCTATAGCAGAGTGTGATCCATGGATGAGAACTGTGTTGTGTGTTTCCCTTCAGTAATGGAGTTAAACCCCAGGCTCTGTGTCTTCCCACAAGCAAGACTCCGTTTCAGGTAAGGGCAGTCACATTTCAGCTCAAACGAACTTCATCATTCACTAAGCTCACACGTTTCTCATCTTAACTGACAAGCATTGGATGTTAGAGGACCTATGGTTTGTTTCAGTTTCAGAAGCAGAGTTTGACTAGATATGGTCCGTATGTGTAGGAAACACCATTCTTTAGTTCTGAGCACACTCAAGTTTCCTACTGTCTTAGAGACTCTAGAAAGCTAGAGCATGCTTCTTGCTCTAAAGCAGAGTGTGATCAATGGATCAGAACTCTGCTGTGTGTTTCACTTCAGAAATGGAGTTAAATCCCAGGCTCTGAGTCTTTCTACAAGGAGGACTTCGATTCAAGTAAGGGCAGTTACTTTACAGCTCAAACGAACTAAATCATTCACGAATCTCACACGATTCTCATCTTAACTGAGAAGCATTGGATGTTAGAGGACCTTTGCTTTGTATCAATTTCAAGCAGAGTTGAACTACATATGGTCCGTAATGTATAGGAAAAACCATTCTTTTCTTCTGAGCACACTCACGTTTCCTGCGGTATTAGAGACTCTAGAAAACAATAGCGTGCTTCTTGCTCTATAGTAGAGTGTGATCCATGGATGAGAACTGCGTTGTGTGTTTCCCTTCAGAAATGGAGTTAAACCCCAGGCTCTGTGTCTTCCCACAAGCAAGACTTGGTTTCATGTAAGGGAAGTCACTTTTCAGCTCAAACGAACTACATCGTTCACGAAGCTCACACGTTTCTCATCTTAACTGACAAGCCTCGGATGTTAGAGGACCAGTGCTTTGTATCAGTTTCAGAAGCAGAGTTGGACTAGATATGGTCCGTATGTGTACGAAACAACGTTCTTTTGTTCTCATCACAATCACGTTTCTTGCTGTCTTAGAGAATCTGGAAAGCAAGAGCATGCTTCTTGCTCTAAAGCAGAGTGTAATCCATGGATAAGAACTGTGTTGTGTGTTTCCCTTCAGAAATGGAGTTAAACCCCAGGCTCTGTGTCTTCCCACAAGCAAGACTTCGTTTCATGTAAGGGCAGTCACTTTTCAGCTCAAACGACCACATCGTTCACGAAGCTCACACGTTTCTCATCTTAACTGACAATCATCGAATGTTAGAGGACCAGTGCTTTGTATCAGTTTCAGAAGCAGAGTTGGACTAGATATGGTGTGTATGTGTAGGAAACACCAATCATTTGTTCTGAACACACTCACGTTTCCTGCTGTATTAGAGAATCTAGAAAGCAAGAGCGTGCTTCTTGATCTAAAGCAGAGTGTGATCAATGGATCAGAACTCTGCTGTTTGTTTCACTTCAGAAATGGAGTTAAATCTCAGGCTCTGAGTCTTTATACAAGGAGGACTTCGATTCAAGTAAGGGCAGTCACTTTACAGCTCAAACGAACTACATCGTTCACGAAAGTCACACGTTTCTCATCTTAACTGACAAGCATTGGATGTTAGAGTTTCTCTGCTTTGTTTCAGTTTCAGAAGCAGAGATGAACTAGATATGGTCCGTACGTGTAGGAAAGACCGTTCTTTTCTTCTGAGCACACTCAATTTTCCTGCTGTATTAGAGAATCTAGAAAGCAAGAGAGTTCTTCTTGCTCTAAAGCAGAGTGTGATCCAAGGATGAGAACTCTGCTGTGTGCTTCCCTTCAGATATAGAGTAAATCCCATGCTCTGTGTCTTCCTACAAGCACTACTTTTTTTCAGGTAATGGCAGTCACTTTTCAGCTCAAAGCAAGTACATCATTCACTAAGCTCACACGTTTCTCATCTTAACTGACAAGCATTGGATGTTAGAGGACCTGTGGTTTGTTTCAGTTTCAGAATCAGATTTGAACTTGATATGGCCCGTATGTGTAGGAAACACCGTTCTTTAGTTCTGAGCACACTCAATTTTCCTGCTGTATTAGAGAATCTAGAAAGCTAGAGCATGCTTCTTGCTCTAAAGCAGAGTGTGATCAATGGATCAGAACTCTGCTGTGTGTTTCACTTCAGAAATGGTGTTAAATTCCAGGCTCTGAGTCTTTCTCCAAGGAGGACTTCGATTCAAGTAAGGGCAGTTACTTTACAGCTCAAACAAACTATATCATTCACGAATCTCACACGTTTCTCATCTTAACTGACACGCATCGGATGTTAGAGGACCTTTGCTTTGTATCAATTTCAAGCAGAGTTGAACTACATATGGTCCGTAATGTATAGGAAAAACCATTCTTTTCTTCTGAGCACACTCATGTTTCCTGCGGTATTAGAGACTCTAGAAAACAATCGCGTGCTTCTTGCTCTATAACAGAGTGTGATCCATGGATGAGAACTGTGTTGTGTGTTTCCCTTCAGTAATGGAGTTAAACCCCAGGCTCTGTGTCTTCCCACAAGCAAGACTTTGTTTCACGTAAGGGCAGTCACTTTTCAGCTCCAACGAACTACATCGTTCACGAAGCTCACACGTTTTCATCTTAACTGACAAGCCTCGGATGTTAGAGGACCAGTGCTTTGTATCAGTTTCAGAAGCAGAGTTTGACTAGATATGGTCCGTATGTGTAGGAAACTCCATTCTTTTCTTCTGAGCACACTCAATTTTCCTGCTGTATTAGAGAATCTAGAAAGCAAGAGAGTTCTTCTTGCTCTAAAGCACAGTATGATCCAAGGATGAGAACTCTGCTGTGTGCTTCCCTTCAGAAATAGAGTTAAGTCCCATGCTCTGTGTCTTCCTGCAAGCACTACTTTGTTTCAGGTAAGGGCAGTCACTTTTCAGCTCAAACGAAATACATCATTCACTAAGCTCACACGTTTCTCATCTTAACTGACAAGCATTGGATGTTAGAGGACCAGTGGTTTGTTTCAGTTTCAGAAGCAGAGTTGGACTAGATATGGTCTGTATGTGTAGGAAACACCGTTCATTTGTTCTGAGCACACTCACGTTTCCTGATGTATTAGAGAATCTAGAAAGCAAGAGCGTGCTTCTTGATCTAAAGCAGAGTGTGATCCATGGATGAGAACTGTGTTGTGTGTTTCCCTTCGAAATGGTGTTAAACCCCAGGCTCTGTGTCTTCCTACAAGCAAGACTTCCTTTCAGGTAATGGCAGTCACTTTTCAGCTCAAACGAACTACATCGTTCACGAAGCTCACACGTTTCTCATCTTAACTGACAAGCATTGGAAGTTAGAGGACCTGTGGCTTGTTTCAGGTTCAGAAGCAGAGTTGAACTAGATATGGCCCATATGTGTAGGAAACACCGTTCTTTATTTCTGAGCACACTCAAGTTTCCTGCTGTCTTAGAGACTCTAGAAAGCTAGAGCATGCTTATTGCTCTAAAGCAGAGTGTGATCAATGGATCAGAACTCTGCTGTGTGTTTCACTTCAGAAATGGAGTTAAACCGCAGGCTCTGTGGCTTCCCACCAGCAAGACTTCGTTTCACTTAAGGGCAGTCACTTTTCAGCTCAAATGAACTACATCGTTCACGTAGCTCACACGTTTCTCATCTTAACTGACACGCATCGGATGTTAGAGGACCAGTGCTTAGTTTCAGTTTCAGAAGCAGAGTTGGACTAGATATGGTTTGTATGTGTAGGAAACACCAATCATTTGTTCTGAACACACTCACGTTTCCTGCTGTATTAGAGAATCTAGAAAGCAAGAGCGTGCTTCTTGATCTAAAGCAGAGTGTGATCAATGGATCAGAACTCTGCTGTTTGTTTCACTTCAGAAATAGAGTTAAATCCCAGGCTCTGAGTCTTTCTACAAGGAGGACTTCGATTCAAGTAAGGGCAGTTACTTTACAGCTCAAACGAACTACATCGTTCACGAAAGTCACGCGTTTCTCATCTAAACTGACAAGCATTGGATGTTAGAGTTTCTCTGCTTTGTTTCAGTTTCAGAAGCAGAGATGAACTAGATATGGTCCGTACGTGTAGGAAACACCGTTCTTTAGTTCTGAGCACACTCAATTTTCCTGCTGTATTAGAGAATCTAGAAAGCAAGAGAGTTCTTCTTGCTCTAAAGCAGAGTGTGATCCAAGGATGAGAACTCTGCTGTGTGCTTCCCTTCAGATATAGAGTAAATCCCATGCTCTGTGTCTTCCTACAAGCACTATTTTGTTTCAGGTAAGGGCAGTCACTTTTCAGCTCAAAGCAAGTACATCATTCACTAAGCTCACACGTTTCTCATCTTAACTGACAAGCATTGGATGTTAGAGGACCTGTGGTTTGTTTCAGTTTCAGAATCAGATTTGAACTTGATATGGCCCGTATGTGTAGGAAACACCGTTCTTTAGTTCTGAGCACACTCAATTTTCCTGCTGTATTAGAGAATCTAGAAAGCAAGAGAGTTCTTCTTGCTCTAAAGCAGAGTGTGATCTATGGATGAGAACTCTGCTGTGTGATTCCTTTCAGAATTGGAGTTAAATCCCATGCTCTGTGTCTTCCTACAAGCACTACTTTGTTTCAGGTAAGGGCAGTCACTTTTCAGCTCAAACGAACTACATCATTCACTAAGCTCACAGGGTTCTCATCTTAACTGAGAAGCATTGGATGTTAGAGGACCTATGGTTTGTTTCAGTTTCAGAAGCAGAGTTTGACTAGATATGGTCCGTATGTGTAGGAAACACCATTCTTTAGTTCTGAGCACACACAAGTTTCCTACTGTCTTAGACACTCTAGAAAGCTAGAGCATGCTTCTTGCTCTAAAGCAGAGTGTGATCAATGGATCAGAACTCTGCTGTGTGTTTCACTTCAGAAATGGAGTTAAATCCCAGGCTCTGGTTCTTTCTACAAGGAGGACTTCAATTCAAGTAAGGGCAGTTACTTTACAGGTCAAACGAACTAAATCGTTCACGAATCTCACACGATTCTCATCTTAACTGAGAAGCATTGGATGTTAGAGGACCTTTGCTTTGTATCAATTTCAAGCAGAGTTGAACTACATATGGTCCGTAATGTATAGGAAAAACCATTCTTTTCTTCTGAGCACACTCACGTTTCCTGCGGTATTAGAGACTCTAGAAAACAATAGCGTGCTTCTTGCTCTATAGTAGAGTGTGATCCATGGGTGAGAACTGCGTTGTGTGTTTCCCTTCAGAAATGGAGTTAAACCCCAGGCTCTGTGTCTTCCCACAAGCAAGACTTGGTTTCATGTAAGGGAAGTCACTTTTCAGCTCAAACGAACTACATCGTTCACGAAGCTCACACGTTTCTCATCTTAACTGACAAGCCTCGGATGTTAGAGGACCAGTGCTTTGTATCAGTTTCAGAAGCAGAGTTGGACTAGATATGGTCCGTATGTGTACGAAACAACGTTCTTTTGTTCTCATCACACTCACGTTTCTTGCTGTCTTAGAGAATCTGGAAAGCAAGAGCGTGCTTCTTGCTCTAAAGCAGAGTGTAATCCATGGATAAGAACTGTGTTGTGTGTTTCCCTTCAGAAATGGAGTTAAACCCCAGGCTCTGTGTCTTCCCACAAGCAAGACTTCGTTTCATGTAAGGGCAGTCACTTTTCAGCTCAAACGAACCACATCGTTCACGAAGCTCACACGTTTCTCATCTTAACTGACAATCATCGAATGTTAGAGGACCAGTGCTTTGTATCAGTTTCAGAAGCAGAGTTGGACTAGATATGGTAGGTATGTGTAGGAAACACCGTTCTTTTGTTCTCTGCCCACTCACGTTTCCTGCTGTCTTAGAGACTCTAGAAAGCAAGAGCATGCTTCTTGCTCTAAAGCAGAGTGTGATCAATGGATCAGAACTCTGCTGTTTGTTTCACTTCAGAAATGGAGTTAAATCCCAGGCTCTGAGTCTTTCTACAAGGAGGACTTCGATTCAAGTAAGGGCAGTTACTTTACAGCTCAAACAAATACATCGTTCACGAAGCTCACACGTTTCTCATCTTAACTGACACGCATCAGATGTTAGAGGACCAGTGATTTGTATCAGTTTCAGAAGCAGAGTTTGACTAGATATGTTCCGTATGTGTAGGAAACACTGTTCTTTTCTTCTGAGCACACTCAATTTTCCTGCTGTATTAGAGAATCTAGAAAGCAAGAGAGTTCTTCTTGCTCTAAAGCAGAGTGTGATCCAAGGATGAGAACTCTACTGTGTGCTTCCCTTCAGAAATGGAGTTAAATCCCATGCTCTGTGTCTTCCTACAAGCACTACTTTGTTTCAGGTAAGGGCAGTCACATTTCAGCTCAAACAAACTACATCATTCACTAAGCTCACACGTTTCTCATCTTAACTGACAAGCATTGGATGTTAGAGGACCTGTGGTTTGTTTCAGTTTCAGAGGCAGAGTTTGACTAGATATGGTCCGTATGTGTAGGAAACACCATTCTTTAGTTCTGAGCACACTCAAGTTTCCTACTGTCTTAGAGACTCTAGAAAGCTAGAGCATGCTTCTTGCTCTAAAGCAGAGTGTGATCAATGGATCAGAACTCTGCTGTGTGTTTCACTTCAGAAATGGAGTTAAATCCCAGGCTCTGGGTCTTTCTACAAGGAGGACTTCAATTCAAGTAAGGGCAGTTACTTTACAGGTCAAACGAACTATATCGTTCACGAATCTCACACGTTTCTCATCTTAACTGAGAAGCATTGGATGTTAGAGGACCTTTGCTTTGTATCAATTTCAAGCAGAGTTGAACTAGATATGGTCTGTAATGTATAGGAAAAACCATTCTTTTCTTCTGACCACACTGACGTTTCCTGCGGTATTAGAGACTCTAGAAAACAATCGCGTGCTTCTTGCTCTATAGCAGAGTGTGATCCATGGATGAGAACTGTGTTGTGTGTTTCCCTTCAGTAATGGAGTTAAACCCCAGGCTCTGTGTCTTCCCACAAGCAAGACTTCGTTTCACGTAAGGGCAGTCACTTTTCAGCTCAAACGAACTACATCATTCACGAAGCTCACACGTTTCTCATCTTAACTGACATGCATCAGATGTTAGAGGACCAGTGCTTTGTATCAGTTTCAGAAGCAGAGTTGGACTAGATATGTTCTGTATGTGTAGGAAACACCGTTCATTTGTTCTGAGCACACTCAAGTTTCCTGCTGTATTAGAGACTCTAGAAAACAATAGCGTTCTTCTTGCTCTATAGCAGAGTGTGATCCATGGATGAGAACTGTGTTGTGTGTTTCCCTTCAGAAATGGAGTTAAACCCAAGGCTCTGTGTATTCCCACAAGCAAGACTTCGTTTCACGTAAGGGCAGTCACTTTTCAGCTCCAACGAACTACATCGTTCACGAAGCTCACACGTTTTCATCTTAACTGACAAGCCTCGGATGTTAGAGGACCAGTGCTTTGTATCAGTTTCAGAAGCAGAGTTGCACTAAATATGGTCCGTATGTGTAGGACACACCGTTCTTTTGTTCTCAGCACACTCAAGTTTCCTGCTGTCTTAGAGACTCTGGAAAGCAAGAGCATGCTTCTCGCTCTAAAGCAGAGTGTTATCAATGGATGAGAACTCTGCTCTGTGTTTCACTTCAGAAATGGAATTAAATCCCAGGCTCTGAGTCTTCCTACAAGGAGGACTTCGATTCAAGTAAGGGCAGTTACTTTACAGCTCAAACAAACTACATCGTTCACGAAGCTCACACGTTTCTCATCTTAACTGAGAGGCATTGGATGTTAGAGGACCTTTGCTTTGTATCAATTTCAAGCAGAGTTGAACTAGATATGGTCCGTATGTGCAGGAAACACCGTTCTTTTCTTCTGAGCACACTCACGTTTCCTGCTGTATTAGAGAATCTAGAAAGCAAGAGCGTGCTTCTTGATCTAAAGCAGAGTGTGATCCATGGATGAGAACTGTGTTGTGTGTTTCCCTTCAGAAATGGAGTTAAACCCCAGGCTCTCTGTCTTCCTACAAGCAAGAATTCGTTTCACGTAAAGGCAGTCACTTTTCAGCTCAAACGAACTACATCGTTCACGAAGCACACACGTTTCTCATCTTAACTGACAATCATCGGATGTTTTAGGACCAGTGCTTTTTATCAGTTTCAGAAGCAGAGTTCGCCTAGATATGGTCTGTATGTGTAGGAAACACCGTTCATTTGTTCTGAGCACACTCACGTTTCCTGCTGTATTAGAGAATCTAGAATGCAAGAGCGTGCTTCTTGATATAAAGCAGAGTGTGATCCATGGATGAGAACTGTGTTGTGTGTTTCCCTTCAAAATGGAGTTAAACCCCAGGCTCTGTGTCTTCCTACAAGCAAGACTTCGTTTCAGGTAAGGGCAGTCACTTTTCAGCTCAAACGTCCTACATTGTTCATGAACCTCACACGTTTCTCATCTTAACTGACAATCATCGGACGTTAGAGGACCAGTGCTTTGTATCAGTTTCAGAAGCAGAGTTTGACTAGATATGGTCCGTATGTGTAGGAAACTCCATACTTTTCTTCTGAGCACACTCAATTTTCCTGCTGTATTAGAGAATCTAGAAAGCAAGAGAGTTCTTCTTGCTCTAAAGCACAGTATGATCCAAGGATGAGAACTCTGCTGTGTGCTTCCCTTCAGAAATAGAGTTAAATCCCATGCTCTGTGTCTTCCTGCAAGCACTACTTTGTTTCAGGTAAGGGCAGTCACTTTTCAGCTCAAACGAACTACATCATTCACTAAGCTCACCTGTTTCTCATCTTAACTGACAAGCATTGGATGTTAGAGGACCTGTGGTTTCTTTCAGTTTCAGAAGCAGAGTTGAACTAGATATGGCCTGTATGTGTAGGAAACAGCGTTCTTTAGTTCTGAGCACACTCAAGTTTCCTACTGTCTTAGAGACTCTAGAATGCTAGAGCATGCTTCTTGCTCTAAAGCAGAGTGTCATCAATGGATCAGAACTCTGCTGTGTGTTTCACTTCAGAAATGGAGTTAAATCCCAGGCTCTGAGTCTTTCTACAAGGAGGACTTCGATTCAAGTAAGGGCAGTTACTTTACAGCTCAAACGTACTAAATCATTCACAAATCTCACACGTTTCTCATCTTAACTGAGAAGCATTGGATGTTAGAGGACCTTTGCTTTGTATCAATTTCAAGCAGAGTTGAACTAGATATGGTCTGTAATGTATAGGAAAAACCATTCTTTTCTTCTGACCACACTCATGTTTCCTGCGGTATTAGAGACTCTAGAAAACAATAGCGTGCTTCTTGCTCTATAGCAGAGTGTGATCCATGGATGAGAACTGTGTTGTGTGTTTCCCTTCAGAAATGGAGTTAAACCCCAGGCTCTGTGTCTTCCCACAAGCAAGACTTGGTTTCACGTATGGGAAGTCACTTTTCAGCTCAAACGAAGTATATGGTTTACGAATCTCACACATTTCTCATCTTAACTGAGAAGCCTAGGATGTTAGAGGACCTTTGCTTTGTATCAATTTCAAGCAGAGTTGCATTAAATATGGTCCGTATGTGTAGGACACACCGTTCTTTTGTTCTCAGCACACTCAAGATTCCTGCTGTCTTAGAGACTCTGGAAAGCAAGAGCATGCTTCTTGCTCTAAAGCAGAGTGTTATCAATGGATGAGAACTCTGCTGTGTGTTTCACTTCAGAAATGGAATTAAATCCCAGGCTCTGAGTCTTCCTACAAGGAGGACTTCGATTCAAGTAAGGGCAGTTACTTTACAGCTCAAACAAACTACATCGTTCACGAAGCTCACACGTTTCTCATCTTAACTGAGAGGCATTGGATGTTAGAGGACCTTTGCTTTGTATCAATTTCAAGCAGAGTTGAACTAGATATGGTCCGTATGTGTAGGAAACACCATTCTTTTCTTCTGAGCACACTCACGTTTCCTGCTGTATTAGAGAATCTAGAAAGCAAGAGCGTGCTTCTTGATCTAAAGCAGAGTGTGATCCATGGATGAGAACTGTGTTGTGTGTTTCCCTTCAGAAATGGAGTTAAACCCCAGGCTCTCTGTCTTCCTACAAGCAAGAATTCGTTTCACGTAAAGGCAGTCACTTTTCAGCTCCAACGAACTACATCGTTCACGAAGCACACACGTTTCTCATCTTAACTGACAATCATCGGATGTTTTAGGACCAGTGCTTTTTATCAGTTTCAGAAGCAGAGTTGGACTAGATATGGTCTGTATGTGTAGGAAACACCGTTCATTTGTTCTGAGCACACTCACGTTTCCTGCTGTATTAGAGAATCTAGAATGCAAGAGCGTGCTTCTGGATCTAAAGCAGAGTGTGATCCATGGATGAGAACTGTGTTGTGTGTTTCCCTTCAAAATGGAGTTAAACCCCAGGCTCTGTGTCTTCCTACGAGCAAGACTTCGTTTTAGGTAAGGGCAGTCACTTTTCAGCTCAAACGTCCTACATTGTTCACGAACCTCACACGTTTCTCATCTTAACTGACAATCATCGGATGTTAGAGGACCAGTGCTTTGTATCAGTTTCAGAAGCAGAGTTGCACTAAATATGGTCCGTATGTGTAGGACACACCGTTCTTTTGTTCTCAGCACACTCAAGTTTCCTGCTGTCTTAGAGACTCTGGAAAGCAAGAGCATGCTTCTTGCTCTAAAGCAGAGTGTTATCAATGGATGAGAACTCTGCTGTGTGTTTCACTTCAGAAATGGAGTTATATCCCAGGCTCTGAGTCTTCCTACAAGGAGGACTTCGATTCAAGTAAGGGCAGTTACTTTACAGCTCAAACAAACTACATCGTTCACGAAGCTCACACGTTTCTCATCTTAAATGACAATCATCGGATGTTAGAGGACCAGTGCTTTGTATCCGATTCAGAAGCAGAGTTTGACTAGATATGGTAGGTATGTGTAGGAAACACCGTTCTTTAGTTCTGAGCACACTCAATTTTCCTGCTGTATTAGAGACTCTAGAAAACAATAGCATGCTTCTTGCTCTATAGCAGAGTGTGATCCATGGATGAGAACTGTGTTGTGTTTTTCCCATCAGAAATGGAGTTAAATCCCAGGGTCTGTGTCTTCCCACAAGCAAGACTTTGTTTCACGTAAGGGCAGTCACTTTTCAGCTCAAACGAACTACATCGTTCACGAAGCTCACACGTTTCTCATCTTAACTGACAAGCCTCGGATGTTGGAGGACCAGTGCTTTGTATCAGTTTCAGAAGCAGAGCTTGACTAGATATGGTCCGTATGTGTAGGAAACACCGTTCTTTTCTTCTGAGCACACTCACGTTTCCTGGTGTATTAGAGAATCTAGAATGCAAGAGCGTGCTTCTTGATATAAAGCAGAGTGTGATCCATGGATGAGAACTGTGTTGTGTGTTTCCCTTCAAAATGGAGTTAAACCCCAGGCTCTGTGTCTTCCTACAAGCAAGAATTCGTTTCAGGTAAGGGCAGTCACTTTTCAGCTAAAACGTCCTACATTGTTCACGAACCTCACAAGTTTCTCATCTTAACTGACAATCATCGGATGTTAGAGGACCAGTGCTTTGTATCAGTATCAGAAGCAGAGTTTGACTAGATATGGTCCGTATGTGTAGGAAACACCGTTCTTTTCTTCTGAGAACACTCAATTTTCCTGCTGTATTAGAGAATCTAGAAAACAAGAGAGTTCTTCTAGCTCTAAAGCACAGTATGATCCAAGGATGAGAACTCTGCTGTGTGCTTCGCTTCAGAAATAGAGTTAAATCCCATGCTCTGTGTCTTCCTACAAGTACTACTTTGTTTCAGGTAAGGGCAGTCACTTTTCAGCTCAAACGAACTACATCATTCACTAAGCTCACAAGGTTCTCATCTTAACTGAGAAGCATTGGATGTTAGAGGACCTGTGGTTTGTTTCAGTTTCAGAAGCAGAGTTGAACTAGATATGGCCCGTATGTGTAGGAAACACCGTTCTTTAGTTCTGAGCACACTCAATTTTCCTGCTGTATTAGAGAATCTAGAAAGCAAGAGAGTTCTTCTTGCTCTAAAGCAGAGTGTGATCAATGGATCAGAACTCTGCTGTTTGTTTCACTTCAGAAATGGAGTTAAATCCCAGGCTCTGAGTCTTTCTACAAGGAGGACTTCGATTCAAGTAAGGGCAGTTACTTTACATCTCAAACGAACTACATCGTTCACGAAGCTCACACGTTTCTCATCTTAACTGACAAGCATTGGAAGTTAGAGGACCTGTGGTTTGTTTCAGGTTCAGAAGCAGAGTTGAACGAGATATGGCCCGTATGTGTAGGAAACACCGTTCTTTAGTTCTGAGCACACTCAAGTTTCCTTCTGTCTTAGAGACTCTAGAAAGCTAGAGCATGCTTCTTGCTCTAAAGCAGAGCGTGATCAATGGATCAGAACTCTGCTGTGTGTTTCACTTCAGAAATGGAGTTAAACCGCAGGCTCTGTGGCTTCCCACAAGCAAGACTTCGTTTCACTTAAGGGCAGTCACTTTTCAGCTCAAACGAACTACATCGTTCACTAAGCTCACACGTTTCTCATGTTAACTGACACGCATCGGATGTTAGAGGACCAGTGCTTTGTTTCAGTTTCAGAAGCAGAGTTGGACTAGATATGGTCCGTACGTGTAGGAAAGACCGTTCTTTTCTTCTGAGCACACACAAGTTTCCTGCTGTATTAGAGATTCTAGAAAGCAAGAGAGTTCTTCTTGCTCTAAAGCACGGTGTGATCCAAGGATGAGAACTCTGCTGTGTGCTTCCCTTCAGAAATAGAGTTAAAACCCATGCTCTATGTCTTCCTACAAGCACTACTTTGTTTCAGGTAAGGGCAGTCACTTTTCTGCTCAAACGAACTACATCATTCACTAAGCTCACACGTTTCTCATCTTAACTGACAAGCATTGGATGTTAGAGGACCTGTGGTTTGTTTCAGTTTCAGAAGCAGAGTTGAACTAGATATGGCCAGTATGTGTAGGAAACACCGTTCTTTAGTTCTGAGCACACTCAATTTTCCTGCTGTATTAGAGAATCTAGAAAGCAAGAGAGTTCTTCTTGCTCTAAAGCAGAGTGTGATCTATGGATGAGAACTCTGCTGTGTGATTCCTTTCAGAATTGGAGTTAAATCCCATGCTCTGTGTCTTCCTACAAGCACTACTTTGTTTCAGGTAAGGGCAGTCACTTTTCAGCTCAAACGAACTACATCATTCACTAAGCTCACAGGGTTCTCATCTTAACTGAGAAGCATTGGATGTTAGAGGACTTGTGGTTTCTTTCAGTTTCAGAAGCAGAGTTGAACTAGATATGGCCCGTATGTGTAGGAAACACCGTTCTTTAGTTCTGAGCACACTCAAGTTTCCTACTGTCTTAGAGACTCTAGAAAGCTAGAGCATGCTTCTTGCTCTAAAGCAGAGTGTCATCAATGGATCAGAACTCTGCTGTGTGTTTCACTTCAGAAATGGAGTTAAATCCCAGGCTCTGAGTCTTTCTACAAGGAGGACTTCGATTCAAGTAAGGGCAGTTACTTTACAGCTCAAACGTACTAAATCATTCACAAATCTCACACGTTTCTCATCTTAACTGAGAAGCATTGGATGTTAGAGGACCTTTGCTTTGTATCAATTTCAAGCAGAGTTGAACTAGATATGGTCTGTAATGTATAGGAAAAACCATTCTTTTCTTCTGACCACACTCATGTTTCCTGCGCTATTAGAGACTCTAGAAAACAATAGCGTGCTTCTTGCTCTAAAGCAGAGTGTGATCCATGGATGAGAACTGTGTTGTGTGTTTCCCTTCAGAAATGGAGTTAAACCCAGGCTCTGTGTCTTCCCACAAGCAAGACTTCGTTTCACGTAAGGGCAGTCACTTTTCAGCTCAAACGAACTACATCGTTCACGAAGCTCACACGTTTCCAATCTTAAGCGACAAGAATCCGATATTAGAGGACTAGTGCTTTGTATCAGTTTCAGAAGCAGAGTTGCACTAAATATGGTCCGTATGTGTAGGACACACCGTTCTTTTGTTCTCAGCACACTCAAGTTTCCTGCTGTCTTAGAGACTCTGGAAAGCAAGAGCATGCTTCTTGCTCTAAAGCAGAGTGTTATCAATGGATGAGAACTCTGCTGTGTGTTTCACTTCAGAAATGGAGTTATATCCCAGGCTCTGAGTCTTCCTACAAGGAGGATTTCGATTCAAGTAAGGGCAGTTACTTTACAGCTCAAACAAACTACATCGTTCACGAAGCTCACACGTTTCTCATCTTAAATGACAATCATCGGATGTTTTAGGACCAGTGCTTTGTATCAGTTTCAGAAGCAGAGTTGGACTAGATACGGTCTGTATGTGTAGGAAATACCGTTCATTTGTTCTGAGCACACTCACGTTTCCTGCTGTATTAGAGAATCTAGAATGCAAGAGCATGCTTCTTGATATAAAGCAGAGTGTGATCCATGGATGAGAACTGTGTTTTGTGTTTCCCTTCGAAATGGAGTTAAACCCCAGGCTCTGTGTCTTCCTACAAGCAAGACTTCGTTTCAGGTAAGGGCAGTCACTTTTCAGCTCAAAGGTCCTACATAGTTCACAAAACTCACACGTTTCTCATCTTAACTGACAATCATCGGATGTTAGAGGACCAGTGCTTTGTATCAGATTCATAAGCAGAGTTTGACTAGATATGGTAGGTATGTGTAGGAAACACCGTTCTTTTCTTCTGAGCACACTCACGTTTCCTGAGGTATTAGAGACTCTAGAAAACAATAGCATGCTTCTTGCTCTATAGCAGAGTGTGATCCATGGATGAGAACTGTGTTGTGTGTTTCCCATCAGAAATGGAGTTAAATCCCCGGGTCTGTGTCTTCCCACAAGCAAGACTTTGTTTCACGTAAGGGCAGTCACTTTTCAGCTCAAACGAACTACATCGTTCACGAAACTCACACGTTTCTCATCTTAACTGACAAGCCTCGGATGTTGGAGGACCAGTGCTTTGTATCAGTTTCAGAAGCAGAGCATGACTAGATATGGTCCGTATGTGTAGGAAACACCGTTCTTTTCTTCTGAGCATACTCACGTTTCCTGGTGTATTAGGGAATCTAGAATGCAAGAGCGTGCTTCTTGATATAAAGCAGAGTGTGATCCATGGATGAGAACTGTGTTGTGTGTTTCCCTTCAAAATGGAGTTAAACCCCAGGCTCTGTGTCTTCCTACAAGCAAGAATTCGTTTCAGGTAAGGGCAGTCACTTTTCAGCTAAAACGTCCTACATTGTTCACGAACCTCACACGTTTCTCATCTTAACTGACAATCATCGGATGTTAGAGGACCAGTGCTTTGTATCAGTATCAGAAGCAGAGTTTGACTAGATATGGTCCGTATGTGTAGGAAACACCGTTCTTTTCTTCTGAGCACACTCAATTTTCCTGCTGTATTAGAGAATCTAGAAAACAAGAGAGTTCTTCTAGCTCTAAAGCACAGTATGATCCAAGGATGAGAACTCTGCTGTGTGCTTCGCTTCAGAAATAGAGTTAAATCCCATGCTCTGTGTCTTCCTACAAGCACTACATTGTTTCAGGTAAGGGCAGTCACTTTTCAGCTCAAACGAACTACATCATTCACTAAGCTCACAAGGTTCTCATCTTACCTGAGAAGCATTGGATGTTAGAGGACCTGTGGTTTGTTTCAGTTTCAGAAGCAGAGTTTGACTAGATATGGTCCGTATGTGTAGGAAACACCGTTCTTTAATTCTGAGCACACTCAAGTTTCCTACTCTCTTAGAGACTCTAGAAAGCTAGAGCATGCTTCATGCTCTAAAGCAGAGTGTGATCAATGGATCAGAACTCTGCTGTGTGTTTCACTTCAGAAATGGAGTGAAATCCCAAGCTCTGAGGCTTTCCACAAGGAGGACTTCGATTCAAGTAAGGGCAGTTACTTTACATCTCAAACGAACTATATCGTTCACGAATCTCACACGTTTCTCATCTTAACTGAGAAGCATTGGATGTTAGAGGACCTTTGCTTTGTATCAATTTCAAGCAGAGTTGAACTAGATATGGTCCGTAATGTATAGGAAAAACCGTTCTTTTCTTCTGAGCACACTCACGTTTCCTGCGGTATTAGAGACTCTAGAAAACAATAACGTGCTTCTTGCTCTATAGCAGAGTGTGATCCATGGATGAGAACTGTGTTGTGTGTTTCCCTTTAGTAATGGAGTTAAACCCCAAGCTCTGTGTCTTCCCACAAGCAAGACTTCGTTTCACGTAAGGGCAGTCACTTTTCAGCTCCAACGAACTACTTCGTTCACGTAGCTCACACGTTTTCATCTTAACTGACAAGCCTCGGATGTTAGAGGACCAGTGCTTTGTATCAGTTTCAGAAGCAGAGTTGGACTAGATATGGTCTGTATGTGTAGGAAACACCGTTCATTTGTTCTGAGCACACTCACGTTTCCTGCTGTATTAGAGAATCTAGAATGCAAGAGCGTGCTTCTTGATCTAAAGCAGAGTGTGATCCATGGATGAGAACTGTGTTGTGTGTTTCCCTTCGATATGGAGTTAAACCCCAGGCTCTGTGTCTTCCTACAAGCAAATCTTCGTTTCAGGTAAGGGCACTCACTTTTCAGCTCAAAGGTCCTACATTGTTGACGAACCTCACACGTTTCTCATCTTAACTGACAATCATCGGACGTTAGAGGACCAGTGCTATGTATCAGTTTCAGAAGCAGAGTTTGACTAGATATGGTCCGTATGTGTAGGAAACACCATTCTTTTCTTCTGAGCACACTCAATTTTCCTGCTGTATTAGAGAATCTAGAAAGCAAGAGAGTTCTTCTTGCTCTAAAGCACAGTATGATCCAAGGATGAGAACTCTGCTGTGTGCTTCCCTTCAGAAATAGAGTTAAATCCCATGCTCTGTGTCTTCCTGCAAGCACTACTTTGTTTCAGGTAAGGGCAGTCACTTTTCAGCTCAAATGAACTACATCATTCACTAAGCTCACACGTTTCTCATCTTAACTGACAAGCATTGGATGTTAGAGGACCTGTGGTTTGTTTCAGTTTCAGAAGCAGAGTTGGACTAGATATGGCCCGTATGTGTAGGAAACACCGTTCTTTAGTTCTGAGCACACTCAAGTTTCCTGCTGTCTTAGAGACTCAAGAAAACAATAGCGTGCTTCTTGCTCTATAGCAGAGTGTGATCCATGGATGAGAACTGTGTTGTGTGTTTCCCTTCCGAAATGGAGTTAAACCCCAGGCTCTGTGTTTTCCTACAAGCAAGACTTCCTTTCAGGTAATGGCAGTCACTTTTCAGCTCAAAAGAACTAAATCATTCACGAATCTCACACGTTTCTCATCTTAACTGACAAGCCTCGGATGTTAGAGGACCAGTGCTTTGTATCAGTTTCAGAAGCAGAGTTGGAGTAGATACGGTCCGTATGTGTACGAAGCAACGTTCTTTTGTTCTCATCACACTCACGTTTCTTGCTGTCTTAGAGAATCTGGAAAGCAAGAGCGTGCTTCTTGCTCTAAAGCAGAGTGTGATCCATGGATGAGAACTGTGTTGTGTGTTTCCCTACAGAAATGGAGTTAAACCCCAGGCTCTGTGTCTTCCCACAAGCAAGACTTCGTTTCACGTAGGGGCAGTCACTTTTCAGCTCAAAGGATCTACATCGTTCACGAAGCTCACACGTTTCCAATCTTAACCGACAAGCATCCGATGTTAGAGGACTAGTGCTTTGTATCAGTTTAAGAAGCAGAGTTGCACTAAATATGGTCTGTATGTGTAGGACACACCGTTCTTTTTTTCTCAGCACACTCAAGTTTCCTGCTGTCTTAGAGACTCTAGAAAGCAAGATCATGCTTCTTGCTCAAAAGCAGAGTGTTATCAATGAATGAGAACTCTGCTGTGTGTTTCACTTCAGAAATGGAGGTAAATCCCAGGCTCTGAGTCTTCCTACAAGGAGGACTACGATTCAAGTAAGGGCAGTTACTTTACAGCTGAAACGAACTACATCGTTCACGAAGCTCACACGTTTCTCATCTTAACTGACACGCATCGGATGTTAGAGGACCAATGATTTGTATCAGTTTCAGAAGCAGAGTTTGACAGATATGGTCCGTATGTGTAGGAAACACCGTTCTTTTCTTCTGAGCACACTCAAGTTTCCTACTGTCTTAGAGACTCTAGAAAGCTAGAGCATGCTTCTTGCTCTAAAGCAGAGTGTGATCAATGGATCAGAACTCTGCTGTGTGTTTCACTTCAGAAATGGAGTTAAATCCCAGGCTCTGAGTCTTTCTACAAGGAGAACTTCGATTCAAGTAAGGGCAGTTACTTTACAGCTCAAACGAACTATATCGTTTACGAATCTCACACGTTTCTCATCTTAACTGAGAAGCATTGGATGTTAGAGGACCTTTGCTTTGTATCAATTTCAAGCAGAGTTGAACTAGATATGGTCTGTAACGTATAGGAAAAACCATTCATTCCTTCTGACCACACTCACGTTTCCTGCGGTACTAGAGACTCTAGAAAACAATCGCGTGTTTCTTGCTCTATAACAGAGTGTGATCCATGGATGAGAACTGTGTTGTGTGTTTCCCTTTAGTAATGGAGTTAAACCCCAAACTCTGTGTCTTCCCACAAGCAAGACTTCGTTTCACGAAAGGGCAGTCACTTTTCAGCTAGAGCTGAACTTGATATGGCCCGTATGTGTAGGAAACACCGTACTTTAGTTCTGAGCATACTAAATTTTCCTGCTGTATTAGAGAATCTAGAAAGCAAGAGAGTTCTTCTTGCTCTAAAGCACAGTATGATCCAAGGATGAGAACTCTGCTGTGTGCTTCCCTTCAGAAATAGAGTTAAATCCCATGCTCTGTGTCTTCCTGCAAGCACTAATTTGTTTCAGGTAATGGCAGTCTCTTTTCAGCTCAAACGAACTACATCATTCACTAAGCTCACATGTTTCTCATCTTAATTGACAAGCATTGGATGTTAGAGGACTTGTGGTTTGTTTCAGTTTCAGAAGCTGAGTTGAACTACATATGGCCCGTATGTGTAGGAAACACTGTTCTTTAGTTCTGAGCACACTCAATTTTCCTGCTGTATTAGAGAATCTAGAAAGCAAGAGAGTTCTTCTTGCTCTAAAGCAGAGTGTGATCCATGGATGAGAACTCTGCTGTGTGCTTCCTTTCAGAATAGGAGTTAAATCCCATGCTCTGTGTCTTCCTACAAGCACTACTTTGTTTCAGGTAAGGGCAGTCACTTTACAGCTCAAACGAACTACATCATTCACTAAGCTCGCACGGTTCTCATCTTAACTGAGAAGCATTGGATGTTAGAGGACCTGTGGTTTGTTTCAGTTTCAGAAGCAGAGTTGTACTAGATATGGCCCGTATGTGTAGGAAACACCGTTCTTTAGTTCTGAGCACACTCAAGTTTCCTACTGTCTTAGAGACTCTAGAAAGCTAGAGCATGCTTCTTGCTCTAAAGCAGAGTGTGATCAATGGATCAGAACGCTGCTGTGTGTTTCACTTCAGAAATGGAGTTAAATCCCAGGCTCTGAGTCTTTCTACAAGGAGGACTTCGATTCAAGTAAGGGCAGTTACTTTACAGCTCAAACGAACTATATCGTTCATGAATCTCACACGTTTCTCATCTTAACTGACACGCATCGGATGTTAGTGAACCTTTGCTTTGTACCAATTTCAAGCAGTGTTGAACTAGATATGGTCCGTATTGTATAGGAAAAAACGTTCTTTTCTTCTGAGCACACTCACGTTTCCTGCGGTATTAGAGACTCTAGAAAACAATCGCGTGCTGCTTGCTCTATAGCAGAGTGTGATCCATGGATGAGAACTGTGTTGTGTGTTTCCCTTCAGAAATGGAGTTAAACACCAGGCTCTGTGTCTTCCCACAAGCAAGACTTCGTTTCACGTAAGGGCAGTCACTTTTCAGCTCAAACGAACTACATCGCTCACGAAGCTCACATGTTTCTCATCTTAACTGACAAGCTTCGGATGTTAGAGGACCAGTGCTTTGTATCAGTTTCAGAAGCAGATTTGGACTAGATATGGTCGGTATGTGTAGGAAACACCGTTCTTTTCTTCTGAGCACACTCAAGATTCCTGCTGTCTTAGAGAATTTAGAAAGCAAGAGAGTTCTTCTTGCTCTAAAGCAGAGTGTGATACAAGGATGAGAACTCTGCTGTGTGCTTCCCTTCAGAAATAGAGTTAAATCCCATGCTCTATGTCTTCCTACAAGCACTACTTTGTTTCAGGTAAGGGCAGTCACTTTTCAGCTCAAACGAACTACATCATTCACTAAGCTCACACGTTTCACATCTTAACTGACACATTGGATGTTAGAGGACCTGTGGTTTGTTTCAGTTTCAGAAGCAGAGTTGAACTAGATATGGCCCGTATGTATAGGAAACACCGTTCTTTAGTTCTGAGCACACTCAATTTTCCTGCTGTATTAGAGAATCTAGAAAGCAAGAGAGTTCTTATTGCTCTAAAGCAGAGTGTGATCCATGGATGAGAACTCTGCTGTGTGCTTCCCTTCAGAAATGGAGTTAAATCCCATGCTCTGTGTCTTCCTACAAGCACTACTTTGTTTCAGGTAAGGGCAGTCACTTTTCAGCTCAAACGAACTACATCTTTCACTAAGCTCACACGTTTCTCATCTTAACTGACAAGCATTGGATGTTAGAGGACCTGTGGTTTGTTTCAGTTTCAGAAGCAGAGTTGAACTAGATATGGCCCGTATGTGTAAGAAACACCGTTCTTTAGTTCTGAGCACACTCAAGTTTCCTACTGTCTTAGAGACTCTAGAAAGCTAGAGCATGCTTCTTGCTCTAAAGCAGAGTGTGATCAATGGATCAGAACGCTGCTGTGTGTTTCACTTCAGAAATGGAGTTAAATCCAGGCTCTGAGTCTTTCTACAAGGAGGACTTCGATTCAAGTAAGGGCAGTTACTTTACAGCTCAAACGAACTATATCGTTCATGAATCTCACACGTTTCTCATCTTAACTGACAAGCATCGGATGTTAGTGAACCTTTGCTTTGTACCAATTTCAAGCAGTGTTGAACTAGATATGGTCCGTAATGTATAGGAAAAAACGTTCTTTTCTTCTGAGCACACTCACGTTTCCTGCGGTATTAGAGAATCTAGAAAACAATAGCGTGCTTCTTGCTCTATAGCAGAGTGTGATCCATGGATGAGAACTGTGTTGTGTGTTTCCCTTCAGAAATGGAGTTAAACCCCAGGCTCTGTGTCTTCCCACAAGCAAGACTTCGTTTCACGTAAAGGCAGTCACTTTTCAGCTCAAACGAACTACATCGTTCACGAAGCTCACATGTTTCTCATCTTAACTGACAAGCTTCGGATGTTAGAGGACCAGTGCTTTGTATCAGTTTCCGAAGCAGAGTTGGACTAGATATTGTCGGTATGTGTAGGAAACACCGTTCTTTTGTTCTCAGCCCACTCACGTTTCCTGCAGTCTTAGAGACTCTAGAAAGCAAGAGCATGCTTCTTGCTCTAAAGCAGAGTGTGATCAATGGATCAGAACTCTGCTGTTTGTTTCACTTCAGAAATGGAGTTACATCCCAGGCTCTGAGTCTTTCTACAAGGAGGACTTCGATTCAAGTAAGGGCAGTTACTTTACAGCTCAAACGAACTACATCGTTCACGAAACTCACGCGTTTCTCATCTAAACTGACAAGCATTGGATGTTAGAGTGCCTCTGGTTTGTTTTAGTTTCAGAAGCAGAGATGAACTAGATATGGTCCGTATGTGTATGAAACACGGTTCTTTTCTTCTGTACACACTCAAGTTTCCTGCTGTATTAGAGAATCTAGAAAGCAAGAGAGTTCTTCTTGCTCTAAAGCAGAGTGTGATCCAAGGATGAGAACTCTGCTGTGTGCTTCCCTTCAAAAAAAGAGTTAAATCCCATGCTCTATGTCTTCCTACAAGCACTACTTTGTTTCAGGTAAGGGCAGTCACTTTTCAGCTGAAACGAACTACATCATTCACTAAGCTCACACGTTTCTCATCTTAACTGACAAGCATTGGATGTTAGAGGACATGTGGTTTGTTTCAGTTTCAGAAGCAGAGTTGAACTAGATATGGCCCGTATGTGTAGGAAACACCGTTCTTTAGTTCTGAGCACACTCAATTTTCCTGCTGTATTAGAGAATCTAGAAAGCAAGAGAGTTCTTATTGCTCTAAAGCAGAGTGTGATCCAAGGATGAGAACTGTGTTGTGTGTTTCCCTTCAAAATGGAGTTAAACCCCAGGCTCTGTGTCTGCATACAAGCAAGACTTCGTTTCAGGTAAGGGCAGTCACTTTTCAGCTCAAACGAACTACATCATTCACGAAGCTCACACGTTTCTCATCTTAACTGGCACGCATCGCAAGTTAGAGGACCAGTGCTTTGTATCAGTTTCAGAAGCAGAGTTTGACTAGATATGGTCCATATGTGTAGGAAACACCGTTCTTTTGTTCTCAGCACACACACTTTTCCTGCTGTCTTAGAGACTCCAGAAAGCAAGAGCGTGCTTCTTGCTCTAAAGCAGAGTGTGATCATTGGATGAGAACTCTGCTGTGTGTTTTACTTCAGAAATGGAGTTAAATCCCAGGCTCTGTGTCTTCCTACAAGCAAGACTTTGTTTCAGGTAAGGGCAGTCACTTTTCAGCTCAAACGAACTACATCGTTCACGAAGCTCACACGTTTCTCATCTTAACTGACACGCATCGGATGTTAGAGGACCAGTGCTTTGTATCAGTTTTAGAAGCAGAGTTGGACTAGATATGGTCTGTATGTGTAGGAAACACCGTTCTTTTGTTCTCAGCACACACAGGTATCCTGCTGTCTTAGAGACTCTAGAAAGCAAGAGCGTGCTTCTTGCTATAAAGCAGAGTGTGATCAATGGATCAGAAGTCTGCTGTTTGTTTCACTTCAGATGGTGTTAAATCCAAGGCTCTGAGTCTTTCTACAAGGAGGACTTCGAATCAAGTAAGGGCAGTTACTTTACCGCTCAAACGAACTACATCCTTCACGAAACTCACGCGTTTCTCATCTAAACTGACAAGCATTGGATGTCAGAGGGCCTCTGGTTTGTTTCAGTTTCAGAAGCAGAGATGAACTAGATATGGTCCGTATGTGTAGGAAACACCGTTCTTTTCTTCTGAGCACACTCAAGTTTCCTACTGTATTAGAGAATCTAGAAAGCAAGAGAGTTCTTCTTGCTCTAAAGCAGAGTGTGATCCAAGGATGAGAACTCTGCTGTGTGATTCCCTTCAGAAATAGAGTTAAATCCCATGCTCTGTGTCTTCCTACAAGCACTACTTTGTTTCAGGTAAGGGCAGTCACTTTTCAGCTCAAAAGACCTACATCATTCACTAAGCTCACACGTTTCTCATCTTAACTGACAAGCATTGGATGCTAGAGGACCTGTGGTTTGTTTCAGTTTCAGAAGCAGAGTTGAACTAGATATGGCCCGTATGTGTAGGAAACACCGTTCTTTAGTTCTGAGCACACTCAATTTTCCTGCTGTATTAGAGAATCTAGAAAGCAAGAGAGTTCTTCTTGCTCTAAAGCATAGTGTGATCCATGGATGAGAATTCTGCTGTGTGCTTCCTTTCAGAATTGGAGTTAAACCCCAGGCTCTGTGTCTTCCCACAAGCAAGACTTCGTTTCACGTAAGGGCAGTCACTTTTCAGCTCAAACGAACTACATTGTTCACGAAGCTCACACGTTTCTCATCTTAAATGACAAGCCTCGGATGTTAGAGGACCAGTGCTTTTTCTCAGTTTCAGAAGCAGAGTTGGACTAGATATGGTCCGTACATGTATGAAACAACGTTCTTTTGTTCTCATCACACTCACGTTTCTTGCTGTCTTATAGACTCTGGAAAGCAAGAGCATGCTTCTTGCTCTAAAGCAGAGTGTGATCCATGGATGAGAACTGAGTTGTGTGTTTCCCTTCAGAAATGGAGTTAAACCCCAGGCTCTGTGTCTTCCCACAAGCAAGACTTCTTTTCAGGTAAGGGCAGTCACTTTTCAGCTCAAACGTCCTACATTGTTCACAAACCTCACACGTTTCTCATCTTTACTGACACGCATCAGATGTTAGAGGACCAGTGCTTTGCATCAGTTTCAGAAGCAGAGTTGGACTAGATATGGTCCGTAGGTGTAGGAAACACTGTTCTTTTCTTCTGAGCACACTCAAGTTTCCTGCTGTATTAGAGAATCTAGAAAGCAAGAGAGTTCTTCTTGCCCTAAAGCAGCGTGTGATCCAAGGATGAGAACTCTGCTGTGTGTTTCACTTCAGAAATAGAGTTAAATCCCATGCTCTGTGTCTTCCTACAAGCACTGCTTTGTTTCATGAAAGGGCAGTCAATTTTCAGCTCAAAAGAACTACATCATTCACTAAGCTCACACGTTTCTCATCTTAACTGACAAGCATTGGATGTTAGGGGACCTGTGGTTTGTTTCAGTTTCAGAGGCAGAGTTGAACTAGATATGGCCCGTATGTGTAGGAAACACCGTTCTTTAGTTCTGAGCACACTCAAGTTTCCTGCTGTCTTAGAGAATGTAGAAAGCTAGAGCATGCTTCTTTATCTAAAGCAGAGGGTGATCAATGGATCAGAACTCTGCTGTGTGTTTCACTTCAGAAATGGAGTTAAATCACAGGCTCTGAGTCTTTCTACAAGGAGGACTTCGATTCAAGTAAGGGCAGTTACTTTAAAGCTCAAACGAACTACATCGTTCACGAGCTCACACGTTTCTCATGTTAACTGAGAAGCATTGGATATTAGAGGACCTTTGCTTTGTATCAATTTCAAACAGAGTTGAACTAGATATGGTCCGTAAAGTATAGGAAAAACCATTCTTTTCTTCTGAGCACTCTCACGATTCCTGTGGTATTAGAGAATCTAGAAAACAATACCGTGCTTCTTGCTCCATAGCAGAGTGTGATCCATGGATGCGAACTATGTTGTGTGTTTCCCTTCAGAAATGGAGTTAAACCCCAGGATCTGTGTCTACCCACAAGTAACACTTCGTTTCACCTAAGGGCAGTCACTTTTCAGCTCAAACGAACTACATCGTTCACGAAGCTCACTCGTTTCTCATCTTAACTGACACCCATCGGATGTTAGAGGACCAGTGCTTTGTATCAGTTTCAGAAGCAGAGTTGGACTAGATATGGTCTGTATGTGTAGGAAACACCGTTCTTTTGTTCTCAGCACACACACCTTTCCTGATGTCTTAGAGAATCTAGAAAGCAAGAGCGTGCTTCTTGCTCTAAAGCAGAGTGTGATCAATGGATGATAACTCTGCTGTGGGTTTAACATCAGAAATGGAGTTAAATCCCAGGCTCTGAGTCTTCCTACAAGGAGGGCTTTGATTCAAGTAAGGGCTATTACTTTACAGCTCAATGAACTACATCATTCACGAAGCTCACAAGTTTCTCATCTTAACTGAGAGGCATTGGATGTTAGAGGACCTTTGCTTTGTAACATTTTCAAGCAGAGTTGAACTAGATATGGTCCGTATGTATAGGAAACACCGTTCTTTTCTTCTGAGCACACTCACGTTTCCTCGGTATTAGAGACTCTAGAATGCAAGGGCGTGCTTCTTGCTCTAAAGCAGTGTGTGATCCATGGATGAGTACTGTGTTGTGTGTTTCCCTTCAGAAATGGAGTTAAACCCCAGGCTCTGTGTCTTCCTACAAGCAAGACTTCGTTTCAGGTAAGGGCAGTCACATTTCACCTCAAACGAACTACATCGTTCACAAAGCTCACACGTTTCTCATCTTAACTGACAATCATCGGATGTTAGAGGACCAGTGCTTTGTATCAGTTTTAGAAGCAGAGTTGGACCAGATATGGTCGGTTTGTGTAGGAAACACTGTTCTTTTGTTCTCAGCACACTCATGTTTCCTGCTGTCTTAGAGACTCTAGAAAGTTAGAGCGTGCTTCTTGCTCTAAAGCAGAGTGTGATCAATGGATGAGAACTCTGTTGTGTGTTTCCCTTCAGAAATGGAGTTAAACCCCAGGCTCATAGGCTTCCTACAAGCAAGACTTCGTTTCAATAAGGGCAGTCACTTTTCAGCTCAAACGAACCACATCGTTCACGAAGCTCACACGTTTCTCATCTTAACTGACAATCATTGTATGTTAGAGGAACTGTTCTTTGCACGAGTTTCAGAAGCAGAGTTGGACTAAATATGGTCGGTATGTGTAGGAAACACCGTTCTTTTGTTCTCAGCCCACTCACATTTCCATCTGTCTTAGAGACTCTAGAAAGCAAGAGCATGCTTCTTGTTCTAAAGCAGAGTGTGATCAATGGATCAGAACTCTGCTGTTTGTTTCACTTCAGAAATGGAGTTAAATCCCAGGCTCTGAGTCTTTCTACAAGGAGGACTTCGATTCAAGTAAGGGCAGTTACTTTACAGCTCAAACGAACTACATCATTCACGAAACTCACGCGTTTCTCATCTAAACTGACAAGCATTGGATGTTAGAGGGCCTCTGGTTTGTTTCAGTTTCAGAAGCAGAGATGAACTAGATATGGTCTGTATGTGTAGGAAACACCGTTCTTTTCTTCTGAGCACACTCAAGTTTCCTGCTGTCTTAGAGACTCTAGAAAGCTAGAGCATGCTTCTTGCTCTAAAGCAGAGTATGATCAATGTATCAGAATTCTGCTGTGTGTTTCACTTCAGAAATGGTGTTAATTCCCAGGCTCTGAGTCTTTCTACAAGGAGGCCTTCGATTCAAGTAAGGGCAGTTAATTTACAGTTCACACGAACTATATCGTTCACGATTCTCACACGTTTCTCACCTTACCTGAGAAACATTGGATGTTAGAGGACCTTTGCTTTGTATCAATTTCAAGCAGAGTTGAACTAGATATTGTCCGTAATGTATAGGAAAAACCGTTCTTTTCTTCTGAGCACACTCACGTTTCCTGCTATATAGAGACTCTAGAAAACAATAGCGTGCTTCTTGCTCTATAGGAGAGTGTGATCCATGGATGAGAACTGTGTTGTGTGTTTCCCTTCGAAATGGAGTTAAACCCCGGGCTCTTTGTCTTCCTACAAGCAAGACTTCGTTTCAGGTAAGGGCAGTCACTTTTCAGCTCAAACAAACTACATCCTTCACGAAGCTCACACGTTTCTCATCTTAACTGACACGCATCGGATGTTAGAGGACCAGTGCTTTGTATCAGTTTCAGAAGCAGAGTTTGAATAGATATTGTACGTATGTGTAGGAAAGACCGTTCTTTTCTTCTGAGCACACTCAATTTTCCTGCTGTCTTAGAGAATCTAGAAAGCAAGAGAGTTCTTCTTGCTCTAAAGCAGAGTGTGATCGAAGTATGAGAACTCTGCTGTGTGCTTCCCTTCAGAAATAGAGATAAATCCCATGCTCTGTGTCTTCCTACAAGCACTACTTTGTTTCAGGTAAGGACAGTCACTTTTCACCTCAAACGAACTACATCATTCACTAAGCTCACACGTTTCTCATCTTAACTGACAAGCATTGGATGTTAGAGGACCTGTGGTTTGTTTCAGTTTCAGAAGCAGAGTTGAACTAGATATGGCCTGTCTGTGTAGGAAACACCGTTCTTGAGTTCGGAGCACACTCAAGTTTCCTGCTGTCCTAGAGACTCTAGGAAGCTAGAGCATGCTTCCTGCTCAAAAGCAGAGTGTGATCAATGGATCAGAACTCTGCTGTGTGTTTCACTTCAGAAATGGAGTTAAATCCCAGGCTCTGAGTCTTTCTACAAGGAGGACTTCGATTCAAGGAAGGGCAGTTTCTTTATAGCTCAAACGAACTACATCATTCACGAAGCTCACACGTTTCTCATCTTAACTGAGAAGCATTGGATGTTAGAGGACCTTCGCTTTGTATCAATTTCAAGCAGAGTTGAACTAGATATGGTCCGTAAAGTATAGGAAAAACCGTTCTTTTCTTGTGAGCACACTCACGTTTCCTGCGGTATTAGAGACTCTAGAAAACAATAGCGTACTTCTTGCTCTATAGCAGAGTGTGATCCATGGTTGAGAACTGTGTTGTGTGTTTCCCTTCAGAAATGGAGTTAAACCGCAGGCTCTGTGTCTTCCCAAAAGCAAGACTTTGTTTCATGTAAGGGCAGTCACTTTTCAGCTCAAACGTCCTACATTGTTCACAAACCTCACACGTTTCTCATCTTAACTGACAAGCCTCGGATGTTTTAGGACCAGTGCTTTGTATCAGTTTCAGGAGCAGAGTTGGACTAGATATGGTCTGTATGTGTAGGAAACACCGTTCATTTGTTCTGAGCACACTCACGTTTCCTGCTGTATTAGAGACTCTCGAAAGCAAGAGCGTGCTTCTTGATCTAAAGCAGAGTGTGATCCATGGATGAGAACTGTGTTGTGGGTTTCCCTTCGAAATGGAGTTAAACCCCAGGCTCTGTGTCTTCCTACAAGCAAGTCTTCGTTTCAGGTAAGGGCAGTCACTTTTCAGCTCAAAGGAACTACATCGTTCACGAAGCTCACACGATTCTCATCTTAACTGACACGCATCAGATGTTAGAGGACCAGTGCTTTGTATCAGTTTCAGAAGCAGAGTTGGACTAGATATGGTCCGTATGTGTAGGAAACACTGTTCTTTTCTTCTGAGCACACTCAATTTTCCTGCTGTATTAGAGAATCTAGAAAGCAAGAGAGTTCTTCTTGCCCTAAAGCAGCATGTGATCCAAGGATGAGAACTCTGCTGTGTGTTTCACTTCAGAAATAGAGTTAAATCCCATGCTCTGTGTCTTCCTACAAGCACTACTTTGTTTCAGGTAAGGGCAGTCACTTTTCAGCTCAAAAGAACTACATCATTCACTAAGCTCACACGTTTGTCATGTTAACTGAGAAGCATTGGATGTTAGAGGACCTTTGCTTTGTATCAATTTCAAGCAGAGTTGAACTAGATATGGTCCGTAATGTATAGGAAAAACCATTCTTTTCTTCTGAGCACACTCACGATTCCTGTGGTATTAGAGAATCTAGAAAACAATTCCCTGCTTCTTGCTCCATAGCAGAGTGTGATCCATGGATGCGAACTATGTTGTGTGTTTCCCTTCAGAAATGGAGTTAAACCCCAGGCTCTGTGTCTTCCCACAAGTAAGACTTCGTTTCACCTAAGGGCAGTCACTTTTCAGCTCAAACGAACTACATCGTTCACTAAGCTCACTCGTTTCTCATCTTAACTGACACGCATCGGATGTTAGAGGACCAGTGCTTTGCATCAGTTTCAGAAGCAGAGTTGGACTAGATATGGTCTGTATGTGTAGGAAACACCGTTCTTTTGTTCTCAGCACACACACCTTTCCTGATGTCTTAGAGAATCTAGAAAGGAAGAGCGTGTTTCTTGCTCTAAAGCAGAGTGTGATCAATGGATGATAACTCTGCTGTGGGTTTGACATCAGAAATGGAGTTAAATCCCAGGCTCTGAGTCTTCCTACAAGGAGGACTTTGATTCAAGTAAGGGCAGTTACTTTACAGCTCAAATGAACTACATCATTCACGAAGCTCACAAGTATCTCATCTTAACTGAGAGGCATTGGATGTTAGAGGACCTTTGCTTTGTAACAATTTCAAGCAGAGTTGAACTAGATATGGTCCCTATGTATAGGAAACACCGTTCTTTTCTTCTGAGCACACTCACGTTTCCTCGGTATTAGAGACTCTAGAATGCAAGGGCGTGCTTCTTGCTCTAAAGCAGTGTGTGATCCATGGATGAGTACTGTGTTGTGTGTTTCCCTTCAGAAATGGAGTTAAACCCCAGGCTCTGTGTCTCCCTACAAGCAAGACTTCGTTTCAGGTAAGGGCAGTCACATTTCAGCTCAAACGAACTACATCGTTCACAAAGCTCACACGTTTCTCATCTTAACTGACAATCATCGGATGTTAGAGGACCAGTGCTTTGTATCAGTTTCAGAAGCAGAGTTGGACCACATATGGTCGGTATGTGTAGGAAACACCGTTCTTTTGTTCTCAGCACACGCATGTTTCCTGCTGTCTTAGAGACTCTAGAAAGTTAGAGCGTGCTTCTTGCTCTAAAGCAGAGTGTGATCAATGGATGAGAACTCTGTTGTGTGTTTCCCTTCAGAAATGGAGTTAAACCCCAGGCTCTTAGTCTTCCTACAAGCAAGACTTCGTTTCAGGTAAGGGCAGTCACTTTTCAGCTCAGACGAACCACATCGTTCACGAAGCTCACACGTTTATCATCTTAACTGACAATCATCGGATGTAAGAGGACCAGTGCATTGTATCAGTTTCAGAAGCAGAGTTGGACTAGATATGGTCGGTATGTTTAGGAAACACCGTTCTTTTTTTCTCAGCCCACTCACGTTTCCTGCAGTCTTAGAGACTCTAGAAAGCAAGAGCGTGCTTCTTGCTCTAAAGCAGAGTGTGATCAATGGGTGAGAACTCTACTGAGTGTTTCACTTCAGAAATGGAGTTAAATCCCAGGCTCTGAGTCTTCCTACAAGGAGGACTTCGATTCAAGTAAGGGCAGTTACTTTACAGCTCAAACGAACTACATCGTTCACAAAGCTCACACGTTTCTCATCTTAACTGAGAGGCATTGGATGTAAGAGGTCCTTTCCTTTGTATCAATTTCAAGCAGAGTTGAACTAGATATGGTCCTTATGTGTAGGAAACAGCGTTCTTTTCTTCTGAGCACACTCAAGTTTCTTGCTGTATTAGAGAATCTATAAAGCAAGAGAGTTCTTCTTGCTCTAAAGCAGATTGTGATCCATGGATGAGAACTCTGCTGTGTGCTTCCCTTCAGAAATGGAGTTAAACCCCAGGCTCTGTGTCTTCCTAAAAGCAAGACTTCGTTTCAGGTAAGGGCAGTCAATTTTCAGCTCAAACGAACCACATCGTTCATGAAGCTCACACATTTCTCATCTTAACTGACAATCATCGGATGTTATAGGACCAGTGCTTTGTATCAGTTTCAAAAGCAGAGTTGGACTAGATATGGTCGGTATGTGTAGGAAACACCGTTCTTTTGTTTTCAGCCCACTCATGTTTCCTGTTGTCTTAGAGACTCTAGAAAGCAAGAGTGTGCTTCTTGCTCTAAAGCAGAGTGTGATGAATGGATGAGAACTCTGCTGTGTGTTTCCCTTCAGAAATGGAGTTAAATCCCAGGCTCTGAGTCTTCCTACAACAAGATATCTTTTCAGGTAAGGGCAGTTACTTTACAGCTCAAACGAACTACATCGTTCACAAAGCTCACACGTTTCTCATTTAAACTGACAAGCATTGGATGTTAGAGGACCTCTGGTTTGTTTCAGTTTCAGAAGCAGAGATGAACTAGATATGGTCCGTATGTGTAGGAAACACCGTTCTCTTCTTCTGAGCACACTCAAGTTTCCTGCTGTATTAGAGAATCTATAAAGCAAGAGAGTTCTTCTTGCTCTAAAGCAGAGTGTGATCCATGGATGAGAACTCTGCTGTGTGCTTCCCTTCAGAAATGGAGTTAAATCCCATGCTCTATGTCTTCCTACAAGCACTACTTTGTTTTAGGTCAGGGCAGTCACTTTTCAGCTCAAGCGAACTACATCATTCACTAAGCTCACACGTTTCTCATCCTAACTGACAAGCATTGGCTGTTAGAGGAACTGTGTTTTGTTTCAGTTTCAGAAGCAGAGTTGGACTAGATATGGTCCGTACGTGTAGGAAACAACGTTCTTTGTTCTCATCACACTCACGTTTCTTGCTGTCTTAGAGACTCTGGAAAGCAAGAGCGTGCTTCTTGCTCTAAAGCAGAGTGTGATCCATGGATGAGAACTGTGTTGTGTGTTTCCCTTCGAAATGGAGTTAAACCCCAGGCTCTGTGTATTCCTACAAGCAAGACTTCGTTTCAGGTAAGGGCAGGCACTTTTCGGCTCAAACGAACTACATCGTTCACGAAGCTCACACGTTTCTCATCTTAACAGACACGCATCGGATGTTAGACAACCAGTGCTTTGTATCAGTTTCAGAAGCAGAGTTGGACTAGATATGGTCGGTATGTGTAGGAAACACCGTTCTTTTGTTCTCAGCCCACTCACGTTTCCTGTTGTCTTTGAGACTCTAGAAAGCAAGAGCGTGCTTCTTGCTCTAGAGCAGAGTGTGATGAATGGATGAGAACTCTGCTGTGTGTTTCCCTTCAGAAATGGAGTTAAATCCCAGGCTCTGAGTCTTCCTACAACAAGACATCTTTTCAGGTAAGGGCAGTTACTTTACAGCTCAAACAAACTACATCGTTCACAAAGCTCACACGTTTCTCATTTAAACTGACAAGCATTGGATGTTAGAGGACCTCTGGTTTGTTTCAGTTTCAGAAGCAGAGATGAACTAGATATGGTCCTTATGTGTAGGAAACACCTTTCTTTTCTTCTGAGCACACTCAAGTTTCCTGCTGTATTAGATAATCTATAAAGCAAGAGAGTTCTTCTTGCTCTAAAGCAGAGTGTGATCCATGGATGAGAACTCTGCTGTGTGCTTCCCTTCATAAATGGAGTTAAATCCCATGCTCTATGTCTTCCTACAAGCACTACTTTGTTTCAGGTCAGGGCAGTCACTTTTCAGCTCAAATGAAGTACATCATTCACTAAGCTCACACGTTTCTCATCTTAACTGACAAGAATTGGATGTGAGAGGACCTGTGGTTTGTTTAAGTTTCAGAAGCAGAATTGAACTAGATATTGCCCGAAAGTGTAGGAAACACCTTTCTTTTCTTCTGAGCACACTCAAGTTTCCTGCTGTATTAGATAATCTATAAAGCAAGAGAGTTCTTCTTGCTCTAAAGCAGAGTGTGATCCATGGATGAGAACTCTGCTGTGTGCTTCCCTTCATAAATGGAGTTAAATCCCATGCTCTATGTCTTCCTACAAGCACTACTTTGTTTCAGGTCAGGGCAGTCACTTTTCAGCTCAAACGAACTACATCGTTCACAAAGCTCACAGGTTTCTCATCTTAACTGAGCAGCATTGGATGTTAGAGGACCTGTGCTTTCTTTCAGTTTCAGAAGCAGGGTTGAACTAGATAATGCCCATATGTGGAGGAAACACTGTTCTTTTGTTCTGAGCAAACTCATGTTTCATGCTGTCTTAGAGACTCTAGAAAGCAAGAGCGTGCTTCTTGCTCGGAAGCTGAGTGTGATCCATGGATGAAAACTATGCTATGTGTTTCCCTTCAGAAATGGAGTTAAACCCCAGGCTCTGTGTATTCCTACAAGTAAGACTTCATTTCAGGTAAGGGCAGTCACTTCTCAGCTCAAACGAACTACTTCGTTCACGAAGCTCACACGTTTCCAATCTTAACCGACAAGCATCCGATGTTAGAGGACCAGTGCTTTGTATCAGTTTCAGAAGCAGAGTTGGACTAGATATGGTCCGTATGTGTAGGAAACAACGTTCTTTTGTTCTCAGCACACTCAAGTTTCCTGCTGTCTTAGAGACTCTAGAAAGCTAGAGCGTGCTTCTTGCTCTAAAGCAGAGTGTGATCAATGGATGAGAATTCTGTTGTGTGTTTCCCTTCAGAAATGGAGTTAAACCCCATGTTCTGTTTCTTCCTGCAAGCAATACTTTGTTTCAGGTAAGGGCAGTCACTTTACAGCTCAAATGAACTACATCGTTCACGAAGCTCACACGTTTCTCATCTTAACTGAGAGGCATTGGATGTTAGAGGACCTGTGATTTCTTTTAGTTTCAGAAGCAGAGTTGAACTAGATATGGTCCGTAATGTATAGGAAAAACCGTTCTTTTGTTCTGAGCACAATCACGTTTCCTGTTGTATTAGAGTCTCTAGAAAGCAAGAGCGTGCTTCTTGCTCTAAAGCAGAGTGTGATCCATGGATGAGAACTGTGTTGTGTGTTTCCCTTCGAAATGGAGTTAAACCCCAGGCTCTGTGTCTTCCCACAAGCAAGACTTCCTTTCAGGTAAGGGCAGTCACTTTTCACATCAAACGAACTACATCGTTCACTAAGCTCACACATTTCTCTTCTTAAATGACACGCATCGGATGTTAGAGGACCAGTGCTTTGTATCAGTTTCAGAAGCAGAGTTTTACTAGATATGGTCTGTATGTGTAGGAAACACCGTTCTTTTGTTCTCAGCACACACACGTTTCCTGCTGTCTTAGAGACTCTAGAAAGAAAGAGCGTTCTTCTTGCTCTAAAGCAGAGTGTAATCAATGGAAGAGAACTCTGCTGTGTGTTTCCCTTCAGAAATGGAGTTAAACCCCAGGCTCTGGGTCTTCCTACAAGCAAGACTTCGTTTCAGGTAAGGGCAGTCACTTTTCAGCTCAAACGACCTACATCTTTCACGAAGCTCACATGTTTCTCATCTTAACTGACAATCATCGGATGTTAGAGGACCAGTACTTTGTATCAGTTTCAGAAGCAGAGTTGGACTAGATATGGTCGGTATTTGTAGGAAACACCATTCTTTTCTTCTGAGCACACTCAAGTTTCCTGCTGTATTAGAGAAAGCAAGAGAGTTCTTCTTACTCTAAAGTAGAGTGTGATCCATGGATGAGAACTCTGCTGTGTGCTTCCCTTCAGAAAAGGAGTTAAATCCCATGCTCTGTGTCCTCCCACAAGCACTACTTTGTTTCAGGTAAGGGCAGTCACTTTTCAGCTCAAACGAACTACATCATTCACGAAGCTCACACGTTTCTCATCTTAACTGACAAGCATTGTATGTTAGACTACCTTTGCTTTGTATCAATTTCAAGCAGAGTTGAACTAGATATGGTCCGTAATGTATAGGAAAAACCGTTCTTTTCTTCTGAGCACACTCACGTTTCCTGCGGTATTAGAGACTCTAGAAAACAAGAGCGTGCTTCTTGCTCTAAAGCAGAGTGTGATCCATGGATGAGAACTCTGCTGTGTGTTTCCCTTCAGAAATGGAGTTAAACCCCAGGCTCTGTGTCTTCCCACAAGCAAGACTCACGTAAGGGCAGTCACTTTTCACCTCAAAAGAACTACATCGTTCACGAAGCTCACACGTTTCTCATCTTAACTGACAAGCCTCGGATGTTAGAGGACCAGTGCTTTGTATCAGTTTGAGAAGCAGAGTTGGACTAGATATGGTCCTTGTGTGTAGGAAACACCGTTCTTTTGTTCTCAGCACACTCACGTTTCCTGCTGTCTTAGAGATTCTAGAAAGCAAGAGCGTGCTTCTTGCTCAGAAGCAGAGTGTGATCAATGGATGAGAACTCTGCTGTGTGTTTCAATTCAGAAATGGAGTTAAATCCCAGGCTCTGAGTCTTCCTACAACAAGACATCTTTTCAGGTAAGGGCAGTTACATTACAGCTCAAACGATCTACATCGTTCACAAAGCTCACACGTTTCTCATTTAAACTGACAAGCATTGGATGTTAGAGGACCTCTGGTTTGTTTCAGTTTCAGAAGCAGTGATGAACTAGATATGGTCCTTATGTGTAGGAAACACCATTCTTTTCTTCTGAGCACACTCAAGTTTCCTGCTGTATTACAGAATCTATAAAGCAAGAGAGTTCTTCTTGCTCTAAAGCAGAGTGTGATCCATGGATGAGAACTCTGCTGTGTGCTTCCCTTCAGAAATGGAGTTAAATCCCATGCTCTATGTCTTCCTACAAGCACTACTTTGTTTCAGGTCAGGGCAGTCACTTTTCAGCTCAAACGAAGTACATCATTCACTAAGCTCACACGTTTCTCATCTTAACTGACAAGCATTGGATGTTAGAGGACCTGTGGTTTGTTTAAGTTTCAGAAGCAGAATTGAACTAGATATTGCCCGAAAGTGTAGGAAACACCGTTCTTTAGTTCTGAGCACACTCAAGTTTTCTGCTGTCTTAGAGACTCTAGAAAGCTAAAGCGTGCTTCTTGCTCTAAAGCAGAGTGTGATCAATGGATGAGAACTCTGTTCTGTGTTTCCCTTCAGAAATGGGGTTAAACCCCAGGCTCTGTGTCTTCCTACAAGGAAGACTTCGTTTCAGGTAAGGGCAGTCACTTTTCAGCTCAAACTAACCACATCGTTCACGAAGCTCACACGTTTATCATCTTAACTGACAATCATCGGATGTAAGAGGACCAGTGCTTTGTATCAGTTTCAGAAGCAGAGTTGGACTAGATATGGTCGGTATGTTTAGGAAACACCGTTCTTTTTTTCTCAGCCCATTCACGTTTCCTGCAGTCTTAGAGACTCTAGAAAGCAAGAGCGTGCTTCTTGCTCTAAAGCAGAGTGTGATCAATGGGTGAGAACTCTACTGAGTGTTTCACTTCAGAAATGGAGTTAAATCCCAGGCTCTGAGTCTTCCTACAAGGAGGACTTCGATTCAAGTAAGGGCAGTTACTTTACAGCTCAAACGAACTACATCGTTCACAAAGCTCACACGTTTCTCATCTTAACTGAGAGGCATTGGATGTAAGAGGTCCTTTCCTTTGTATCAATTTCAAGCAGAGTTGAAATAGATATGGTCCTTATGTGTAGGAAACAGCGTTCTTTTCTTCTGAGCACACTCAAGTTTCTTGCTGTATTAGAGAATCTATAAAGCAAGAGAGTTCTTCTTGTTCTAAATCAGAGTGTGATCCATGGATGAGAACTCTGCTGTGTGCTTCCCTTCAGAAATGGAGTTAAACCCCACGCTCTGTGTCTTCCTACAAGCAAGACTTCGTTTCAGGTATGGCAGTCACTTTTCAGCTCAAACGAACCACATCGTTCATGAAGCTCACACATTTCTCATCTTAACTGACAAGCTTGGGATGTTAGAGCACCAGTGATTTGTATCAGTTTCAGAAGCAGAGTTGGACTAGATATGGTCAGTATGTGTAGGAAACACCGTTCTTTTGTTCTCAGCACACTCACGTTTCCTGCTGTCTTAGAGACTCTAGAAACAGGAGCGTGCTTCTGGCTCTAAAGCAGAGTGTGTCAGTGGATGAGAACTGTGTTGTGTGTTTCCCTTCGAAATGGAGTTAAACACCAGGCTCTGTGTATTCCTACAAGCAAGACTTCGTTTCAGGTAAGGGCAGTCACTTTTCGGCTCAAATGAACTACATCGTTCACGAAGCTCACACGTTTCTCATCTTAACAGACACGCATCGGATGTTAGACAACCAGTGCTTTGTATCAGTTTCAGAAGCAGAGTTGGACTAGATATGGTTGGTATGTGTAGGAAACACCGTTCTTTTGTTCTCAGCCCACTCACGTTTCCTGTTGTCTTAGAGACTCTTGAAAGCAAGAGCGTGCTTCTTGCTCTAAAGCAGAGTGTGATGAATGGATGAGAACTCTGCTGTGCTTTTCCCTTCAGAAATGGAGTTAAATCCCAGGCTCTGAGTCTTCCTAGAACAAGACATCTTTTCAGGTAAGGGCAGTTACTTTACAGCTCAAACGAACTACATCGTTCACAAAGCTCACACGTTTCTCATTTAAACTGACAAGCATTGGATGTTAGAGGACCTCTGGTTTGTTTCAGTTTCAGAAGCAGAGATGAACTAGATATGGTCCTTATGTGTAGGAAACACCTTTCTTTTCTTCTGAGCACACTCAAGTTTCCTGCTGTATTAGATAATCTATAAAGCAAGGGAGTTCTTCTTGCTCTAAAGCAGAGTGTGATCCATGGATGAGAACTCTGCTGTGTGCTTCCCATCATAAATGGAGTTAAATCCCATGCTCTATGTCTTCCTACAAGCACTACTTTGTTTCAGGTCAGGGCAGTCACTTTTCAGCTCAAACGAAGTACATCATTCACTAAGCTCACACGTTTCTCATCTTAACTGACAAGAATTGGATGTTAGAGGACCTGTGGTTTGTTTAAGTTTCAGAAGCAGAATTGAACTAGATATTGCCCGAAAGTGTAGGAAACACCGTTCTTTAGTTCTGAGCACACTCAAGTTTCCTGCTATCTTAGAGTCTCTAGAAAGCTAAAGCGTGCTTCTTGCTCTAAAGCAGAGTGTGATCAATGGATGAGAACTCTGTTGTGTGTTTCCCTTCAGAAATGGAGTTAAACCCCAGGCTCTGTGTCTTCCTACAAACAAGACTTCGTTTCAGGTAAGGCCTGTCACTTTTCAGGTCAAACGAACTACATCGTTCACAAAGCTCACAGGTTTCTCATCTTAACTGAGCAGCATTGGAAGTTAGAGGAGCTGTGCTTTCTTTCAGTTTCAGAAGTAGGGTTGAACTAGATAATGCCCATATGTGGAGGAAACACCGTTCTTTTGTTCTGAGCAAACTCATGTTTCATGCTGTCTTAGAGACTCTAGAAAGCAAGAGCGTGCTTCTTGCTCGGAAGCTGAGTGTGATCCATGGATGAAAACTATGCTATGTGTTTCCCTTCAGAAATGGAGTTAAACCCCAGGCTCTGTGTCTTCGTACAAGTAAGACTTCATTTCAGGTAAGGGCAGTCACTTCTCAGCTCAAACGAACTACATCGTTCACGAAGCTCACACGTTTCCAATCTTAACCGACAAGCATCCGATGTTAGAGGACCAGTGCTTTGTATCAGTTTCAGAAGCAGAGTTGGACTAGATATGGTCCGTATGTGTAGGAAACAACGTTCTTTTGTTCTCAGCAAACTCAAGTTTCCTGCTGTCTTAGAGACTCTAGAAAGCAAGAGTGTGCTTCTTGTTCTAAAGCAGATTGTTATCAATGGATGAGAACTCTTCTGTGTGTTTCCCTTCAGAAATGGTGTTATATCCCAGACTCTGAGTCTTCCTACAAGGAGGACTTCGATTCAAGTAAGTGCAGTTATTTTACAGCTCAAACGAACTACATCGTTCATGAAGCTTACACATTTCTCATCTTAACTGACAAGCATTGCATGTTAGAGGACCAGTGTTTTGTATCATTTTCAGAAGCAGAGTTGGACTAGATATGGTCCGTACGTGTAGGAAACAACGTTCTTTTGTTCTCATCACACTCACGTTTCTTGCTGTCTTAGAGAGTCTAGAAAGCTAGAGCGTGCTTCTTGCTCTAAAGCAGAGTGTGATCAATGGATGAGAATTCTGTTGTGTGTTTCCCTTCAGAAATAGAGTTAAACCCCATGTTCTGTTTCTTTTTGCAAGCACTACTTTGTTTCAGGTAAGGGCAGTCACTTTACAGCTCAAATGAACTACATCGTTCACTAAGCTCACACGTTTCTCATCTTAACTGAGAGGCATTGGATGTTAGAGGACCTGTGATTTCTTTTAGTTTCAGAAGCAGAGTTGAACTAGATATGGTCCGTAATGTATAGGAAAAACCGTTCTTTTGTTCTGAGCACAATCACGTTTCCTGCTGTATTAGAGTCTTTAGAAAGCAAGAGCGTGCTTCTTGCTCTAAAGCAGAGTGTGATCCATGGATGAGAACTGTGTTGTGTGTTTCCCTTCGAAATGGAGTTAAACCCCAGGCTCTGTGTCTTCCCACAAGCAAGACTCCGATTCAGGTAAGGGCAGGCACTTTTCACATCAAACGAACTACATCGTTCACTAAGCTCACACATTTCTCTTCTTAAATGACACGCATCGGGTGTTAGAGGACCAGTGCTTTGTATCAGTTTCAGAAGCAGAGTTTTACTAGATATGGTCTGTATGCGTAGGAAACACCGTTCTTTTGTTCTCAGCACACACACGTTTCCTGCTGTCTAAGAGACTCTAGAAAGAAAGAGCGTTCTTCTTGCTCTAAAGCAGAGTGTAATCAATGGAAGAGAACTCTGCTGTGTGTTTCCCTTCAGAAATGGAGTTAAACCCCAGGCTCTGGGTCTTCCTACAAGCAAGACTTCGGTTCAGGTAAGGGCAGTCACTTTTCAGCTCAAATGACCTACATCTTTCACGAAGCTCACATGTTTCTCATCTTAACTGACAATCATCGGATGTTAGAGGACCAGTGCTTTGTATCAGTTTCAGAAGCAGAGTTGGACTAGATATGGTCGGTATTTGTAGGAAACACCATTCTTTTCTTCTGAGCACACTCAAGTTTCCGGCTGTATTAGAGAAAGCAAGAGAGTTCTTCTTACTCTAAAGTAGAGTGTGATCCATGGATGAGAACTCTGCTGTGTGCTTCCCTTCAGAAAAGGAGTTAAATCCCATGCTCTGTGTCGTCCCACAAGCACTACTTTGTTTCAGGTAAGGGCAGTCACTTTTCAACTCAAACGAACTACATCATTCATGAAGCTCACACGTTTCTCATCTTAACTGACAAGCATTGGATGTTAGAGGACCTGTGGTTTGTTTAAGTTTCAGAAGCAGAATTGAACTAGATATTGCCCGAAAGTGTAGGAAACACCGTTCTTTAGTTCTGAGCACACTCAAGTTTTCTGCTGTCTTAGAGACTCTAGAAAGCTAAAGCGTGCTTCTTGCTCTAAAGCAGAGTGTGATCAATGGATGAGAACTCTGTTGTGTGTTTCCCTTCAGAAATGGAGTTAAACCCCAGGCTCTGTGTCTTCCTACAAACAAGACTTCGTTTCAGGTAAGGCCTGTCACTTTTCAGGTCAAACGAACTACATCGTTCACAAAGCTCACAGGTTTCTCATCTTAACTGAGCAGCATTGGAAGTTAGAGGAGCTGTGCTTTCTTTCAGTTTCAGAAGTAGGGTTGAACTAGATAATGCCCATATGTGGAGGAAACACCGTTCTTTTGTTCTGAGCAAACTCATGTTTCATGCTGTCTTAGAGACTCTAGAAAGCAAGAGCGTGCTTCTTGCTCGGAAGCTGAGTGTGATCCATGGATGAAAACTATGCTATGTGTTTCCCTTCAGAAATGGAGTTAAACCCCAGGCTCTGTGTCTTCGTACAAGTAAGACTTCATTTCAGGTAAGGGCAGTCACTTCTCAGCTCAAACGAACTACATCGTTCACGAAGCTCACACGTTTCCAATCTTAACCGACAAGCATCCGATGTTAGAGGACCAGTGCTTTGTATCAGTTTCAGAAGCAGAGTTGGACTAGATATGGTCCGTATGTGTAGGAAACAACGTTCTTTTGTTCTCAGCAAACTCAAGTTTCCTGCTGTCTTAGAGACTCTAGAAAGCAAGAGTGTGCTTCTTGTTCTAAAGCAGATTGTTATCAATGGATGAGAACTCTTCTGTGTGTTTCCCTTCAGAAATGGTGTTATATCCCAGACTCTGAGTCTTCCTACAAGGAGGACTTCGATTCAAGTAAGTGCAGTTATTTTACAGCTCAAACGAACTACATCGTTCATGAAGCTTACACATTTCTCATCTTAACTGACAAGCATTGCATGTTAGAGGACCAGTGTTTTGTATCATTTTCAGAAGCAGAGTTGGACTAGATATGGTCCGTACGTGTAGGAAACAACGTTCTTTTGTTCTCATCACACTCACGTTTCTTGCTGTCTTAGAGAGTCTAGAAAGCTAGAGCGTGCTTCTTGCTCTAAAGCAGAGTGTGATCAATGGATGAGAATTCTGTTGTGTGTTTCCCTTCAGAAATAGAGTTAAACCCCATGTTCTGTTTCTTTTTGCAAGCACTACTTTGTTTCAGGTAAGGGCAGTCACTTTACAGCTCAAATGAACTACATCGTTCACTAAGCTCACACGTTTCTCATCTTAACTGAGAGGCATTGGATGTTAGAGGACCTGTGATTTCTTTTAGTTTCAGAAGCAGAGTTGAACTAGATATGGTCCGTAATGTATAGGAAAAACCGTTCTTTTGTTCTGAGCACAATCACGTTTCCTGCTGTATTAGAGTCTTTAGAAAGCAAGAGCGTGCTTCTTGCTCTAAAGCAGAGTGTGATCCATGGATGAGAACTGTGTTGTGTGTTTCCCTTCGAAATGGAGTTAAACCCCAGGCTCTGTGTCTTCCCACAAGCAAGACTCCGATTCAGGTAAGGGCAGGCACTTTTCACATCAAACGAACTACATCGTTCACTAAGCTCACACATTTCTCTTCTTAAATGACACGCATCGGGTGTTAGAGGACCAGTGCTTTGTATCAGTTTCAGAAGCAGAGTTTTACTAGATATGGTCTGTATGCGTAGGAAACACCGTTCTTTTGTTCTCAGCACACACACGTTTCCTGCTGTCTAAGAGACTCTAGAAAGAAAGAGCGTTCTTCTTGCTCTAAAGCAGAGTGTAATCAATGGAAGAGAACTCTGCTGTGTGTTTCCCTTCAGAAATGGAGTTAAACCCCAGGCTCTGGGTCTTCCTACAAGCAAGACTTCGGTTCAGGTAAGGGCAGTCACTTTTCAGCTCAAATGACCTACATCTTTCACGAAGCTCACATGTTTCTCATCTTAACTGACAATCATCGGATGTTAGAGGACCAGTGCTTTGTATCAGTTTCAGAAGCAGAGTTGGACTAGATATGGTCGGTATTTGTAGGAAACACCATTCTTTTCTTCTGAGCACACTCAAGTTTCCGGCTGTATTAGAGAAAGCAAGAGAGTTCTTCTTACTCTAAAGTAGAGTGTGATCCATGGATGAGAACTCTGCTGTGTGCTTCCCTTCAGAAAAGGAGTTAAATCCCATGCTCTGTGTCGTCCCACAAGCACTACTTTGTTTCAGGTAAGGGCAGTCACTTTTCAACTCAAACGAACTACATCATTCATGAAGCTCACACGTTTCTCATCTTAACTGACAAGCATTGGATGTTAGAGGACCTGTGGTTTGTTTAAGTTTCAGAAGCAGAATTGAACTAGATATTGCCCGAAAGTGTAGGAAACACCGTTCTTTAGTTCTGAGCACACTCAAGTTTTCTGCTGTCTTAGAGACTCTAGAAAGCTAAAGCGTGCTTCTTGCTCTAAAGCAGAGTGTGATCAATGGATGAGAACTCTGTTGTGTGTTTCCCTTCAGAAATGGAGTTAAACCCCAGGCTCTGTGTCTTCCTACAAACAAGACTTCGTTTCAGGTAAGGCCTGTCACTTTTCAGGTCAAACGAACTACATCGTTCACAAAGCTCACAGGTTTCTCATCTTAACTGAGCAGCATTGGAAGTTAGAGGAGCTGTGCTTTCTTTCAGTTTCAGAAGTAGGGTTGAACTAGATAATGCCCATATGTGGAGGAAACACCGTTCTTTTGTTCTGAGCAAACTCATGTTTCATGCTGTCTTAGAGACTCTAGAAAGCAAGAGCGTGCTTCTTGCTCGGAAGCTGAGTGTGATCCATGGATGAAAACTATGCTATGTGTTTCCCTTCAGAAATGGAGTTAAACCCCAGGCTCTGTGTCTTCGTACAAGTAAGACTTAATTTCAGGTAAGGGCAGTCACTTCTCAGCTCAAACGAACTACATCGTTCACGAAGCTCACACGTTTCCAATCTTAACCGACAAGCATCCGATGTTAGAGGACCAGTGCTTTGTATCAGTTTCAGAAGCAGAGTTGGACTAGATATGGTCCGTATGTGTAGGAAACAACGTTCTTTTGTTCTCAGCAAACTCAAGTTTCCTGCTGTCTTAGAGACTCTAGAAAGCAAGAGTGTGCTTCTTGTTCTAAAGCAGATTGTTATCAATGGATGAGAACTCTTCTGTGTGTTTCCCTTCAGAAATGGAGTTATATCCCAGAATCTGAGTCTTCCTACAAGGAGGACTTCGATTCAAGTAAGTGCAGTTATTTTACAGCTCAAACGAACTACATCGTTCATGAAGCTTACACATTTCTCATCTTAACTGACAAGCATTGCATGTTAGAGGACCAGTGTTTTGTATCATTTTCAGAAGCAGAGTTGGACTAGATATGGTCCGTACGTGTAGGAAACAACGTTCTTTTGTTCTCATCACACTCACGTTTCTTGCTGTCTTAGAGAGTCTAGAAAGCTAGAGCGTGCTTCTTGCTCTAAAGCAGAGTGTGATCAATGGATGAGAATTCTGTTGTGTGTTTCCCTTCAGAAATAGAGTTAAACCCAATGTTCTGTTTCTTTTTGCAAGCACTACTTTGTTTCAGGTAAGGGCAGTCACTTTACAGCTCAAATGAACTACATCGTTCACTAAGCTCACACGTTTCTCATCTTAACTGAGAGGCATTGGATGTTAGAGGACCTGTGATTTCTTTTAGTTTCAGAAGCAGAGTTGAACTAGATATGGTCCGTAATGTATAGGAAAAACCGTTCTTTTGTTCTGAGCACAATCACGTTTCCTGCTGTATTAGAGTCTTTAGAAAGCAAGAGCGTGCTTCTTGCTCTAAAGCAGAGTGTGATCCATGGATGAGAACTGTGTTGTGTGTTTCCCTTCGAAATGGAGTTAAACCCCAGGCTCTGTGTCTTCCCACAAGCAAGACTCCGATTCAGGTAAGGGCAGTCACTTTTCACATCAAACGAACTACATCGTTCACTAAGCTCACACATTTCTCTTCTTAAATGACACGCATCGGGTGTTAGAGGACCAGTGCTTTGTATCAGTTTCAGAAGCAGAGTTTTACTAGATATGGTCTGTATGCGTAGGAAACACCGTTCTTTTGTTCTCAGCACACACACGTTTCCTGCTGTCTAAGAGACTCTAGAAAGAAAGAGCGTTCTTCTTGCTCTAAAGCAGAGTGTAATCAATGGAAGAGAACTCTGCTGTGTGTTTCCCTTCAGAAATGGAGTTAAACCCCAGGCTCTGGGTCTTCCTACAAGCAAGACTTCGGTTCAGGTAAGGGCAGTCACTTTTCAGCTCAAATGACCTACATCTTTCACGAAGCTCACATGTTTCTCATCTTAACTGACAATCATCGGATGTTAGAGGACCAGTGCTTTGTATCAGTTTCAGAAGCAGAGTTGGACTAGATATGGTCGGTATTTGTAGGAAACACCATTCTTTTCTTCTGAGCACACTCAAGTTTCCGGCTGTATTAGAGAAAGCAAGAGAGTTCTTCTTACTCTAAAGTAGAGTGTGATCCATGGATGAGAACTCTGCTGTGTGCTTCCCTTCAGAAAAGGAGTTAAATCCCATGCTCTGTGTCGTCCCACAAGCACTACTTTGTTTCAGGTAAGGGCAGTCACTTTTCAACTCAAACGAACTACATCATTCACGAAGCTCACACGTTTCTCATCTTAACTGACAAGCATTGGATGTTAGAGGACCTGTGGTTTGTTTAAGTTTCAGAAGCAGAATTGAACTAGATATTGCCCGAAAGTGTAGGAAACACCGTTCTTTAGTTCTGAGCACACTCAAGTTTTCTGCTGTCTTAGAGACTCTAGAAAGCTAAAGCGTGCTTCTTGCTCTAAAGCAGAGTGTGATCAATGGATGAGAACTCTGTTGTGTGTTTCCCTTCAGAAATGGAGTTAAACCCCAGGCTCTGTGTCTTCCTACAAGCAAGACTTCGTTTCAGGTAAGGGCAGTCACTTTTCAGCTCAAACGAACCACATCGTTCACGAAGCTCACACGTTTATCATCTTAACTGACAATCATCGGATGTAAGAGGACCAGTGCTTTGTATCAGTTTCAGAAGCAGAGTTGGACTAGATATGGTCGGTATGTTTGGGAAACACCGTTATTTTTTTCTCAGCCCACTCACGTTTCCTGCAGTCTTAGAGACTCGAGAAAGCAAGAGCGTGCTTCTTGCTCTAAAGCAGAGTGTGATCAATGGGTGAGAACTCTACTGAGTGTTTCACTTCAGAAATGGAGTTAAATCCCAGGCTCTGAGTCTTCCTACAAGGAGGACTTCGATTCAAGTAAGGGCAGTTACTTTACAGCTCAAATGAACTACATCGTTCACGAAGCTCACACGTTTCTCATCTTAACTGAGAGGCATTGGATGTAAGAGGTCCTTTCCTTCGTATCAATTTCAAGCAGAGTTGAACTAGATATGGTCCATATGTATAGGAAACAGCGTTCTTTTCTTCTGAGCACACTCACGTTTCCTGCGGTATTAGAGACTCTAGAAAGCAAGAGCATGCTTCTTGCTCTAAAGCAGAGTGTGATCCATGGATAAGAACTGTGTTGTGTGTTTCCCTTCAGAAATGGAGTTAAACCCCAGGCTCTGAGTCTTCCTACAAGCAAGACTTCGTTTCAGGTAAGGGCAGTCACTTTTCAGCTCAAACGACCTACATCGTTCACGAAGCTCACACGTTTCTCATCTTAACTGACAAGCATGGGATGTTAGAGCACCAGTGCTTTGTGTCAGTTTCAGAAGTAGAGTAGGACTAGATATGGTCGGTATGTGTAGGAAACACCGTTCTTTTGTTCTCAGCACACTCACGTTTCCTGCTGTCTTAGAGACACTAGAAAGCAGGAGCGTGCTTCTTGCTCTACAGCAGAGTGTGATCAATGGATGAGAACTCTGCTGTGTGTTTCACTTCAGAAATGGAGTTAAATCCCAGGCTCTGAGTCTTCCTAGAACAAGACATCTTTTCAGGTAAGGGCAGTTACTTTACAGCTCAAACGAACTACATCGTTCACAAAGCTCACACGTTTCTCATTTAAACTGACAAGCATTGGATGTTAGAGGACCTCTGGTTTGTTTCAGTTTCAGAAGCAGAGATGAACTAGATATGGTCCTTATGTGTAGGAAACACCTTTCTTTTCTTCTGAGCACACTCAAGTTTCCTGCTGTATTAGATAATCTATAAAGCAAGGGAGTTCTTCTTGCTCTAAAGCAGAGTGTGATCCATGGATGAGAACTCTGCTGTGTGCTTCCCTTCATAAATGGAGTTAAATCCCATGCTCTATGTCTTCCTACAAGCACTACTTTGTTTCAGGTCAGGGCAGTCACTTTTCAGCTCAAACGAAGTACATCATTCACTAAGCTCACACGTTTCTCATCTTAACTGACAAGAATTGGATGTAGGAGGACCTGTGGTTTGTTTAAGTTTCAGAAGCAGAATTGAACTAGATATTGCCCGAAAGTGTAGGAAACACCGTTCTTTAGTTCTGAGCACACTCAAGTTTCCTGCTATCTTAGAGTCTCTAGAAAGCTAAAGCGTGCTTCTTGCTCTAAAGCAGAGTGTGATCAATGGATGAGAACTCTGTTGTGTGTTTCCCTTCAGAAATGGAGTTAAACCCCAGGCTCTGTGTCTTCCTACAAACAAGACTTCGTTTCAGGTAAGGCCTGTCACTTTTCAGGTCAAACGAACTACATCGTTCACAAAGCTCACAGGTTTCTCATCTTAACTGAGCAGCATTGGAAGTTAGAGGAGCTGTGCTTTCTTTCAGTTTCAGAAGTAGGGTTGAACTAGATAATGCCCATATGTGGAGGAAACACCGTTCTTTTGTTCTGAGCAAACTCATGTTTCATGCTGTCTTAGAGACTCTAGAAAGCAAGAGCGTGCTTCTTGCTCGGAAGCTGAGTGTGATCCATGGATGAAAACTATGCTATGTGTTTCCCTTCAGAAATGGAGTTAAACCCCAGGCTCTGTGTCTTCGTACAAGTAAGACTTCATTTCAGGTAAGGGCAGTCACTTCTCAGCTCAAACGAACTACGTCGTTCACGAAGCTCACACGTTTCCAATCTTAACCGACAAGCATCCAATGTTAGAGGACCAGTGCTTTGTATCAGTTTCAGAAGCAGAGTTGGACTAGATATGGTCCGTATGTGTAGGAAACAACGTTCTTTTGTTCTCAGCAAACTCAAGTTTCCTGCTGTCTTAGAGACTCTAGAAAGCAAGAGTGTGCTTCTTGTTCTAAAGCAGATTGTTATCAATGGATGAGAACTCTTCTGTGTGTTTCCCTTCAGAAATGGAGTTATATCCCAGACTCTGAGTCTTCCTACAAGGAGGACTTCGATTCAAGTAAGTGCAGTTATTTTACAGCTCAAACGAACTACATCGTTCATGAAGCTTACACATTTCTCATCTTAACTGACAAGCATTGCATGTTAGAGGACCAGTGTTTTGTATCATTTTCAGAAGCAGAGTTGGACTAGATATGGTCCGTACGTGTAGGAAATAACGTTCTTTTGTTCTCATCACACTCACGTTTCTTGCTGTCTTAGAGAGTCTAGAAAGCTAGAGCGTGCTTCTTGCTCTAAAGCAGAGTGTGATCAATGGATGAGAATTCTGTTGTGTGTTTCCCTTCAGAAATAGAGTTAAACCCCATGTTCTGTTTCTTTTTGCAAGCACTACTTTGTTTCAGGTAAGGGCAGTCACTTTACAGCTCAAATGAACTACATCGTTCACAAAGCTCACAGGTTTCTCATCTTAACTGAGCAGCATTGGATGTTAGAGGACCTGTGCTTTCTTTCAGTTTCAGAAGCAGGGTTGAACTAGATAATGCCCATATGTGGAGGAAACACCGTTCTTTTGTTCTGAGCAAACTCATGTTTCATGCTGTCTTAGAGACTCTAGAAAGCAAGAGCGTGCTTCTTGCTCGGAAGCTGAGTGTGATCCATGGATGAAAACTATGCTATGTGTTTCCCTTCAGAAATGGAGTTAAACCCCAGGCTCTGTGTCTTCGTACAAGTAAGACTTCATTTCAGGTAAGGGCAGTCACTTCTCAGCTCAAACGAACTACATCGTTCACGAAGCTCACACGTTTCCAATCTTAACCGACAAGCATCCGATGTTAGAGGACCAGTGCTTTGTATCAGTTTCAGAAGCAGAGTTGGACTAGATATGGTCCGTATGTGTAGGAAACAACGTTCTTTTGTTCTCAGCCTACTCAAGTTTCCTGCTGTCTTAGAGACTCTAGAAAGCAAGAGCGTGCTTCTTGTTCTAAAGCAGAGTGTGATCAATGGATGAGAATTCTGTTGTGTGTTTCCCTTCAGAAATGGAGTTAAACCCCATGTACTGTTTCTTCCTGCAAGCACTACTTTGTTTCAGGTAAGGGCAGTCACTTTACAGCTCAAATGAACTACATCGTTCACGAAGCTCACACGTTTCTCATCTTAACTGAGAGGCATTGGATGTTAGAGGACCTGTGATTTCTTTTAGTTTCAGAAGCAGAGTTGAACTAGATATGGTCCATAATGTATAGGAAAAACCGTTCTTTTGTTCTGAGCACAATCACGTTTCCTGCTGTATTAGAGTCTTTAGAAAGCAAGAGCGTGCTTCTTGCTCTAAAGCAGAGTGTGATCCATGGATGAGAACTGTGTTGTGTGTTTCCCTTCGAAATGGAGTTAAACCCCAGGCTCTGTGTCTTCCCACAAGCAAGACTTCCTTTCAGGTAAGGGCAGTCACTTTTCACATCAAACGAACTACATCGTTCACTAAGCTCACACATTTCTCTTCTTAAATCACACGCATCGGATGTTAGAGGACCAGTGCTTTGTATCAGTTTCAGAAGCAGAGTTTTACTAGATATGGTCTGTATGTGTAGGAAACACCGTTCTTTTGTTCTCAGCACACACACGTTTCCTGCTGTCTAAGAGACTCTAGAAAGAAAGAGCGTTCTTCTTGCTCTAAAGCAGAGTGTAATCAATGGAAGAGAACTCTGCTGTGTGTTTCCCTTCAGAAATGGAGTTAAACCCCAGGCTCTGGGTCTTCCTACAAGCAAGACTTCGGTTCAGGTAAGGGCAGTCACTTTTCAGCTCAAACGACCTACATCTTTCACGAAGCTCACATGTTTCTCATCTTAACTGACAATCATCGGATGTTAGAGGACCAGTGCTTTGTATCAGTTTCAGAAGCAGAGTTGGACTAGATATGGTCGGTATTTGTAGGAAACACGATTCTTTTCTTCTGAGCACACTCAAGTTTCCGGCTGTATTAGAGAAAGCAAGAGAGTTCTTCTTACTCTAAAGTAGAGTGTGATCCATGGATGAGAACTCTGCTGTGTGCTTCCCTTCAGAAAAGGAGTTAAATCCCATGCTCTGTGTCGTCCCACAAGCACTACTTTGTTTCAGGTAAGGGCAGTCACTTTTCAGCTCAAACGAACTACATCATTCACGAAGCTCACACGTTTCTCATCTTAACTGACAAGCATTGGATGTTAGAGGACCTGTGGTTTGTTTAAGTTTCAGAAGCAGAATTGAACTACATATTGCCCGAAAGTGTAGGAAACACCGTTCTTTAGTTCTGAGCACACTCAAGTTTTCTGCTGTCTTAGAGACTCTAGAAAGCTAAAGCGTGCTTCTTGCTCTAAAGCAGAGTGTGATCAATGGATGAGAACTCTGTTGTGTGTTTCCCTTCAGAAATGGAGTTAAACCCCAGGCTCTGTGTCTTCCTACAAGAAAGACTTCGTTTCAGGTAAGGGCAGTCACTTTTCAGCTCAAACGAACCACATCGTTCACGAAGCTCTCACGTTTATCATCTTAACTGACAATCATCGGATGTAAGAGGACCAGTGCTTTGTATCAGTTTCAGAAGCAGAGTTGGACTAGATATGGTCGGTATGTTTAGGAAACACCGTTATTTTTTTCTCAGCCCACTCACGTTTCCTGCAGTCTTAGAGACTCGAGAAAGCAAGAGCGTGCTTCTTGCTCTAAAGCAGAGTGTGATCAATGGGTGAGAACTGTACTGAGTGTTTCACTTCAGAAATGGAGTTAAATCCCAGGCTCTGAGTCTTCCTACAAGGAGGACTTCGATTCAAGTAAGGGCAGTTACTTTACAGCTCAAATGAACTACATCGTTCACGAAGCTCACACGTTTCTCATCTTAACTGAGAGGCATTGGATGTAAGAGGTCCTTTCCTTCGTATCAATTTCAAGCAGAGTTGAACTAGTTATGGTCCATATGTATAGGAAACAGCGTTCTTTTCTTCTGAGCACACTCACGTTTCCTGCGGTATTAGAGACTCTAGAAAGCAAGAGCATGCTTCTTGCTCTAAAGCAGAGTGTGATCCATGGATAAGAACTGTGTTGTGTGTTTCCCTTCAGAAATGGAGTTAAACCCCAGGCTCTGAGTCTTCCTACAAGCAAGACTTCGTTTCAGGTAAGGGCAGTCACTTTTCAGCTCAAACGACCTACATCGTTCACGAAGCTCACACGTTTCTCATCTTAACTGACAAGCATGGGATGTTAGAGCACCAGTGCCTTGTGTCAGTTTCAGAAGCAGAGTAGGACTAGATATGGTCGGTATGTGTAGGAAACACCGTTCTTTTGTTCTCAGCACACTCACGTTTCCTGCTGTCTTAGAGACACTAGAAAGCAGGAGCGTGCTTCTTGCTCTAAAGCAGAGTGTGATCAATGGATGAGAACTCTGCTGTGTGTTTCACTTCAGAAATGGAGTTAAATCCCAGGCTCTGAGTCTTCCTAGAACAAGACATCTTTTCAGGTAAGGGCAGTTACTTTACAGCTCAAACGAACTACATCGTTCACAAAGCTCACACGTTTCTCATTTAAACTGACAAGCATTGGATGTTAGAGGACCTCTGGTTTGTTTCAGTTTCAGAAGCAGAGATGAAGTAGATATGGTCCTTATGTGTAGGAAACACCTTTCTTTTCTTCTGAGCACACTCAAGTTTCCTGCTGTATTAGATAATCTATAAAGCAAGAGAGTTCTTCTTGCTCTAAAGCAGAGTGTGATCCATGGATGAGAACTCTGCTGTGTGGTTCCCTTCATAAATGGAATTAAATCCCATGCTCTATGTCTTCCTACAAGCACTACTTTGTTTCAGGTCAGGGCAGTCACTTTTCAGCTCGAACGAAGTACATCATTCACGAAGCTCACACGTTTCTCATCTTAACTGACAAGAATTGGATGTTAGAGGACTGTGGTTTGTTTAAGTTTCAGAAGCAGAATTGAACTAGATATTGCCCGAAAGTGTAGGAAACACCATTCTTTTCTTCTGAGCACACTCATGTTTCCTGCTGTCTTAGAGAACCTAGAAAGCAGGAACGTGCTTCTTGCTCTAAAGCAGAGTGTGATCCATGGATGAAAACTATGCTGTGTGTTTCCCTTCAGAAATGGAGTTAAATTCCAGGCTCTGTGTATTCCTACAAACAAGACTTCGTTTCAAGTAAGGGCACTCACTTTTCAGCTCAAAAGAACTACATCATTCACGAAGCTCACACCTGTCTCATCTTAACTGACAAGCATTCATTGTTAGAGGACCAGTGCTTTTTATCAGTTTCAGAAGCAGAGTTGAACTAGACCTGTTGTTTCTTTCAGTTTCAGAAGCAGAGTTGAACTAGATATGGACTGTATGTGGAGGAAAAACCATTCTTTTGTTCTGAGCACACTCACGTTTCCTGCTTTCTTAGAGACCCTAGAAAGCAAGAGCGTGCTTCTTGCTCTAAAGCAGAGTGTGATCAATGGATGAGAACTCTGCTGTGTGTTGCACTTCAGAAATGGAGTTAAATCCCAGGCTCTGAGTCTTCCTACAAGGAGGACTTCGTTTCAAGTAAGGGCAGTTACTTTACATCTCAAACGAACTACATCGTTCAAGAAGCTCACACGATTCTCATCTTAACTGAGAGGCATTGGATGTTAGAGGACCTTTGCTTTGTATCAATTTCAAGCAGATTTGAACTAGATATTGTCCGTATGTGTAGGAAACACCGTTCTTTTCTTCTGAGCACACTCAAGTTTCCTGCTGTCTTAGAGACTCTAGAAAGCAAGAGCATGCTTCTTGCTCTAAAGCAGAGTGTGATCCATGGATGAGAACTGTGTTGTGTGTTTCCCTTCAGAAATGGAGTTAAACCCCAGGCTCTGTGTCTTCCTACAAGCAAGACTTCGTTTCAGGTAAGGGCAGTCACTTTTCAGCTCAAACGACCTACATCGTTCACAAAGCTCACACGTTTCTCATCTTAACTGACAAGCATGGGATGTTAGAGCACCAGTGATTTGTATCAGTTTCAGAAGCAGAGCTGGACTAGATATGGTCGGTATGTGTAGGAAACACCGTTCTTTTGTTCTCAGCACACTCACGTTTCCTGCTGTCTTAGAGACTCTAGAAAGCAGGAGCGTGCTTCTTGCTCTAAAGCAGAGTGTGATCAATGGATGAGAACTCTGCTGTGTGTTTCACTTCAGAAATGGAGTTAAATACCAGGCTCTGAGTCTTCCTACAACAAGACATCTTTTCAGGTAAGGGCAGTTACATTAGAGCTCAAACGAACTACATCGTTTACAAAGCTCACATGTTTTCATTTAAACTGACAAGCATTGGATGTTAGAGGACCTCTGGTTTGTTTCAGTTCAGAAGCAGAGATGAACTAGATATGGTCCTTATGTGTAGGAAACACCGTTCTTTTCTTCTGAGCACACTCAAGTTTCCTGCTGTATTAGAGAATCTATAAAGCAAGAGAGTTCTTCTTGCTCTAAAGCAGAGTGTGATCCATGGATGAGAACTCTGCTGTGTGCTTCCCTTCAGAAATGGAGTTAAATCCCATGCTCTATGTCTTCCTACGAGCACTACTTTGTTTCAGGTCAGGGCAGTCACTTTTCAGCTCAAACGAACTACATCATTCACTAAGCTCACACGTTTCTCATCCTAACTGACAAGCATTGGTTGTTAGAGGACCTGTGGTTTGTTTAAGTTTCAGAAGCAGAGTTAAACTAGATATTACCCGAAAGTGTAGGAAACACCGTTCTTTAGTTCTGAGCACACTCAAGTTTCCTGCTGTCTTAGAGACTCTAGAAAGCAAGATCCTGCTTCTTGCTCTAAAGCAGAGTGTGATCAATGGATGAGAACACTGCTGTGTGTTTCACTTCAGAAATGGAGTTAAATCCCAGGCTCTGAGTCTTCCTACAAGCAAGACTTCGTTTCAGGTAAGGACAGTTACTTTACAGCTCAAAAGAACTACATCATTCACAAAGCTCACACGTTTCTCATCTGAACTGACAAGCATTGGATGTTAGAGGATGCCACGCCCATGACGGTGTCGCCTGCGTGACAAATGCCTTGGATAAGGTAGTTACGTGGGAAAGGGGGGCTCGCGGCCCTTGGGTCTATGCCCCCGGCGACCCCTCATCAATTTGCCTGAATCAAGGTGCCAGGCTAAACGGAACCACGCAGATCTGCTTGCAGAGCCTGGCTGGCACTCTGCCTTCCTCTCTTTGCAGCTGTAATTATTGTTGTTTCCTTGTGTATTAATTCCAAGAAGTTAACTCTTAATGTTCCTGATGTGCCCCATAAAGACAGTAATGATTCCTCAGAAGTGGCTTCAATACTCCCACCTATGATTCAAGCTTTTAGGTCAACAGCTCAAGAGGGTCCCCAAAGTTTGGAGGAATTCATGAATGATTTAGAACAGAAAGAACTTATGATTCAGAAGGACAAAGACTCTAGCGAAGAGAGAATGAAAGTAAAGGTTCAGGCACTCATAGGCAATCCACACGCGCAGCCGACAGCAGCTGCGAGGAAGCAGTTACAGGAATTAGCCATTCCTATAAGAATTATTCAGGGACAAATAGAGTTTCTCATCAAGGGTCGATGGTGGCAACCCCCTAACATTAATCTTAGATACAATAATTATTTACAGCCATTACCTTTTACGGGAGCTTATGAAGTACATGGGAACCGATGTGTGAATCATAATGGTATGAAAACAGAATGGCATAAGTTACAGTTCATGGAAAGATTAGCTAGGTACCGACCCCCCTGATGCCTTCTCACCCACAGGCAAAGGTTAAAATATTTTCACACAAATGAAACCATGGTTAGAACAATGATGGAAAGGGTTTAATTTTGATACAGAACAAAGGTGTAGAATGAGAACTACAGCTAGGGCCATAATGTTCTCTGTCCAGATGAGGAACCACAAAAGAAAAAGTAAAGGCTATACTCATGAGATCTGTTAATCATTCTGAGAAAAGTGTGTAACTACATTGTTGAATCTATGTTTGTCACCCTATTGGCCGATTGCCGTGTTTCCCCAAGTAACTGTATAAAATTCACTGCTTGGTCTGAGTAAAATTGAAGCAGCTTCACAACATACTCTCGTGTATGTGGCTGTCTGTCATTCGCCGAATCCCACTTACACTGAGGACCTTAACCCTGTTTTCCCTCGGTCTGGTGGTCTGGGTGAGATCCAGTCCGCGGCAAGAGGACCTGTGGTTTCTTTCAGTTTCAGAAGCAGAGTTGAACTAGATATGTCCCGAATGTGGAGGAAACACCGTTCTTTTGTTCTGAGCACACTCACTTTTCCTGCTGTCTTAGAGACTCTAGAAAGCAAGAGCGTGCTTCTTGCTCTAAAGCAGAGTGTGATCAATGGATGAGAAGTCTGCTGTGTGTTTCCCTTCAGAAATGGAGTTAAACTCCAGGCTCTGTGTCTTCCTACAAGCAAGATTTCGTTTCAGGTAAGGGCAGTCACTTTTTAGCTCTAACGAACCACATCGTTCACGAAGCTCACACGTTTCTCATCTTAACTGACAATCATCAGATGTTAGAGGACCAGTGCTTTGTATCAGTTTCAGAAGCAGAGTTGGACTATATATGGTCAGTATGTGTGGGAAACACCGTTCATTTGTTCTCAGCCCACTCACGTTTCCTGCTGTCTTAGAGACTCTAGAAAGCAAGAGCGTGCTTCTTGCTCTAAAGCAGAGTGTGATCAATGGATGAGAACTCTGCTGTGTGTTTCACTTCAGAAATGGAGTTAAATCCCAGGCTCTGAGTCTTCCTACAACAAGACTTCTTTTCAGGTAAGGGCAGTTACTTTACAGTTCAAAAGAACTACATCATTCATGAAGCTCACACGTTTCTCATCTTAACTGACAAGCATTGGATGTTAGAGGACCAGTGCTTTGTATCAGTATCAGAAGCAGAGTTGGACTATATATGGTCGGTATGTGTAGGAAACACCGTTCTTTTGTTCTCAGCCCACTCTCGTTTCCTGGTGTCTTAGAGACTCTAGAAAGCAAGAGCGTGCTTCTTGCTCTAAAACAGAGTGTGATCAATGGATGAGAACTCTGCTGTGTGTTTCACTTTGAAATGGAGTTAAATACCAGGCTCTGAGTCTTCCTACAACAAGACTTCTTTTCAGGTAAGGGCAGTTACTTTACAGTGCTTTTTATCAGTTTCAGAAGCAGAGTTGAACTAGACCTGTTGTTTCTTTCAGTTTCAGAAGCAGAGTTGAACTAGATATGGACCATATGGGGAGGAAAAACCATTCTTTTGTTCTGAGCACACTCACGTTTCCTGCTTTCTTAGAGACCCTATAAAGCAAGAGAGTTCTTCTTGCTCCAAAGCAGAGTGTGATCCATGGATGAGAACTCTGCTGTGTGCTTCCCTTCAGAAATGGAGTTAAATCCCATGCTCTATGTCTTCCTACAAGCACTACTTTGTTTCAGGTCAGGGCAGTCACTTTTCAGCTCAAACGAACTACATCGTGTGTGTTTCACTTCAGAAATGGAGTTAAATCCCAGGCTGTGAGTCTTCCTATAAGCAAGACTTCGTTTCATGTAAGGGCAGTCACTTTTCGGCTCAAACGAACTACATCATTCACTAAGCTCACACGTTTCTCATCCTAACTGACAAGCATTGGATGTTAGAGGACCTCTGGTTTGTTTCAGTTGCAGAAGCAGAGTTAAACTAGATATTACCCAAAAGTGTAGGAAACACCGTTCTTTAGTTCTGAGCACACTCAAGTTTCCTGCTGTCTTAGAGACTCTAGAAAGCTAAAGCTTGCTTCTTGCTCTAAAGCAGAGTGTGATCAATGGATGAGAACTCTGTTGTGTGTTTCCCTTCAGAAATGGAGTTAAATTCCAGGCTCTGTGTCTTCCTACAAGCAAGACTTCGTTTCAAGTAAGGGCACTCACTTTTCAGCTCAAACGGACTACATCGTTCACGAAGCTCACACGTGTCTCATCTTAACTGACACGCATTCAATGTTAGAGGACAATTGCTTTGTATCAGTTTCAGAAGCAGAGTTGGACTATATATGGTCCGTATGTGTAGGAAACACCGTTCATTTGTTCTGAGCACACTCACGTTTCCTGCTGTATTAGAGAATCTAGAAAGCAAGATAGTGCTTCTTGCTCTAAAGCAGAGTGTGATCCATGGATGAGAACTCTGCTGTGTGTTTCACTTCAGAAATGGAGTTATATACCAGGCTCTGAGTCTTCCTGCAAAAAGACTTCGTTTCATGTAAGGGCAGTTACTTTACAGCTCAAACGAACTACATCATTCACGAACCTCACACGTTTCTCATCTTAACTGACAAGCATTGGACGAGAGGACCAGTGCTTTTTATCAGTTTCAGAAGCAGAGTTGAACTAGACCTGTTGTTTCTTTCAGTTTCAGAAGCAAAGTTGAACTAGATATGGACCGTATGTGGAGGAAAACCATTCTTTTGTTCTGAGCACACTAACGTTTCCTGCTTTCTTAGAGACCCTAGAAAGCAAGAGCATGCTTCTTGCTCTAAAGCAGAGTGTGATCAATGGATGAGAACTCTGCTGGGTGTTGCACTTCAGAAATGGAGTTAAATCCCAGGCTCTGAGTCTTCCTACAAGGAGGACTTCGATTCAAGTAAGGGCAGTTACTTTTCAGCTCAAACGAACTACATCGTTCAAGAAGCTCACATGATTCTCATCTTAACTGAGAGGCATTGGATGCTAGAGGACCTTTGCTTTGTGTCAGTTTCAGAAGCAGAGTTGGACTAGGCTTGGTCCGAATGTATAGGAAACACCATTCTTTGGTCTCATCGCACTCACGTTTTCTGCTCTCCTAGAGACTCTGGAAAGCAAGAGCATGCTTCTTGCTCTCAAGCAGAGTGTGATCAATGGATGAGAACTCTGCTGTGTGTTTCACTTCAGAAATGGAGTTAAATCCCAGGCTGTGAGTCTTCCTATAAGCAAGACTTCGTTTCATGTAAGGGCAGTCACTTTTCGGCTCAAACGAACTACATCATTCACTAAGCTCACACGTTTCTCATCCTAACTGACAAGCTTTGGATGTTAGAGGGCCTGTGGTTTGTTTAAGTTTCAGAAGCAGAGTTAAACTAGATATTACCCAAAAGTGTAGGAAACACCATTCTTTAGTTCTGAGCACACTCAAGTTTCCTGCTGTCTTAGAGACTCTAGAAAGCTAAAGCTTGCTTCTTGCTCTAAAGCAGAGTGTGATCAATGGATGAGAACTCTGTTGTGTGTTTCCCTTCAGAAATGGAGTTAAATTCCAGGCTCTGTGTCTTCCTACATGCAAGACTTCGTTTCAAGTAAGGGCACTCACTTTTCAGCTCAAACGGACTACATCGTTCAGGAAGCTCACACGTGTCTCATCTTAACTGACAAGCATTCAATGTTAGAGGACTATTGCTTTGTATCAGTTTCAGAAGCAGAGTTGGACTATATATGGTCCGTATGTGTAGGAAACACCGTACATTTGTTCTGAGCACACTCACGTTTCCTGCTGTATTAGAGAATCTAGAAAGCAAGATAGTGCTTTTTGCTCTAAAGCAGAGTGTGATCCATGGATGAGAACTCTGCAGTGTGTTTCACTTCAGAAATGGAGTTAAATACCAGGCTCTGAGTCTTCCTGCAAAAAGACTTCGTTTCATGTAAGGGCAGTTACTTTACAGCTCAAACGAACTACATCATTCACGAACCTCACACGTTTCTCATCTTAACTGACAAGCATTGGACGTTAGAGGACCAGTGCTTTTTATCAGTTTCAGAAGCAGAGTTGAACTAGACCTGTTGTTTCTTTCAGTTTCAGAAGCAGAGTTGAACTAGATATGGACCGTATGTGGAGGAAACCATTCTTTTGTTCTGAGCACACTCAGGTTTCCTGCTTTCTTAGAGACCCTAGAAAGCAAGAGCGTGCTTCTTGCTCTAAAGCAGAGTGTGATCAATGGATGAGAACTCTGCTGGGTGTTGCACTTCAGAAATGGAGTTAAATCCCAGGCTCTGAGTCTTCCTACAAGGAGGACTTCGATTCAAGTAAGGGCAGTTACTTTTCAGCTCAAACGAACTACATCATTCAAGAAGCTCACACGATTCTCATCTTAACTGAGAGGCATTGGATGCTAGAGGACATTTGCTTTGTATCAATTTCAAGCAGATTTGAACTAGATATGGTCCGTATGTGTAGGAAACACCGTTCTTTTCTTCTGAGCACACTCAAGTTTCCTGCTGTCTTAGAGACTCTAGAAAGCAAGAGCATGTTTCTTGCTCTAAAGCAGAGTGTGATCCAATGATGAGATCTGTGTTGTGTGTTTCCCTTCAGAAATGGAGTTAATCCCATGCTCTATGTCTTCCTACAAGCAAGACTTCGTTTCAGGTAAGGGCAGTCACTTTTCAGCTCAAACGACCTACATCGTTCACAAAGCTCACACGTTTCTAATCTTAACTGACAAGCATGGGATGTTAGAGCACCAGTGATTTGTATCAGTTTCAGAAGCAGAGTTGGACTAGATATAGTCGGTATGTGTAGAAAACACCGTTCTTTTGTTCTCAGCACACTCACGTTTCCTGCTGTCTTAGAGACTCTAGAAAGCAGGAGCGTGCTTCTTGCTCTAAAGCAGAGTGTGATCAATGGATGAGAACTCTGCTGTGTGTTGCACTTCAGAAATGGAGTTAAATCCTAGGCTCTGAGTCTTCCTACAACAAGACATCTTTTCAGGTAAGGGCAGTTACATTACAGGTCAAACGAACTACATCGTTCACAAATCTCACACGTTTCTCATTTAAACTGACAAGCATTGGATGTTAGAGGACCTCTGGTTTGTTTCAGTTCAGAAGCAGAGATGAACTAGATATGGTCCGTATTTGTAGGAAACACCATTTTTTTCTTCTGAGCACACTCAAATTTCCTGCTGTATTAGAGAATCTATAAAGCAAGAGAGTTCTTCTTGCTCTAAAGAAGAGTGTGATCCATGGATGAGAACTCTGCTGTGTGCTTCCCTTCAGAAATGGAGTTAAATCCCATGCTCTATGTCTTCCTACAAGCACTACTTTGTTTCAGGTCAGGGCAGTAACTTTTCAGCTCAAACAAACTACATCATTCACTAAGCTTACACGTTTCTCATCTTAACTGAGAAGCATTGGATGTTAGAGGACCTGTGGTTTGTTTAAGTTTCAGAAGCAGAGTTAAACGAGATATTACCCGAAAGTGTAGGAAACACCGTACTTTAGTTCTGAGCACACTCAAGTTTCCTGCTGTCTTAGAGACTCTAGAAAGCTAAAGCGTGCTTCTTGCTCTAAAGCAGAGTGTGATCAATGGATGAGAACTCTGTTGTGTGTTTCAATTCAGAAATGGAGTTAAACTCCAGGCTCTGTGTCTTCCTACGAGCAAGACTTCGTTTCAGGTAAGGGCAGTCACTTTTCAGCTCAAACAAACCACATCGTTCACAAAGCTCACACGTTTCTCATCTTAACTGACAATCATCAGATGTTAGAGGACCAGTGCTTTGTATCAGTTTCAGAAGCAGAGTAGGACTAGATATGGTCGGTATGTGTAGGAAACACCGTTCATTTGTTCTGAGCACACTCACGTTTCCTGGTGTATTAGAGAATCTAGAAAGCAAGATAGTGCTTCTTGCTCTAAAGCAGAGTGTAATCCCTGGATGAGAACTCTGCTGTGTGTTTCACTTCAGAAATGGAGTTAAATACCAGGCTCTGAGTCTTCCTACAAAAAGAATTCGTTTCATGTAAGGGCAGTTACTTTACAGCTCAAAAGAACTACATTGTTAATGAACCTCACACGTTTCTCATCTTAACTGACAAGCATTGGATGTTAGAGGACCAGTGCTTTTTATCAGTTTAAGAAGCAGAGTTGAACTAGACCTGTTGTTTCTTTCAGTTTCAGAAGCAGAGTTGAACTAGATATGGACCGTATGTGGAGGAAAAACCATACTTTTGTTCTGAGCACACTCACGTTTCCTGCTTTCTTAGAGACCCTAGAAAGCAAGATCGTGCTTCTTGCTCTAAAGCAGAGTGTGATCAATGGATGAGAACTCTGCTGTGTGTTGCACTTCAGAAATGGAGTTAAATCCCAGGCTCTGAGTCTTCCTACAAGGAGGACTTCGATTCAAGTAAGGGCAGTTACTTTACAGCTCAAACGAACTACATCGTTCAAGAAGCTCACACGATTCTCATCTTAACTGAGAGGCATTGGATGAGAGGACCTTTGCTTTGTATCAATTTCAAGCATATTTGAACTAGATATGGTCGGTATGTGTAGGAAACACCGTTCTTTTCTTCTGAGCACACTCAAGTTTCCTGCTGTCTTAGAGACTCTAGAAAGCAAGAGCATGCTTCTTGCTCTAAAGCAGAGTGTGATCCATGGATGAGAACTCTATTGTGTGTTTCCCTTCAGAAATGGAGTTAAACCCCAGGCTCTGTGTCTTCCTACAAGCAAGACTTCGTTTCAGGTAAGGGCAGTCACTTTTCAGCTCAAACGACCTACATCGTTCACAAAGCTCACACGTTTCTCATCTTAACTGACAAGCATGGGATGTTAGAACACCAGTGATTTGTATCAGTTTCAGAAGCAGAGTTGGACTAGATATGGTCGGTATGTGTAGGACACACCATTCTTTTGTTCTCAGCACCCTCACGTTTCCTGCTGTCTTAGAGACTCTAGAAAGCAGGAGCGTGCTTCTTGCTCTAAAGCAGAGTGTGATCCATGGATGAGAACTCTGCTGTGTGTTTCACTTCAGAAATGGAGTTAAATCCCAGGCTCTGAGTCTTCCTACAACAAGACATCTTTTCAGGTAAGGGCAGTTACATCACAGCTCAAACGAACTACATCGTTCACAAAGCTCACATGTTTCTCATCTAAACTGACAAGCATTGGATGTTAGAGGACCTCTGGTTTGTTTCAGTTCAGAAGCAGAGATGAACTAGATATGGTCCGTATGTGTAGGAAACACCGTTCTTTTCTTCTGAGCACACTCAAGTTTCCTGCTGTATTAGAGAATCTATAAAGCAAGAGAGTTCTTCTTGCTCCAAAGCAGAGTGTGATCCATGGATGAGAACTCTGCTGTGTGCTTCGCTTCAGAAATGGAGTTAAATCCAATGGTCTATGTCTTCCTAGAAGCACTACATTGTTTCAGGTCAGGGCAGTCACATTTCAGCTCAAACGAACTACATCATTCACTAAGCTCACACGTTTCTCATCCTAACTGACAAGCATTGGATGTTAGAGGACCTGTGGTTTGTTTAAGTTTCAGAAGCAGAGTTAAACTAGATATTACCCGAAAGTGTAGGAAACACCGTTCTTTTGTTCTGAGCACACTCAAGTTTCCTGCTGTCTTAGAGACTCTAGAAAGCTAAAGCTTGCTTCTTGCTCTAAAGCAGAGTGTGATCAATGGATGAGAACTCTGTTGTGTGTTTCCCTTCAGAAATGGAGTTAAACCCCAGGCTCTGTGTCTTCCTACAAGCAAGACTTCGTTTCAGGTAAGGGCAGTCACTTTTCAGCTCAAACGAACCACATCGTTCACAAAGCTCACACGTTTCTCATCTTAACTGACAATCATCGGATGTTAGAGGACCAGTGCTTTGTATCAGTTTCAGAAGCAGAGTAGGACTAGATATGGTCGGTATGTGTAGGAAACACCGTTCATTTGTTCTCAGCACACTCACGTTTCCTGCTGTCTTAGAGACTCTAGAAAGCAAGAGCGTGCTTCTTGCTCTAAAGCAGAGTGTGATCCATGGATGAAAACTATGCTGTGTGTTTCCCTTCAGAAATGGAGTTAAATTCCAGGCTCTGTGTCTTCCTACAAGCAAGACTTCGTTTCAAGTAAGGGCACTCACTTTTCAGCTCAAACGAACTACATCGTTCACGAAGCTCACACGTGTCTCATCTTAACTGACAAGCATTCAAAGTTAGAGGACAATTGCTTTGTATCAGTTTCCGAAGCAGAGTTGGACTATATATGGTCCGTATGTGTAGGAAACACCGTTCATTTGTTCTGAGCACACTCACGTTTCCTGCTGTATTAGAGAATCTAGAAAGCAAGATAGTGCTTCTTGCTCTAAAGCAGAGTGTGATCCATGGATGAGAACTCTGCTGTGTGTTTCACTTCAGAAATGGAGTTAAATACCAGGCTCTGAGTCTTCCTACAAAAAGACTTCGTTTCATGTAAGGGCAGTTACTTTACAGCTCAAACGAACTACATCGTTCACGAACCTCACACGTTTCTCATCTTAACTGACAAGCATTGGATGTTAGAGGACCAGTGCTTTTTATCAGTTTCAGAAGCAGAGTTGAACTAGACCTGTTGTTTCTTTCAGTTTCAGAAGCAGAGTTGAACTAGATATGGACTGTATGTGGAGGAAAAACCATACTTTTGTTCTGAGCACACTCACGTTTCCTGCTTTCTTAGAGACCCTAGAAAGCAAGAGCGTGCTGCTTGCTCTAAAGCAGAGTGTGATCAATGGATGAGAACTCTGCTGTGTGTTGCACTTCAGAAATGGAGTTAAATCCCAGGCTCTGAGTCTTCCTACAAGGAGGACTTCGATTCAAGTAAGGGCAGTTACTTTACAGCTCAAACGAACTACATCGTTCAAGAAGCTCACACGATTCTCATCTTAACTGAGAGGCATTGGATGCTAGAGTACCTTTGCTTTGTATCAATTTCAAGCAGATTTGAACTAGATATGGTCCGTATGTGTAGGAAACACCGTTCTTTTCTTCTGAGCACACTCAAGTTTCCTGCTGTCTTAGAGACTCTAGAAAGAAAGAGCATGCTTCTTGCTCTAAAGCAGAGTGTGATCAATGAATGAGAACTCTGTTGTGTGTTTCCCTTCAGAAATGGAGTTAAACCCCAGGCTCTGTGTCTTCCTACAAGCAAGACTTCGTTTCAGGTAAGGGCAGTCACTTTTCAGCTCAAACGACCTACATCGTTCACAAAGCTCACACGTTTCTCATCTTAACTGACAAGCATGGGATGTTAGAACACCAGTGATTTGTATCAGTTTCAGAAGCAGAGTTGGACTAGATATGGTCGGTATGTGTAGGACACACTGTTCTTTTGTTGTCAGCACACTCACGTTTCCTGCTGTCTTAGAGACTCTAGAAAGCAGGAGCGTGCTTCTTCCTCTAACGCAGAGTGTGATCCATGGATGAGAACTCTGCTGTGTGTTTCACTTCAGAAATGGAGTTAAATCCCAGGCTCTGAGTCTTCCTACAACAAGACATCTTTTCAGGTAAGGGCAGTTACATCACAGCTCAAACGAACTACATCGTTCACAAAGCTCACATGTTTCTCATCTAAACTGACAAGCATTGGATGTTAGAGGACCTCTGGTTTGTTTCAGTTCAGAAGCAGAGATGAACTAGATATGGTCCGAATGTGTAGGAAACACCGTTCTTTTCTTCTGAGCACACTCAAGTTTCCTGCTGTATTAGAGAATCTATAAAGCAAGAGAGTTCTTCTTGCTCCAAAGCAGAGTGTGATCCATGGATGAGAACTCTGCTGTGTGCTTCGCTTCAGAAATGGAGTTAAATCCAATGGTCTATGTCTTCCTAGAAGCACTACTTTGTTTCAGGTCAGGGCAGTCACTTTTCAGCTCAAATGAACTACATCATTCATTAAGCTCACACGTTTCTCATCCTAACTGACAAGCATTGGATGTTAGAGGACCTGTGGTTTGTTTAAGTTTCAGAAGCAGAGTTAAACTAGATATTACCCGAAAGTGTAGGAAACACCGTTCTTTAGTTCTGAGCACACTCAAGTTTCCTGCTGTCTTAGAGACTCTAGAAAGCTAAAGCTTGCTTCTTGCTCTAAAGCAGAGTGTGATCAATGGATGAGAACTCTGTTGTGTGTTTCCCTTCAGAAATGGAGTTAAACCCCAGGCTCTGTGTCTTCCTACAAGCAAGACTTCGTTTCAGGTAAGGGCAGTCACTTTTCAGCTCAAACGAACCACATCGTTCACAAAGCTCACACGTTTCTCATCTTAACTGACAATCATCGGATATTAGAGGACCAGTGCTTTGTATCAGTTTCAGAAGCAGAGTAGGACTAGATATGGTCGGTATGTGTAGGAAACACCGTTCATTTGTTCTCAGCACACTCACGTTTCCTGCTGTCTTAGAGACTCTAGAAAGCAAGAGCGTGCTTCTTGCTCTAAAGCAGAGTGTGATCCATGGATGAAAACTATGCTGTGTGTTTCCCTTCAGAAATGGAGTTAAATTCCAGGCTCTGTGTCTTCCTACAAGCAAGACTTCGTTTCAAGTAAGGGCACTCACTTTTCAGCTCAAACGAACTACATCGTTCACGAACCTCACACGTTTCTCATCTTAACTGACAAGCATTGGATGTTAGAGGACCAGTGCTTTTTATCTGTTTCAGAAGCAGAGTTGAACTAGACCTGTTGTTTCTTTCAGTTTCAGAAGCAGAGTTGAACTAGATATGGACCGTATGTGGAGGAAAAACCATTCTTTTGTTCTCAGCACACTCATGTTTCCTGCTTTCTTAGAGACCCTAGAAAGCAAGAGCGTGCTTCTTGCTCTAAAGCAGAGTGTGATCAATGGATGAGAACTCTGCTGAGTGTTTCACTTCAGAAATGGAGTTAAATCCCAGGCTCTGAGTCTTCCTACAAGGAGGACTTCGATTCAAGTAAGGGCAGTTACTTTACAGCTCAAACAAACTACATCGTTCAAGAAGCTCACACGATTCTCATCTTAACTGAGAGTCATTGGATGCTAGAGGACCTTTGCTCTGTATCAATTTCAAGCAGATTTGAACTAGATATGGTCCGTATGTGTAGAAACACCGTTCTTTTCTTCTGAGCACACTCAAGTTTCCTGCTGTCTTAGAGACTCTAGAAAGCAAGAGCATGCTTCTTGCTCTAAAGCAGAGTGTGATCCATGGATGAGAACTGTGTTGTGTGTTTCCCTTCAGAAATGGAGTTAAACCCCAGGCTCTGTGTCTTCCTACAAGCAAGACTTCGTTTCAGGTAAGGGCAGTCACTTTTCAGCTCAAACGACCTACATCGTTCACAAAGCTCACACGTTTCTCATCTTAACTGACAAGCATGGGATGTTAGAGCACCAGTGATTTGTATCAGTTTCAGAAGCAGAGTTGGACTAGATATGGTCGGTATGTGTAGGAAACACCGTTCTTTTGTTCTCAGCACACTCACGTTTCCTGCTGTCTTAGAGACTCTAGAAAGCAGGAGCGTGCTTCTTGCTATGAAGCAGAGTGTGATCCATGGATGAGAACTCTGCTGTGTGTTTCACTTCAGAAATGGAGTTAAATACCAGGCTCTGAGTCTTCCTAGAACAAGACATATTTTCAGGTAAGGGCAGTTACAATAAGGCTCAAACGAACTACATCGTTCACAAAGCTCACACGTTTCTCATTTAAACTGACAAGCATTGGATATGGGAGGACCTCTGGTTTGTTTCAGTTCAGAAGCAGAGATGAACTAGATATGGTCCGTATGTGTTAGAGGACCTGTGGTTTGTTTAAGTTTCAGAAGCAGAGTTAAACTAGATATTAACCAAAAGTGTAGGAAACACCGTTCTTTAGTTCTGAGCACACTCAAGTTTCCTGCTGTCTTAGAGACTCTAGAAAGCTAAAGCTTGCTTCTTGCTCTAAAGCAGAGCTGATCCATGGATGAGAACTCTGTTGTGTGTTTCCCTTCAGAAATGGAGTTAAACCCCAGGCTCTGTGTCTTCCTACAAGCAAGACTTCGTTTCAGGTAAGGGCAGTCACTTTTCAGCTCAAACGAACCACATCGTTCACGAAGCCCACACGTTTCTCACTTAACTGACAATCATCGGATGTTAGAGGACCAGTGCTTTGTATTAGTTTCAGAAGCAGAGTTGGACTAGATATGGTCGATATGTTTAGGAAACACCGTTCTTTTGTTCTCAGCCCACTCACGTTTCCTGCTGTCTTAGAGATTGTAGAAAGCAAGAGCGATCTTCTTGCTCTAAAGCAGAGTGTGATCAATGGGTGAGAACTCTGCTGAGTGTTTCACTTCAGAAATGGAGTTAAATCCCAGGCTCTGAGTCTTCCTACAAGGAGGACTTCGATTCAAGTAAGGGCAGTTACTTTACAGCTCAAACGACCTACATTGTTCACAAAGCTCACACGTTTCTCATCTTAACTGAAAAGCATGAGATGTTAGAGCACCAGTGCTTTGTATCAGTTTCAGAAGCAGAGTTGGACTAGATATGGTCGGTATGTGTAGGAAACACAGTTCTTTAGTTCTGAGCACACTCAAGTTTTCTGCTGTCTTAGAGACTCTGGAAAGCTAGAGCGTGCTTCTTGCCCTAAAGCTGAGTGTGATCAATGGATGAGAACTCTGCTGTGTGTTTGACTTCAGAAATGGAGTTAAATCCCAGGCTCTGAGTCTTCCTACAAGCATTACTTCGTTTCAGGTAAGGGCAGTCACTTTTCGGCTCAAACGAACTACATCGTTCACGAAGCTCACACGTTTCTCATCTTGACTGAGAAACATTGGATGTTAGAGGACCTTTGCTTTGTATCAATTTCAAGCAGAATTGAACTAGATATGGTCCGTATGTATAGGAACCACCGTTCTTTTCTTCTGAGCACACTCACGTTTCCTGCTGTCTTACAGACTCTAGAAAGCAAGAGCGTGCTTCTTGCTCTAAAGCAGAGTGTGATTCATGGATGAGAACTGTGTTGTGTGTTTCCCTTCGAAATGGAGTTAAACCCCAGGCTCTGTGTCTTCCTACAAGCAAGACTTTTATTATGGTAAGGGCAGTTACTTTACAGCTCAAACGAACTACATTATTCACGAAGCTCTCACATTTCTCATCTTAACTGACAAGCATTGGATGTTAGAGGACCTCTGGTTTGTTTCAGTTTCAGAAGCAGAGATGAACTAGATACGGTCCGTTTGTGTAGGAAACACCGTTCATTTGTTCTGAGCACACTCACATTTCCTGCTGTATTAGAGAATCTAGAAAGCAAGATAGTGCTTCTTGCTCTAAAGCAGAGTGTGATCAATGGATGAGAACTCTGTTGTGTGTTTTACTTCAGAAATGGAGTTAAATCCCTGGCTCTGAGTCTTCCTACAAGCAAGACTTCGTTTCAGGTAAGGGCTGTTACTTTACAGCTCAAACGAACTACATCGTTCACGAAGCTCACACGTTTCTCATCTTAACTGAGAAGCATTGGATGTTAGAGGACCTTTGCTTTGTATCAATTTCAAGCAGAGTTGAACTAGATATGATCCGTATGTATAGGAAACACGGTTCTTTTCTTCTGAGCACACTCACGTTTCCTGCTGTCTTAGAGACTCTAGAAAGCAAGAGCATGCTTCTTGCTCTAAAGCAGAGTGTGATCAATGGATGAGAACTCTGCTGTGTTTCACTTCAGAAATGGAGTTAAATCCCAGGCTCTGAGTCTTACTACAAGGAGGATTTCAATTCAAGTAAGGGCAATTACTTTACAGCTCAAATGAACTACATTGTTCAAGAAGCTCACACGTTTCTCATCTTAACTGAGAGGCATTGGATGTTAGAAGAACTTTGCTTTGTATCCATTACAAGCAGATTTGAACTAGATATTGTCCGTATGTGTAGGAAACACCGTTCTTTTCTTCTGAGCACACACAAGTTTCCTGCTCTCTTAGAGACTCTAGAAAGCAAGAGCATGCTTCTTGCTCTAAAGCAGAGTGTGATCCAAGGATGAGAACTGTGTTGTGTGTTTCCCTTCAGAAATGGAGTTAAACCCCAGGCTGTGTGTCTTCCTACAAGCAAGACTTCGTTTCAGGTAAGGGCAGTCACTTTTCAGCTCATATGAACTACGTCGTACACAAAGCTAACACGATTCTCATCTTAACTGACAAGCATTGGATGTTAGAGGACCAATGCTTTGTATCAGTTTCAGAAGCAGAGTTGGACTAGATATGGTCCGTACATGTACGAACACCGTTGTTTTGTTCTCATCACACTCACGTTTCTTGCTGTCTTAGAGACTCGGGAAAGCAAGAGCGTGCTTCTTGCTCTAAAGCTGAGTGTGATCAATGGATGAGAACTCTGTTGTGTGTTTGACTTCAGAAATGGAGTTAAATCCCAGGCTCTAAGTCTTCCTACAAGCACTACTTCGTTTCAGGTAAGGGCAGTCACTTTACGGCTCAAACGAACTACATCGTTCACAAAGCTCACACGTTTCTCATCTTAACTGAGTAGCATTGGGTGTTAGAGGACATTTGCTTCGTATCAATTTCAAGCAGTGTTGAACTAGATATGGTCCGTATGTATAGGAAACACTGTTCTTTTCTTCTGAGCACACTCACGTTTCCTGCTGTCTTAGAGACTCTAGAAAGCAAGAGCGTGCTTCTTGCTCTAAAGCAGAGTGTGATTCATGGATGAGAACTGTGTTGTGTGTTTCCCTTCGAAATGGAGTTAAACCCCAGGCTCTGTGTCTTCCTACAAGCAAGACTTCTTTTAAGGTAAGGGCAATTACTTTACAGCTCAAACGAACTACATCGTTCACGAAGCTCACACGTTTCTCATGTTAACTGACAAGCATTGGATGTTAGAGGACCTCTGGTTTGTTTCAGTTTCAGAAGCAGAGATGAACTAGATACGCTCCGTATGTGTAGGAAACACCGTTCTTTTCTTCTGAGCACACTCAAGTTTCCTGCTGTCTTAGAGACTCTAGAAAGCAAGAGCGTGCTTCTTGCTCTAAAGCAGAGTGTGATCCTTGGATGAAAACTATGCTGTGTGTTTCCCTTCAGAAATGGAGTTAAATTCCAGGCTGTGTGTCTTCCTACAAGCAAGACATCGTTTCAAGTAAGGGCACTCACTTTTCAGCTCAAACGAACTACATCGTTCACGAAGCTCACACGTGTGTCATCTTAACTGACAAGCATTCAATGTTAGAGGACAATTGCTTTGTATCAGTTTCAGAAGCAGAGTTGGACTATATATGGTCCGTATGTGTAGGAAACACCGTTCATTTGTTCGGAGGACACTCAAGTTTCCTGCTGTATTAGAGAATCTAGTAAGCAAGAGAGTGCTTCTTGCTCTAAAGCAGAGTGTGATCCATGGATGAGAACTCTGCTGTGTGTTTCACTTCAGAAATGGAGTTAAATACCAGGCTCTGAGTCTTCCTACAAAAAGACTTCGTTTCAGGTAAGGGCAGTTACTTTACAGCTCAAACGAACTACGTCCTTCACGAACCTCACACGTTTCTCATCTTAACTGACAATCATTGGATGTTAGAGGACCAGTGCTTTTTATCAGTTTCAGAGGCAGAGTTGAACTAGACCTGTTGTTTCTTTCAGTTTCAGAAGCAGAGTTGCACTAGATATGGCCCGTATGTGGAGGAAAAACCGTTCTTTTCTTCTGAGCACACTCACGTTTCCTGCTGTCTTAGAGACTCTACAAAGCAAGAGCGTGCTTCTTGCTCTAAAGCAGAGTGTGATTCATGGATGAGAACTCTGCTGTGTGCTTCCCTTCAGAAATCGAGTTAAATGCCATGCTCTGTGTCTTCCTACAAGCACTACTTTGTTTCAGGTCAGGGCAGTCACTTTTCAGCTCAAACGAACTGCATCATTCACTAAGCTCACACGTTTCTCATCTTAACTGACAAGCATTGGATGTTAGAGGACCAGTGCTTTGTATCAGTTTCAGAAACAGAGTTGGAGTAGATATGGTCCGTACATGTACGAACACCGTTCTTTTGTTCTCATCACACATACGGTTCTTGCTGTGTTAGAGACTCTGGAAAGCAAGAGCGTGCTTCTTGCTCTAAAGCAGAGTGTGATTCATGGATGAGAACTCTGCTGTGTTCTTCCCTTCAGAAATCGAGTTAAATGCCATGCTCTGTGTCTTCCTACAAGCACTACTTTGTTTCAGGTCAGGGCAGTCACTTTTCAGCTCAAACGAACTACATCATTCACTAAGCTCACACATTTCTCATCTTAACTGACAAACATTGGATGTTAGAGGACCTGTGTAAGTTTCAGAAGTAGAGTTGAACTAGATATTGCCCGAAAGTGTAGGAAACACCGTTCTTTAGTTCAGAGCAAACTCAAATTTCCTGCTGTCTTAGAGACTCTAGAAATCTAGAGCGTGCTTCTTGCTCTAAAGCAGAGTGTGATCAATGGATGAGAACTGTGTTGAGTGTTTCCCTTCGAAATGGAGTTAAACCCCAGGCTCTGTGTCTTCCTACAAGCAAGACTTCTTTTGAGGTAAGGGCAGTTACTTAAAAGCTCAAACGAACTACATCGTTTACGAAGCTCACACGTTTCTCATCTTAACTGACAAGCATTGGATGTTAGAGGACGTCTGGTTTCTTTCAGTTTCAGAAGCAGAGATGAACTAGATATGGTCCGTATGTGTAGGAAACACCATTCTTTTGTTCTCAACCCACTCACGTTTCCTGCTGTCTTAGAGACTCTAGAAAGCAAGAGCGTGCTTCTTGCTCTAAAGCAGAGTGTGATTCATGGATTAGAACTATTCTGTGTGTTTCCCTTCTAAATGGAGTTAAACCCCAGGCTCTGTGTCTTCCTACAAGCAAGACTTCTTTTAAGGTAAGGGCAGTTACTTTACAGCTCAAACGAACTACATCGTTCACGAAGCTCACACGTTTATTATCTTAAATGACAAGCATTGGATGTTAGAGAACCAGTGCTTTTTATCAATTTCAGATGCAGAGTTGACCTTGATATGGTCTGTATGTGTAGGAAACACCGTTCTTTTGTACTGAGCACACTCAAGTTTTCTGCTCTCTTAGAGACTCTGGAAAGCAAGAGCGTGCTTCTTGCTCTAAAGCATAGTGTGATCAATGGATGAGAACTCTGCTGTGTGTTTCCCTTCAGAAATGGTGTTAAATCCCTGGCTCTGAGTTTTCCTAAAAGCAAGACTTCGTTTCAGGTAAGGGCAGTTACTTTACAGCTCAAAAGAACTACATCATTCACGAAGCTCACACGTTTCTCATCTAAACTGACAAGCATTGGATGTTAGAGGACCAATGCTTTGTATCAGTTTCAGAAGCAGAGTTGGACTAGATATGGTCCGTACATGTACGTACACTGTTCTTTTGTTCTCATCACACTCACGTTTCTTGCTGTGTTAGAGACTCTGTAAAGCAAGAGCGTGCTTCTTGCTCTAAATCTGAGTGTGATCAATGGATGAGAACTATGCTGTGTGTTTTACTTCAGAAATGGAGTTAAATCCCAGGCTCTGAGTCTTCCTACAAGCACTACTTCGTTTCAGGTAAGGGCAGTCACTTTTCGGCTCAAACGAACTACATCGTTCACGAAGCTCACATGTTTCTCATCTTAACTGAGAAGCTTTGGATGTTAGAGGACCTCTGGTTTGTTTCAGTTTCAGAAGCTGAGATGAACTAGATATGGTCTGTATGTGTAGGAAACACCTTTCATTTGTTCTAGCACACTCAAGTTTCCTGCTGTATTAGAGATTCTAGAAAGCAAGAGAGTGCTTCTTGCTCTAAAGCTGAGTGTGATCCATGGGTGAGAACTCTGCTGTGTGTTTCACTTCAGAAGTGGAGTTAAATCCCAAGCTCTGAGTATTCCTACAAAAAGACTTCGTTTCAGGTAAGGGCAGTTACTTTACAGCTCAAACGACCTACATCGTTCACGAAGCTCACATGTTTCTAATCTTAACTGACAAGCATGGGATGTTACAGGACCAGTGCTTTGTATCAGTTTCAGAAACAGAGTTGAACTAGATATGGTCTGTATGTGTAGGAAACACCGTTCTTTTGTTCTGAGCACACTCAAGTTTTCTGCTCTCTTAGAGACTCTGGAAAGCAAGAGCGTGCTTCTTGATCTAAAGCATAGTGTGATCAATGGATGAGAACTCTGCTGTGTGTTTCCCTTCAGAAATGGAGTTAAATCCCAGGCTCTGAGTTTTCCTAAAAGCAAGACTTCGTTTCAGGTAAGGGCAGTTACTTTACAGCTCAAAAGAACTACATCATTCACGAAGCTCACATGTTTCTCATCTAAACTGACAAGCATTGGATGTTAGAGGACCAGTGCTTTGTATCAGTTTCAGAAGCAGAGTTGGACTAGATATGGTCCTTACATGTACGAACACCGTGCTTTTGTTCTCATCACACTCACGTTTCTTGCTGTGTTAGAGACTCTGTAAAGCAAGAGCGTGCTTCTTGCTCTAAAGCTGAGTGTGATCAATGGATGAGAACTATGCTGTGTGTTTTACTTCAGAAATGGAGTTAAATCCCAGGCTCTGAGTCTTCCTACAAGCACTACTTCGTTTCAGGTAAGGGCAGTCACTTTTCAGCTCAAACGAACTACATCGTTCACGAAGCTCACACGTTTCTCATCTTAACTGAGAAGCATGGGATGTTAGAGGACCAGTGCTTTGTATCAGTTTCAGAAACAGAGTTGGACCAGATATGGTCGGTATGTGTAGGAAACACCGTTCTTTTGTTCTCAGCACACTCACGTTTCCTGCTGTCTTAGAGACTCTAGAAAGCAGGAGCGTGCTTCTTGCTCTAAAGCAGAGTGTGCTCAATGGATGAGAACTCTGCTGTGTGTTTCGCTTCAGAAATGGAGTTAAATCCCAGGCTCTGAGTCTTCCTACAACAAGACATCTTTTCAGGTAAGGGCAGTTACTTTACAGCTCAAACGAACTACATCGTTCACAAAGCTCACACGTTTCTCATTTAAACTGACAAGCATTGGATGTTAGAGGACCTCTGGTTTGTTTCTGTTTCAGAAGCAGAGATGAACTAGATATGGTCCGTATGTGTAGGAAACACGGTTCTTTTCTTCTGAGCACACTCACGTTTCCTGCTGTCTTAGAGACTCTAGAAAGCAAAAGCGGGCTTTTTGCTCTAAAGCCGAGGGTGATTCATGGATGAGAACCGTGTTGTGTGTTTCCCTTCGAAATGGAGTTAAACCCCAGGCTCTGTGTCTTCCTACAAGCAAGACTTCTTTTCAGGTAAGGGCAGTTACTTTACAGTTCAAACAAACTACATCGTAAATGAAGCTCACAAGTTTCTCATCTAAACTGACAAGCATTGGATGATAGAGGACCTGTGGTTTCTTTCAGATTCAGAAACAGAGTTGAACTAGATATGGCCCGTATGTGTAGGAAACACCATTCTTTTGTTCTCAGCACACTCACGTTTCCTGCTCTCTTAGAGACTCTAGAAAGCAAGAGCGTGCTTCTTGCTCTAAAGCAGAGTGTGATTCATGGATGAGAACTGTGTTGTGTGTTTCCCTTCGAAATGGAGTTAAACCCCTGGCTCTGTGTCTTCCTACAAGCAAGACTTCTTTTAAGGTAAGTGCAGTTACTTTACAGCTCAAACGAACTACATCGTTCACAAAGCTCACACGTTTCTCATCTTAACTGACAAGCCTTGGATGTTAGAGGAACTGTGTTTTGTTTCAGTTTCAGAAGCAGTGTTGAACTAAATATGACCCGTATGTGTAGGAAACACTGTTCTTTTGTTCTGAGCACACTCAAGTTTCCTGCTGTATTAGAGATCCTAGAAAGCAAGAGCGTACTTCTTGCTCTAAAGCATAGTGTGATCAATGGATGAGAACTCTGCTGTGTGTTTCCCTTCAGAAATGGAGTTAAATCCCAGGCTCTGAGTTTTCCTACAAGCAAGACTTCGTTTCAGGTAAGGGCAGTTACTTTACAGCTCAAAAGTACTACATCGTTCACAAGGCTCACACGTTTCTTATCTTAAATGACAAGCATTGGATGTTAGAGGACCAGTGCTTTTTATCAGTTTCAGAAGCAGAGTTGTACTAGATATGGTCTGTATGTGTAGGAAACACCGTTGTGTTGTTCTGAGCACACTCAAGTTTTCTGCTCTCCTAGAGACTCTGTAAAGCAAGAGCGTGCTTCTTGCTCTAAAGCTGAGTGTGATCAATGGATGAGAACTATGCTGTGTGTTTTACTTCAGAAATGGAGTTAAATCCCAGGCTCTGAGTCTTCCTACAAGCACTACTTCGTTTCAGGTAAGGGCAGTCACTTTTCGGCTCAAAAGACCTACATCGTTCACGAAGCTCACACGTTTCTCATCTTAACTGAGAAGCAGTGGATGTTAGAGGACCTCTGGTTTGTTTCAGTTTCAGAAGCAGAGATGAACTAGATATGGTCTGTATGTGTAGGAAACACCGTTCATTTGTTCTGAGCACACTCAAGTTTCCTGCTGTATTAGAGAATCTAGAAAGCAAGAGAGTGCTTTTTGCTCTAAAGCTGAGTGTGATCCATGGGTGAGAACTCTGCTGTGTGTTTCACTTCAGAAGTGGAGTTAAATCCCAAGCTCTGAGTATTCCTACAAAAAGACTTCGTTTCAGGTAAGGGCAGTAACTTTACAGCTCAAACGACCTACATCGTTCACGAAGCTCACACGTTTCTCATCTTAACTGACAAGCATGGGATGTTAGAGGACCAGTGCTTTGTATCAGTTTCAGAAACAGAGTTGGACCAGATATGGTCGGTATATGTAGGAAACACCGTTCTTTTGTTCTCAGCACACTCACGTTTCCTGCTGTCTTAGAGACTCTAGAAAGCAGGAGCGTGCTTCTTGCTCTAAAGCAGAGTGTGCTCAATGGATGAGAACTCTGCTGTGTGTTTCACTTCAGAAATGGAGTTAAATCCCAGGCTCTGAGTCTTCCTACAACAAGACATCTTTTCAGGTAAGGGCAGTTACTTTACAGCTCAAACGAACTACATCGTTCACAAAGCTCACACGTTTCTCATTTAAACTGACAAGCATTGGATGTTAGAGGACCCCTGGTTTGTTTCAGTTTCAGAAGCAGAGATGAACTAGATATGGTCCGTATGTGTAGGAAACACCGTTCTTTTCTTCTGATCATACTCAAGTTTCCTGCTGTATTAGAGAATCTATAAAGCAAGAGAGTTCTTCTTGCTCTAAAGCAGAGTGTGATCCATGGGTGAGAACTCTGCTGTGTGTTTCCCTTCAGAAAAGGAGTTAAATCCCATGCTCTATGTCTTCCTACAAGCACTACTTTGTTTCAGGTCAGGGCAGTCTCTTTTCAGCTCAAACGAACTACATCATTCACTAAGCTCACACGTTTCTCATCTTAACTGACAAGCATTGGATGTTAGAGGACCTTTGCTTTGTATCAGTTTCAGAAGCAGAGTTGGAGTAGATATGGTCTGTACGTGTACGAACACCGTTCTTTTGTTCTCATCAAACTCACGTTTCTTGCTGCGTTAGAGACTCTGGAAAGCAAGAGCGTGCTTCTTGCTCTAAAGCTGAGTGTGATCAGTGGATGAGTACTATGCTGTGTGTTTGACTTCGGAAATGGAGTTAAAGCCCAGGCTCTGAGTCTTCCTATAAGCAAGACTTCGTTTCATGTAAGGTAAGTCACTTTTCGGCTCAAACGAACTACATCATTCACGAAGCTCACACGTTTCTCATCTTAACTGACAAGCATTGGATGTTAGAGGACCTTTGCTTTGTATCAATTTCAAGCAGAGTTGAACTAGATATGGTCCGTATGTATAGGAAACACAGTTCTTTTCTTCTGAGCACACTCACGTTTCCTGCTGTCTTAGAGAATCTAGAAAGCAAGAGCGTGCTTCTTGCTCTAAAGCCGAGGGTGATTCATGGATGAGAACCGTGTTGTGTGTTTCCCTTCGAAATGGAGTTAAACCCCAGGCTCTGTGTCTTCCTACAAGCAAGACTTCTTTTCAGGTAAGGGCAGTTACTTTACAGTTCAAACAAACTACATCGTAAATGAAGCTCACAAGTTTCTCCTCTAAAATGACAAGCATTGGATGTTAGAGGACCTGTGGTTTCTTTCAGATTCAGAAGCAGAGTTGAACTAGATATGGCCCGTATGTGTAGGAAACACCATTCTTTTGTTCTCAGCACACTCACGTTTCCTGCTCTCTTAGAGACTCTAGAAAGCAAGAGCGTGCTTCTTGCTCTAAAGCAGAGTGTGATTCATGGATGAGAACTCTGTTGTGTGTTTCCCTTCGAAATGGAGTTAAACCCCAGGCTCTGTGTCTTCCTACAAGCAAGACTTCTTTTAAGGTAAGGGCAGTCACTTTTCAGCTCAAACGAACTACATCGTTCACGAAGCTCACACGTTTCTTATCTTAAATGACAAGCATTGGATGTTAGAGGACCAGTGCTTTGTATCAGTTTCAGAAGCAGAGTTGGACTAGATATGGTCCGTACATGTACGAACACCGTGCTTTTGTTCTCATCACACTCACGTTTCTTGCTGTGTTAGAGACTCTGGAAAGCAAGAGCGTGCTTCTTGCTCTAAAGCAGAGTGTGATTCATGGATGAGAACTCTGCTGTGTTCTTCCCTTCAGAAATCGAGTTAAATGCCATGCTCTGTGTCTTCCTACAAGCACTACTTTGTTTCAGGTCAGGGCAGTCACTTTTCAGCTCAAACGAACTACATCATTCACTAAGCTCACACATTTCTCATCTTAACTGACAAACATTGGATGTTAGAGGACCTGTGTAAGTTTCAGAAGTAGAGTTGAACTAGATATTGCCCGAAAGTGTAGGAAACACCGTTCTTTAGTTCAGAGCAAACTCAAATTTCCTGCTGTCTTAGAGACTCTAGAAATCTAGAGCGTGCTTCTTGCTCTAAAGCAGAGTGTGATCAATGGACGAGAACTCTGTTGTGTGTTTCCCTTCAGAAATGGAGTTAAATCCCAGGCTCTGAGTCTTCCTACAACAAGACTTCTTTTCAGGTAAGGGCAGTTACTTTACATTTCAAACGAACTACATCATTCATGAAGCTCACTCGTATCTCATCTAAACTGACAAGCATTGGATGTTAGAGGACCAGTGCTTTGTATCAGTTTCAGAAGCAGAGTTGGACTAGGTTTGGTCCGAATGTATAGGAAACACCATTCTTTGGTCTCATTGCACTCACGTTTTCTGCTCTCTTAGAGACTCTGGAAAGCAAGAGCGTGCTTCTTGCTCTAAAGCAGAGTGTGATCAATGGATGAGAACTCTGCTGTGTGTTTCACTTCAGAAATGGAGTTAAATCCCAGGCTCTGAGTCTTCCTATAAGCAAGACTTCGTTTCATGTAAGGGCAGTCACTTTTCAGCTCAAAAGAACTACATCGTTCACGAAGCTCACACGTTTCTCATCTTAACTGACAAGCATTGGATGTTAGAGGACCTCTGGTTTGTTTCAGTTGCAGAAGCAGAGATGAACTAGATACGGTCCGTATGTGTAGGAAACACCATTCTTTTCTTCTGAGCACACTCAAGTTTCCTGCTCTCTTAGAGACTCTAGAAAGCAGGAGCGTGCTTCTTGTTCTAAGGCAGAGTGTGATCCATGGATGAAAACTATGCTGTGTGTTTCCCTTCATAAATGGAGTTAAATTCTATGCTCTGTGTCTTCCTACAAGCAAGACTTCGTTTCAAGTAAGGGCACTCACTTTTCAGCTCAAACGAACTACATCGTTCACGAAGCTCACACGTGTCTCATCTTAACTGACAAGCATTCAATGTTATAAGACAATTGCTTTGTATCAGTTTCAGAAGCAGAGTTGGACTATATATGGTCCGTATATGTAGGAAACACCGTTCATTTTTTCTGAGCACACTCACGTTTCCTGCTGTATTAGAGAATCTAGAAAGCAAGATAGTGCTTCTTGCTCTAAAGCACAGTGTGATCCATGGATGAGAACTCTGCTGTGTGTTTCACTTCAGAAATGGAGTTAAACCCCAGGCTCTGTGTCTTCCTACAAGCAAGACTTCGATTCAGATAAGGGCAGTCACTTTTCAGCTCAAACGAACCACATCATTCACGAAGCTCACACGTTTCTCATCTTAACTGACAATCATTGGATGTTACAGGACCAGTGCTTTGTATCAGTTTCAGAAGCAGAGTTGGACTATATATGGTCGGTATGTGTAGGAAACACCGTTCTTTTATTCTTAACCCACTCACGTTTCCTGTTGTCTTAGAGACTAGGAAAGCAAGAGCGTGCTTCTTGCTCTAAAGGAGAGTGTGATCAATGGATGAGAACTCTGCTGTGTGTTTCACTTCAGAAATGGAGTTAAATCCCAGGCTCTGAGTCTTCCTACAACAAGACTTCTTTTCAGGTAAGGGCAGTTACTTTACAGTTCAAAAGAACTACATCATTCATGAAGCTCACACGTTTCTCATCTAAACTGACAAGCATTGGATGTTAGAGGACCAGTGCTTTGTATCAGTTTCAGAAGCAGAGTTGGACTAGGTTTGGTCCGAATGTATAGGAAACACCATTCTTTGGTCTCATCGCACTCACTTTTTCTGCTCTCTTAGAGACTCTGGAAAGCAAGAGCGTGCTTTTTGCTCTAAAGCAGAGTGTGATCAATGGATGAGAACTCTGCTGTGTGTTTCACTTCCAAAATGGAGTTAAATCCCAGGCTCTGAGTCTTCCTATAAGCAAGACTTCGTTTCATGTAAGGGCAGTCACTTTTCGGCTCAAAAGACCTACATCGTTCACGAAGCTCACACGTTTCTCATCTTAACTGACAAGCATTGGATGTTAGAGGACCTCTGGTTTGTTTCAGTTTCAGAAGCAGAGATGAACTAGATACGCTCCGTATGTGTAGGAAACACCGTTCTTTTCTTCTGAGCACACTCAAGTTTCATGCTGTCTTAGAGACTCTAGAAAGCAAGAGCGTGCTTCTTGCTCTAAAGCAGAGTGTGATCCATGGATGAAAACTATGCTGTGTGATTCCCTTCAGAAATGGAGTTAAATTCCAAGCTCTGTGTCTTCCTACAAGCAAGACTTAGTTTCAAGTAAGGGCACTCACTTTTCAGCTCAAATGAACAACATTGTTCACGAAGCTCACACGTGTCTCATCTTAACTGACAAGCATTCAGTGTTAGAGGACAATTGCTTTGTATCAGTTTCAGAAGCAGAGTTGAACTATATATGGTCCGTATATGTAGGAAACACCGTTCATTTGTTCTGAGCACACTCACGTTTCCTGCTGTATTAGAGAATCTAGAAAGCAAGATAGTGCTTCTTGCTCTAAAGCAGAGTGTGATCCATGGATGAGAACTCTGCTGTGTGTTTCACTTCAGAAATGGAGTTAAATACCAGGCTCTGAGTCTTCCTACAAAAAGACTTCGTTTCATGTAAGGGCAGTTACTTTACAGCTCAAACGAACTACATCGATCACGAACCTCACACGTTTCTCATCTTAACTGACAAGCATTGGATGTTAGAGGACCTCTGGTTTGTTTCAGTTTCAGAAGCAGATATGAACTAGATACGGTCCGTATGTGTAGGAAACTCCGTTCTTTTCTTCCGAGCACACTCAAGTTTCCTGCTGTCTTAGAGACTCTAGAAAGCAAGAGCGTGCTTCTTGCTCTAAAGCAGAGTGTGGTCCATGGATAAAAACTGTGTTGTGTGTTTCCCTTCAGAAATGGAGTTAAACCCCAGGCTGTGTGTCTTCCTACAAGCAATTCTTCGTTTCAGGTAAGGGCAGTCACTTATCAGCTCAAACGAACTACATTGTTCACAAAGCTAACATGTTTCTCATCTTAACTGACAAGCATTGGATGTTAGAGGACCAGTGCTTTGTATCAGTTTCAGAAGCAGAGTTGGAGTAGATATGGTCCGAACGTGTACGAACACTGTTCTTTTGTTCTCATCACACTCGCGGTTCTTTCTGTGTTAGAGACTCTGGAAAGCAAGAGCGTGCTTCTTGCTCTAAAGCTGAGTGTGATCAATGGATGAGAACTCTGCTGTGTGTTTGACTTCAGAAGTGGAGTTAAATCCCAGGCTCTGAGTCTTCCTACAAGCACTACTTCGTTTCAGGTAAGGGCAGTCACTTTTCGGCTCAAACGAACTACATCGTTCACGAAGCTCACACGTTTCTCATCTTAACTGAGAAACATTGGATGTTAGAGGACCTTTGCTTTGTATCAATTTCAAGCAGAGTTGAACAAGATATGGTCTGTATGTATAGGAAACACCGTTCTTTTCTTCTGAACACACTCATGTTTCCTGCTGTCTTAGAGACTCTAGAAAGCTAGAGCGTGCTTCTTGCTCTAAAGCAGAGTGTGATCAATGGATGAGAACTCTGTTGTGTGTTTCCCTTCAGAAATGCAGTTAAACCCCAGGCTCTGTGTCTTCCTACAAGCAAGACTTCTTTTCAGGAAAGTGCAGTTACTTTACAGTTCAAACGAACTACATCATTCATGAAGCTCACACGTTTCTCATGTAAACTGACAAGCATTGGATGTTAGAGGACCAGTGCTTTGTATCAGTTTCAGAAGCAGAGTTGGACTATATATCGTCGGTATGTGTAGGAAACACCGTTCTTTTATTCTCAACCCACTCACGTTTCCTGCTGTCTTAGAGACTCTAGAAAGCAAGAGCCTGCTTCTTGCTCTAAAGCAGAGTGTGATCAATGGATGAGAACTCTGCTGTGTGTTTCACTTCAGAAATGGAGTTAAATCCCAGGCTCTGAGTCTTCCTACAACAAGACATCTTTTCAGGTAAGGGCAGTTACTTTACAGTTCAAACGAACTACATCATTCATGAAGCTCACACGTTTCTCATCTAAACTGACAAGCATTGGATGTTAGAGGACCAGTGCTTTGTATGAGTTTCAGAAGCAGAGTTGGACTAGGTTTGGTCCGAATGTATAGGAAACACCATTCTTTGGTCTCATCGCACTCACGTTTTCTGCTCTCTTAGAGACTCTGGAAAGCAAGAGCGTGCTTCTTGCTCTAAAGCAGAGTGTGATCAATGGATGAGAACTCTGCTGTGTGTTTCACTTCAGAAATGGAGTTAAATCCCAGGCTCTGAGTCTTCCTATAAGCAAGACTTCGTTTCATGTAAGGGCAGTCACTTTTCGGCTCAAAAGACCTACATCGTTCACGAAGCTCACACGTTTCTCATCTTAACTGACAAGCATTGGATGTTAGAGGATCTCCGGTTTGTTTCAGTTGCAGAAGCAGAGATGAACTAGATACGGTCCGTATGTGTAGGAAACACCGTTCTTTTCTTCTGAGCACACTCAAGTTTCCTGCTGTCTTAGAGACTCTAGAAAGCAAGAGCGTGCTTCTTGCTCTAAAGCAGAGTGTGATCCATGGATGAAAACTGTGTTGTGTGTTTCCCTTCAGAAATGGAGTTAAACCCCATGCTGTGTGTCTTCCTACAAGCAAGACTTCGTTTCAGGTAAGGGGAGTCACTTTTCAGCTCAAATGAACTACTTCGTTCACAAAGTTAACACGTTTCTCATCTTAACTGACAAGCATTGGATGTTAGAGGACCAGTGCTTTGTATCAGTTTCAGAAGCAGTGTTGGACTAGGTTTGGTCCGAATGTATAGGAAACACCATTCTTTGGTCTCATCGCACTCACGTTTTCTGCTCTCTTAGAGACTCTGGAAAGCAAGAGCGTGCTTCTTGCTCTAAAGCTGAGTTTGATCAATGGATGAGAACTCTGCTGTGTGTTTGACTTCAGAAATGGAGTTAAATCCCAGGCTCTGAGTCTTCCTACAAGCACTACTTCGTTTCAGGTAAGGGCAGTCACTTTTCGGCTCAAACGAACTACATCGTTCAAGAAGCTCACACGTTTCTCATCTTAAATGACAAGCATTGGATGTTAGTGGACCTTTGCTTTGTATCAGTTTCAAGCAGAGTTGAACAAGATATGGTCCGTATGTATAGGAAACACCGTTCTTTTCTTCTGAGCACACTCATGTTTCCTGCTGTCTTAGAGACTGTAGAAAGCTAGAGCGTGCTTCTTGCTCTAAAGCAGAGTGTGATCAATGGTTGAGAACTCTGTTGTGTGTTTCCCTTCAGAAATGGAGTTAACCCCAGGCTCTGTGTCTTCCTACAAGCAAGACTTCGTTTCAGGTAAGGGCAGTCATTTTTCTGCTCAAACGAACCACATCATTCACGAAGCTCACAGGTTTCTCATCTTAACTGACAAGCATGGGATGTTAGAGGACCAGTGCTTTGTATCAGTTTCAGAAAAAGAGTTTGACCAGATATGATCGGTATGTGTAGGAAACACCGTTCTTTTGTTCTCAGCACACTCACGTTTCCTGCTGTCTTAGAGACTCTAGAAAGCAGGAGCGTGATTCTTGCTCTAAAGCAGAGTGTGCTCAATGGATGAGAACTCTGCTGTGTGTTTCACTTCAGAAATGGAGTTAAATCCCAGGCTCTGAGTCTTCCTACAACAAGACATCTATTCAGGTAATGGCAGGTACTTTACAGCTCAAATGAACTACATCGTTCACAAAGCTCACACGATTCTCATTTAAACTGACAAGCATTGGATGTTAGAGGACCTCTGGTGTGTTTCAGTTTCAGAAGCAGAGATGAACTAGATTTGGTCCTTATGTGTAGGAAACACCGTTCTTTTCTTCTGAGCACACTCAAGTTTCCTGCTGTATTAGAGAATCTATAAAGCAAGAGAGTTCTTCTTGCTCTAAAGCAGAGTGTGATCCATGGGTGAGAAATCTGCGGTGTGCTTCCCTTCAGTAATGGAGTTAAATCATATGATCTATGTCTTCCTACAAGCACTACTTTGTTTCAGGTCAGGGCAGTCACTTTTCAGCTCAAACGAACTACATCGTTCACTAAGCTCACACGTTTCTCATCTTAACTGACAAGCCTTGGAGGTTAGAGGAACTGTGTTTTGTTTCAGTTTCAGAAGCAGAGTTGAACTAAATATGTCCCGTAAGTGTAGGAAACACTGTTCTTTTGTTCTGAGCACACTCAAGTTTCCTGCTGTATTAGAGACCCTAGAAAGCAAGAGCGTTCTTCTTGCTATAAAGCAGAGTGTGATCCATGCATGAGAACTATGCTGTGTGTTTCCCTTCAGAAATGGAGTTAAATTGCAGGCTCTGTGTCTTCCTAGAAGCAAGACATCGTTTCAGGTAAGGGCAGTCACTTTTCAGCTCAAACGAACTACATCGTTCATGAAGCTCCCACGTTTCTTATCTTAGATGACAAGCATTGCATGTTAGAGGACCAGTGCTTTTTATCACTTTCAGAAGCAGAGTTGAACTAGATATGGTCTGTATGTGTAGGAAACACCGTTCTTTTGTTCTGAGCACACTCAAGTTTTCTGCTCTCTTAGAGACTCTGGAAAGCAAGAGCGTGCTTCTTGCTCTAAAGCATAGTGTGATCAATGGATGAGAACTCTGCTGTGTGTTTCACTTCAGAAATGGAGTTAAATCCCAGGCTGTGAGTTTTCCTAAATGTAAGACTTCGATTCAGGTAAGGGAGGTTACTTTACAGCTCAAAAGAACTACATCATTCACAAAGCTCATATGTTTCTCATCTAAACTGACAAGCATTGGATGTTAGAGGTCCAGTGCTTTGTATCAGTTTCAGAAGAAGAGTTGGACTACATATGGTCCGTACATGTATGAACACCGTTCTTTTGTTCTGAGCACACTCAAGTTTCCTGATGTCTTAGAGACTCTAGAAAGCAAGAGCGTGCTTCTTGCCCTAAAGCAGAGTGTGATCAATGGATGAGAAATCTGCTGTGTGTTTCACATCAGAAATGGAGTTAAATCCCAGGCTCTGAATATTCCTACAAGGAAGACTTCAATTCATGTAAGGGCAATTACTTTACAGCTCAAACGAACTACATCGTTCAAGAAGCTCACACGTTTCTCATCTTAACTGAGAGGCATTGGATGTTAGAGGACCTTTGCTTTGTATCAATTTCAAGGAGATTTGAACTAGATATGGTCCGTATGTGTAGGAAACACCGTTCTTTTCTTCTGAGCACACTCAATTTTCCTGCTCTCTCAGAGACTCTAGAAAGCAAGAGCATGCTTCTTGCTCTAAAGCAGAGTGTGATCCAAGGATGAGAACTGTGTTGTGTGTTTCCCTTCAGAAATGGAGTTAAACCCCAGGCTGTGTGTCTTCCTACAAGCAAGACTTCGTTTCAGGTAAGGGCAGTCACTTTTCAGCTCATAGGAACTACATCGTACACAAAGCTAACACGTTTCTCATCTTAACTGACAAGCATTGGATGTTAGAGGACCATTGCTTTGTATCAGTTTCAGAAGCAGAGTTGGACTAGATATGGTCCGTACATGTATGAACACCGTTCTCTAGTTCTCATCACACTCACGTTTCTTGCTGTCTTAGAGACTCTGGAAAGCAAGAGCGTGCTTCTTGCTCTAAAGCTGAGTGTGATCAATGGATGAGAACTCTGTTGTGTGTTTGACTTCAGAAATGGAGTTAAATCCCAGGCTCTGAGTCTTCCTACAAGCACTACTTCGTTTCAGGTAAGGGCAGTCACTTTTCGGCTCAAAGGAACTACATCGTTCACGAAGCTCACACGTTTCTCATCTTAACTGAGAAGCATTGGATGTTAGAGGACCAGTGCTTTGTATCAATTTCAAGCAGAGTTGAACCAGATATGGTCCGTATGTATAGGAAACACCGTTCTTTTCTTCTGAGCACACTCACGTTTCCTGCTGTCTTACAGACTCTAGAAAGAAAGAGCGTGCTTCTTGCTCTAAAGCGGAGTGTGATTCATGGATGAGAACTGTGTTGAGTGTTTCCCTTCGAAATGGAGTTAAACCCCAGGCTCTGTGTCTTCCTACAAGCAAGACTTCTTTTGAGGTAAGGGCAGTTACTTAAAAGCTCAAACGAACTACATCGTTCACGAAGCTCACACGTTTCTCATCTTAACTGACAAGCATTGGATGTTAGAGGACCTCTGGTTTCTTTCAGTTTCAGAAGCAGAGATGAACTAGATACGGTCCGTATGTGTAGGAAACACCATTCTTTTGTTCTCAACCCACTCACGTTTCCTGCTGTCTTAGAGACTCTAGAAAGCAAGAGCGTGCTTCTTGCTCTAAAGCAGAGTGTGATTCATGGATTAGAACTGTGTTGTGTGTTTCCCTTCTAAATGGAGTTAAACCCCAGGCTCTGTGTCTTCCTACAAGCAAGACTTCTTTTAAGGTAAGGGCAGTTACTTTACAGCTCAAACGAACTACATCGTTCACGAAGCTCACACGTTTATTATCTTAAATGACAAGCATTGGATGTTAGAGAAACTGTGCTTTTTATCAGTTTCAGAAGCAGAGTTGACCTTGATATGGTCTGTATGTGTAGGAAACACCGTTCTTTTGTACTGAGCACACTCAAGTTTTCTGCTCTCTTAGAGACTCCAGAAAGCTAGAGCGTGCTTCTTGCTCTAAAGCAGAGTGTGATCCATGGATGAGAAGTGTGTTATGGGATTCCCTTCAGAAATTAAGTTAAATCCCAGGCTCTGAGTCTTCCTACAAGCAAGACTTCGTTTATGGTAAGGGCAGTCACTTTTCAGCTCAAACGAATTACATCGGTCACGAAGCTCACATGATTCTCATCTTAACTGACAAGCATTGGATGTTAGAGGACCTTTGGTTTGTTTCAGTTTCAGAAGCAGAGTTGGACTAGATATGGTCTGTACGTGTAAGTATTACCGTTTATTGTTCTCAGCCCACTCAGGTTTCCTGCTGTATTAGAGACTCTAGAAAGCAAGAGCGTCCTTCTTGCTCTAAAGCAGAGTGTGATCAATGGATGAGAACTTTGCTGTGTGTTTCACTTCACAAATGGAGTTAAATCCCAGGCTCTGAATCTTCCTACAAGCAAGACTTTGTTTCAAGTAAGTGAAGATACTTTAATCTCAAATGAATTACATCGTTCACGAGGCTCACACGTTTCTCATCTTAACTGACAAGCATTGGATGGTAGAGGACCAGTGCTTTGTGTCAGTTTCAGAAGCAGAGTTGGACTGGATATGATCCGTATGTGTAGGAAACACTGTTCATTTGTTCTCAGCACACTCAAGTTTCCTGCTTTCTTAGAGACTCTAGAAAGCAAGAGCATGCTTCTTGCTCTAAAGCAGAGTGTGATCAATGGATGAGAACTCTGTTGTGTGTTTCACTTCAGAAATGGAGTTAAATCCCAGGCTCTGAGTCTTCCTACAAGCAAGACTTCGTTTCACGTAAGGGCAGTCACTTTTCAGCTCAAACAAACTACATCCATCACGAAGCTCACATGTTTCTCATCTTAACTGACAAGCATTGGATGTTAGAGGACCTTTGGTTTGTTTCAGTTTCAGAAGCAGATTTGGACTAGATATGGTCCGTATGTGCAGGAAACACCGTTCTTTTGTCTCATCACACTCAAGTTTCCTGCTGTCTTAGAGAGTCTAGAAAGCAAGAGCGTGCTTCTTGCTGTAAAGCAGATTGTGAACAATGGATGAGAACTCCGCTGTGTGTTTCACTTCAGAAATGGAGTTAAATCCCAGACTCTGAGTCTTCCTACAATCAAGACTTCCTATCAGGTAAGGGCAGCCACTTTTCAGCTCAAACAAACTACATTGTTCACGAAGCTCACATGTATCTCATCTTAACTGAGAAGCATTGGATGTTAGAGGACCTTTTCTTTGCATCTATTTCAAGCAGAGTTGAACTAGATATGGCCCGTATGTATAGGAAACACGGTTCTTTTCTTCTGAGCACACTCATGTTTCCTGCTGTATTAGAGACTCTAGAAAGCAAGAGCGTGCTTCTTGCTCCAAAGCAGAGTGTGATCCATGGATGAGAAGTGTGTTGTGTGATTCCCTTCAGAAATGGCGATAAATCCCAGTGTCTGTGTCTTCCTACAAGCAAGACTTCGTTTCAGGTAAAGGCATTCACTTTTCAGCTCAAACGAATTAAATCGGTCACGAAGCTCACACGTTTCTCATCTTAACTGACAAGCATTGGATGTTAGAGTACCAGTGCTTTGTATCAGTTTCAGAAGCAGATTTGGGCTAGATATTGTCTGTATGTGTAAGTAATACCGTTTATTGTTCTCAGAACACTCAGGTTTCCTGCTGTATTAGAGACTCTAGAAAGCAAGAGCTTGCTTCTTGCTCTAAAGCAGAGTGTGATCAATGCATGAGAACTCTGCTGTGTGTTTCACTTCACAAATGGATTTAAATCCAAGGCTCTGAGTCTTCCTACAAGCAAGACTTCGTTTCAAGTAAGTGAAGATACTTTAATCTCAAATGAAATACATCGTTCACGAGGCTCACACGTTTCTCATCTTAACTGACAAGCATTGGATGTTAGAGGACCAGTGCTTTGTGTCAGTTTCAGAAGCAGAGTTGGACTGGATATGATCCGTATGTGTAGGAAACACCGTTCTTTTGTTCTCATCACACTCATATTTCTTGCTGTCTTAGAGACTCTAGAAAGCTAGAGGGTTCTTCTTGCTCTAAAGCAGAGTGTGATCAATGGATGAGAACTCTGTTGTGTGTTTCACTTCAGAAATGGAGTTATATCCCAGGCTCTGAGTCTTCTTACAAGCAAGAATTCGTTTCAGGTAAGGGCAGTCACTTTTCAAGTCAAACGAACTACATTGTTCAGGAAGCTCACACGTTTCTCATCTTAACTGACAAGCATTGGATGTTAGAGGACCAGTGCTTTGTATCAGTTTCAGAAGCAGAGTTTGACTAGATATGGTCCGTATGTGTAGGAAACTCCGTTCATTTGTTCTCATCACACTCATGTTTCCTGATGTCGTAGAGAGTCTAGAAAGCAAGAGCGTGCTTCTTGCTGTAAAGCAGAGTGGGAACAATGGATGAGAACTCTGCTGTGTGTTTCACTTCAGAAATGGAGTTAAATCCCAGGCTCTGAGTCTTCCTACAAGCAAGACTTCATTTCAGGTATGGGCAGTCAATTTTCAGCTCAAACAAAGTATATCGATCACGAGCTCACAAGTTTCTCATCTTAACTGACAAGCATTGGATGTTAGAGTACCAGTGCTTTGTATCAGTTTCAGAAGCAGATTTGGGCTAGATATGGTCCGTATGTGTAAGTAATACCGTTTATTGTTCTCAGCACACTCAGGTTTCCTGCTGTATTAGAGACTCTAGAAAGCAAGAGCTTGCTTCTTGCTCCAAAGCAGAGTGTTATCAATGGATGAGAACTCTGCTGTGTGTTTCACTTCACAAATGGAGTTAAATCCCAGGCTCTGAGTCTTCCTACAAGCAAGACTTCGTTTCAAGTAAGTGAAGATACTTTAATCTCAAATGAAATACATCGTTCACGAGGCTCACACGTTTCTCATCTTAACTGACAAGCATTGGATGTTAGAGGACCAGTGCTTTGTGTCAGTTTCAGAAGCAGAGTTGGACTGTATATGAACCGTATGTGTAGGAAACACCGTTCATTTGTTCTCAGCACACTCAATTTTCCTGCTGTCTTAGAGACTCTAGAAAGCTAGAGGGTTCTTCTTCTCTAAAGCAGAGTGTGATCAATGGATGAGAACTCTGTTGTGTGTTTCCCTTCAGAAATGGAGTTAAATCCCTGGCTCTGAGTCGTCCTACAAGCAAGACTTCGTTTCACGGAAGGGCATTTACTTTACAGCTCAAACGAACAATATCGATCACGAAACTCACACGTATCTAATCTTAACTGAGAAGCATTGGATGTTAGAGGACCTTTTCTTTTCATCAATTTCAAGCAGAGTTGAACTAGATATGGTCTGTATGTATAGGAAACACGGTTCTTTTCTTCTGAGCACACTCACGTTTCCTGCCTCATTAGAGACTCTAGAAAGCAAGAGCATGCTTCTTGCTCCAAAGCAGAGTGTGAACAATAGATGAGAACTCTGCTGTGTGTTACACTTCAGAAGTGGAGTTAAATCCCTGGCTCTGTGTCTTCCTACAAGCAAAACTTCGTGACAGGTAAGGGCAGTCACTTTTCAGCTCAAACAAACTACATCGATCACGAAGCTCACACGTTTCTCATCTTAACTGACAAGCATTGGATGTTAGAGGACCAGTGCTTTGTATCAGTTTCAGAAGCAGAGTTGGACTAGATATGATCCCTATGTGTAGGAAACCCCGTTCATTTGTTCTCAGCACACTCAAGTTTCCTGCTGTCTTAGAGACTCCAGAAAGCTAGAGCGTGCTTCTTGCTCTAAAGCAGAGTGTGATCCATGGATGAGAACTGTGTTATGGGATTCCCTTCAGAAATTGAGTTAAATCCCAGGCTCTGAGTCTTCCGACAAGCAAGATTTCGTTTATGGTAAGGGCAGTCACTTTTCAGCTCAAAGAAATTACATCGGTCACGAGCTCACACGATTCTCATCTTAACTGACAAGCATTGAATGTTAGAGGACCTTTGGTTTGTTTCAGTTTCAGAGGCAGAGTTGGACTAGATATGGTCTGTATGTGTAAGTATTACTGTTTATTGTTCTCAGCACACTCAGGTTTGCTGCTGTATTAGAGACTCTAGAAAGCAAGAGCTTGCTTTTTGCTCCAAAGCAGAGTGTGATCAATGGATGAGAACTCTGCTGTGTGTTTCACTTCACAAATGGAGTTAAATCCCAGGCTCTGAGTCTTCCTACAAGCAAGACTTCGTTTCAAGTAAGTGAAGATACTTTAATCTCAAATGAAATACATCGTTCACGAGGCTCACACGTTTCTCATCTTAACTGACAAGCATTGGATGTTAGAGGAACAGTGCTTTGTGTCAGTTTCAGAAGCAGAGTTTGACTGGATATGATCCGTATGTGTAGGAAACACCGTTCATTTGTTCTCAGCACACTCAATTTTCCTGCTGTCTTAGAGACTCTAGAAAGCTAGAGGGTTCGTCTTCTCTAAAGCAGAGTGTGATCAATGGATGAGAACTCTGTTGTGTGTTTCACTTCAGAACTGGAGTTAAATCCCTGGCTCTGAGTCGTCCTACAAGCAAGACTTCGTTTCACGCAAGCTCATTTACTTTACAGCTCAAACGAACAATATCGTTCACGAAGCTCACACGTATCTAATCTTAACTGAGAAGCATTGGATGTTAGAGGACCTTTTCTTTTCATCAATTTCAAGCAGAGTTGAACTAGATATGGTCTGTATGTATAGGAAACACGGTTCTTTTCTTCTGAACACACTCACGTTTCCTGCCTCATTAGAGACTCTAGAAAGCAAGAGCATGCTTCTTGCTCCAAAGCAGAGTGTGAACAATAGATGAGAACTCTGCTGTGTGTTACACTTCAGAAGTGGAGTTAAATCCCTGGCTCTGTGTCTTCCTACAAGCAAAACTTCGTGACAGGTAAGGGCAGTCACTTTTCAGCTCAAACAAACTACATCGATCACGAAGCTCACACGTTTCTCATCTTAACTGACAAGCATTGGATGGTAGAGGACCAGTGCATTTTGTCAGTTTCAGAAGCAGAGTTGGACTGGATATGATCCGTATGTGTAGGAAAAACTGTTCATTTGTTCTCAGCACACTCAAGTTTCCTGCTGTCTTAGAGACTCTAGAAAGCAAGAGCATGCTTCTTGCTCTAAAGCAGAGTGTGATCAATGGATGAGAACTCTGTTGTGTGTTTCACTTCATAAATGGAGTTAAATCCCAGGCTCTGATTCTTCCTACAAGCAAGACTTCGTTTCACGTAGGGGCAGTCACTTTTCAGCTCAAACAAACTACATCCATCACGAAGCTCACACGTTTCTCATCTTAACTGACAAGCATTGGATGTTAGAGGACCTTTGGTTTGTTTCAGTTTCAGAAGCAGATTTGGACTAGATATGGTCCGTATGTGTAGGAAACACCGTTCTTTTGTCTCATCACACTCAAGTTTCCTGCTGTCTTAGAGAGTCTAGAAAGCAAGAGCGTGCTTCTTGCTGTAAAGCAGATTGTGAACAATGGATGAGAACTCCGCTGTGTGTTTCACTTCAGAAATGGAGTTAAATCCCAGACTCTGAGTCTTCCTACAATCAAGACTTCCTATCAGGTAAGGGCAGCCACTTTTCAGCTCAAACAAACTACATTGTTCACGAAGCTCACATGTATCTCATCTTAACTGAGAAGCATTGGATGTTAGAGGACCTTTTCTTTGCATCTATTTCAAGCAGAGTTAAACTAGATATGGTCCGTATGTATAGGAAACACGGTTCTTTTCTTCTGAGCACACTCACGTTTCCTGCTGTATTAGAGACTCTAGAAAGCAAGAGCGTGCTTCTTGCTCTAAAGCAGAGTGTGATCAATGGATGAGAACTCTTTTGTGTGTTTCACTTCAGAAATGGAGTTAAATCCCAGGCTCTGAGTCTTCCTACAAGCAAGACTTCGTTTCAGGTAAGGGCATTTACTTTACAGCTCAAACGAACAATATCGTTCACGAAGCTCACACGTTTCTCATCTTAACTGAGAAGTTTTGGATGTTAGAGGACCTTTGCTTTTCATCAATTTCAAGTAGAGTTGAACTAGATATGGCCCGTATGTATAGGAAACACGGTTCTTTTCTTCTGAGCACACTCATGTTTCCTGCTGTATTAGAGACTCTAGAAAGCAAGAGCGTGCTTCTTGCTCCAAAGCAGAGTGTGATCCATGGATGAGAAGTGTGTTGTGTGATTCCCTTCAGAAATGGCGATAAATCCCAGTGTCTGTGTCTTCCTACAAGCAAGACTTCGTTTCAGGTAAAGGCATTCACTTTTCAGCTCAAACGAATTAAATCGGTCACGAAGCTCACACGTTTCTCATCTTAACTGACAAGCATTGGATGTTAGAGTACCAGTGCTTTGTATCAGTTTCAGAAGCAGAGTTGGACAGGATATGATCCGTATGTGTAGGAAACACTGTTCATTTGTTCTCAGCACACTCAAGTTTGCTGCTCTCTTAGAGACTCTAGAAAGCAAGAGTGTGCTTCTTGCTCTAAAGCAGAGTGTGATCAATGGATGAAAACTCTGTTGTGTGTTTCACTTCAGAAATGGAGTTAAATCCCAGGCTCTGAGTCTTCCTACAAGCAAGACTTCGTTTATGGTAAGGGCAGTCACTTTTCAGCTCAAACGAATTACATCGGTCACGAAGCTCACACGATTCTTATCTTAACTGACAAGCCTTGATTGTTAGAGGACCTTTGGTTTGTTTCAGTTTCAGAAGCAGAGTTGGACTAGATATGGTCCATAGGTGTAGGAAATACCGTTCTTTTGTTCTCATCACACTCATGTTTCTTGCTGTCTTAGAGACTCTAGAAAGCTAGATGGTTCTTCTTGCTCTAAAGCAGAGTGTGATCAATGGATGAGAACTCTGTTGTGTGTTTCACTTCAGAAATGGAGTTAAATCCCAGGCTCTGAGTCTTCTTACAAGCAAGAATTCGTTTCAGGTAAGGGCAGTCACTTTTCAGGTCAAACGAACTACATCGTTCAGGAAGCTCACACGTTTCTCATCTTAACTGACAAGCATTGGATGTTAGAGGACCAGTGCTTTGTATCAGTTTCAGAAGCAGAGTTTGACTAGATATGGTCCGTATGTGTAGGAAACTCCGTTCATTTGTTCTCATCACACTCATGTTTCCTGATGTCGTAGAGAGTCTAGAAAGCAAGAGCGTGCTTCTTGCTGTAAAGCAGAGTGGGAACAATGGATGAGAACTCTGCTGTGTGTTTCACTTCAGAAATGGAGTTAAATCCCAGGCTCTGAGTCTTCCTACAAGCAAGACTTCGTTTCAGGTATGGGCAGTCAATTTTCAGCTCAAACAAAGTATATCGATCACGAGCTCACAAGTTTCTCATCTTAACTGACAAGCATTGGATGTTAGAGTACCAGTGCTTTGTATCAGTTTCAGAAGCAGATTTGGGCTAGATATGGTCTGTATGTGTAAGTATTACTGTTTATTGTTCTCAGCACACTCAGGTTTGCTGCTGTATTAGAGACTCTAGAAAGCAAGAACTTGCTTCTTGCTCCAAAGCAGAGTGTGAACAATGGATGAGAACTCTGCTGTGTGTTTCACTTCACAAATGGAGTTAAATCCCAGGCTCTGAGTCTTCCTACAAGCAAGACTTCGTTTCAAGTAAGTGAAGATACTTTAATCTCAAATGAAATACATCGTTCACGAGGCTCACACGTTTCTCATCTTAACTGACAAGCATTGGATGTTAGAGGACCAGTGCTTTGTTTCAGTTTCAGAAGCAGAGTTGGACTAGATATGATCCCTATATGTAGGAAACCCCGTTCATTTGTTCTCAGCACACTCAAGTTTCCTGCTGTCTTAGAGACTCCAGAAAGCTAGAGCGTGCTTCTTGCTCTAAAGCAGAGTGTGATCCATGGATGAGAACTGTGTTATGGGATTCCCTTCAGAAATTGGGTTAAATCCCAGGCTCTGAGTCTTCCTACAAGCAAGACTTCGTTTATGGTAAGGGCAGTCACTTTTCAGCTCAAACGAATTACATCGGTCACGAGCACACACGATTCTCATCTTAACTGACAAGCATTGGATTTTAGAGGACCTTTGGTTTGTTTCAGTTTCAGAGGCAGAGTTGGACTAGATATGGTCTGTATGTGTAAGTATTACTGTTTATTGTTCTCAGCACACTCAGGTTTCCTGCTGTATTAGAGACTCTAGAAAGCAAGAGCTTCCTTCTTGCTCTAAAGCAGAGTGTGATCAATGGATGAGAACTCTGCTGTTTGTTTCACTTCACAAATGGAGTTAAATCCCAGGCTCTGAGTCTTCCTACAAGCAAGACTTCGTTTCAAGTAAGTGAAGATACTTTAATCTCAAATGAAATACATCGTTCACGAGGCTCACACGTTTCTCATCTTAACTGACAAGCATTGGTTGTTAGAGGACCAGTGCTTTGTGTCAGTTTCAGAAGCAGAGTTGGACTGGATATGATCCGTATGTGTAGGAAACACTGTTCATTTGTTCTCAGCACACTCAAGTTTCCTGCTGTCTTAGAGACTCTAGAAAGCAAGAGCGTGCTTCTTGCTCTAAAGCAGAGTGTGATCAATGGATGAGAACTCTGTTGTGTGTTTCACTTCAGAAATGGAGTTAAATCCCAGGCTCTGAGTCTTCCTACAAGCAAGACTTCGTTTCTGGTAAGGGCAGTCACTTTTCAGCTCAAACGAATTACATCGGGCACGAAGCTCACACGATTCTCTTCTTAATTGACAAGCCTTGGATGTAGAGGACTTTTGGTTTGTTTCAGTTTCAGAAGCAGAGTTGAACTAGATATGGTCCATAGGTGTAGGAAACACCGTTCTTTTGTTCTCATCACACTCATGTTTCCTGCTGTCTTAGAGAGTCTAGAAAGCAAGAGCGTGCTTCTTGCCGTAAAGCAGAGTGTGAACAATGGATGAGAACTCAGCTGTGTGTTTCCCTTCAGAAATGGAGTTAAATCCCAGGCTCTGTGTCTTCCTACTTGCAAGACTTCGTTTCAGGTAAGGGCAGTCACTTTTCAGCTCAAACAAATTACATCGTTCACGAAGCTCACGTGTTTCTCATCTTAACTGACAAGCATTGGATGTTAGAGGACCAGTGATTTGTGTCAGTTTCAGAAGCAGAGTTTGACTGGATATGATCCGTATGTATAGGAAACACCGTTCATTTCTTCTCAGCACACTCATGTTTCTTGCTGTCTTAGAGACTCTAGAAAGCTGGAGGGTTCTTCTTGCTCTAAAGCAGAGTGTGATCAATGGATGAGAACTCTGTTGTGTCTTTCACTTCAGAAATGGAGTTAAATCCCAGGCTCTGAGTCTTCCTACAAGTAAGACTTCGTTTAAGGTAAGGGCAGTCACTTTTCAGCTAAAAAAAAACTACATCGATCACGAAGCTCACACGTTTCTCATCTTAACTGACAAGCATTGGATGTTAGAGGACCTTTGCTTTGCATCAATTTCAAGCAGAGTTGAACTATATATGGCCCGTATGTATAGGAAACACGGTTCTTTTCTTCTGAGCACACTCAAGTTTCCTGCTGTATTAGAGACGCTAGAAAGCAAGAGCGTGCTTCTTGTTCCAAAGCAGAGTGTGATCCATGGATGAGAACTGTGTTGGGTGATTCACTTCAGAAATGGAGTTAAATCCAAGGGTCTGTGTCTTCCTACAAGCAAGACTTCGTTTCAAGTAAGGGCAGTCACTTTTCAGCTCAAACAAACTACATCGATCACGAAGCTCACACGTTTCCTATCTTAACTGACAAGCATTGGATGTTAGAGGACCAGTGCTTTGTATCAGTTTCAGAAGCAGAGTTGGACTAGATATGATCCCTATGTGTAGGAAACCCCGTTCATTTGTTCTCAGCACACTCAAGTTTCCTGCTGTCTTAGAGACTCCAGAAAACTAGAGCGTGCTTCTTGCTCTAAAGCAGAGTGTGAACAATGGATGAGAACTCTGTTGTGTGTTTCACTTCAGAAATGGAGTTAAATCCCTGCCTCTGAGTCGTCCTACAAGCAAGACTTCGTTTCAGGTAAGGGCATTTACTTTACAGCTCAAACGAACAATATCGTTCATGAAGCTCACACATATCTAATCTTAACTGAGAAGCATTGGATGTTAGAGGACCTTTTCTTTTCATCAATTTCAAGCAGAGTTGAACTAGATATGGTCTGTATGTATAGGAAACACGGTTCTTTTCTTTAGAGCACACTCACATTTCCTGCCTTATTAGAGACTCTAGAAAGCAAGAGCATGCTTCTTGCTCCAAAGCAGAGTGTGAACAATAGATGAGAACTCTGCTGTGTGTTACACTTCAGAAGTGGAGTTAAATCCCTGGCTCTGTCTCTTCCTACAAGCAAAACTTCGTTTCAGGTAAGGGCAGTCACTTTTCAGCTCAAAAAAACTACATCGATCACGAAGCTCAAACGTTTCTCATCTTAACTGACAAGCATTGGATGTTAGAGGACCAGTGCTTTGTATCAGTTTCAGAAGCAGAGTTGGACTAGATATGATCCGTGTGTTTAGGAAACCCCGTTCATTTGTTCTCAGCACACTCAAGTTTCCTGCTGTCTTAGAGACTCTAGAAACCTAGAGGGTTCTTCTTATTCTAAAGCAGAGAGTGATCAATGGATGAGAACTCTGTTGGGTGTTTCACTTCAGAAATGGAGTTAAATCCCTGGCTCTGAGTCGTCCTACATGCAAGACTTCGTGTCAGGTATGGGCAGTCACTTTTCAGCTCAAACAATCTATATCGATCATGAAGCTCACACGTTTCTCATCTTAACTGACAAGCATTCGATGTTAGAGGACCAGTGCTTTGTATCAGTTTCAGAATCAGAGTTGGACTGGATATGATCCGTATGTGTACGAAACCCCGTTCATTTGTTCTGAGCTCACTCAAGTTTCTTGCTGTCTTAGAGACTCCAGAAAGCTAGAGCATGCTTTTTGCTCTAAAGCAGAGTGTGATCCATGGATGAGAACTGTGTTATGCGATTCCCTTCAGAAATGGAGTTAAATCCCAGGCTCTGAGTCTTCCTACAAGCAAGACTTCGTTTATGGTAAGGGAAGTCACTTTCTGCTCAAAAGAATTACATCAGTCACGAAGCTCACACGATTCTCATCTTAACTGACAAGCATTGGATGTTAGAGGACCGTTGGTTTGTTTCAGTTTCAGAAGCAGAGTTGGACTAGATATGGTCCGTATGTGCAGGAAACACAGTTCTTTTGTTCTCATCACACTCATATTTCCTACTGCTGTAGAGAGTCTAGAAAGCAAGAGCGTGCTTCTTGCTGTAAAGCAGAGTGTGAACAATGGAGGAGAACTCTGCTGTGTGTTTCAATTCAGAAGTGGAGTTAAATCGCAGGCTCTGAGTCCTCCTACAAGCAAGACTTCGTTTCAGGTAAGGGCAGTCACTTTTCAGCTCAAAAAAACTACATCGATCACGAAGCTCACATGTTTCTCATTTTAACTGACAAGCATTGGATGTTAGAGGACCAGTGCTTTGTATCAGTTTCAGAAGCAGAGTTGGACTAGATATGATCCGTATGTTTAGGAAACCCCGTTCATTTGTTCTCAGCACACTCAAGTTTCCTGCTGTCTTAGAGACTCTAGAAAGCTGGAGGGTTCTTCTTGCTCTAAAGCAGAGAGTGATCAATGGATGAGAACTCTGTTGGGTGTTTCACTTCAGAAATGGAGTTAAATCCCAGTCTCTGAGTCTTCCTACAAGCAAGACTTCGTTTCAGGTAAGGGCAGTCACTTTTCAGCTCAAACAAACTACATTGATCACGAAGGTCACACGTTTCTCATCTTAACTGACAAGCATTGGATGTTAGAGGATCTTTCCTTTGCATCAATTTCAAGCAGAGTTGAACTAGATATGGCCCGTATGTATAGGAAATACGGTTCTTTTCTTCTGAGCACACTCAAGTTTCCTGCTGTATTACAGACTCTAGAAAGCAAGAGCGTGCTTCTTGCTCCAAAGTAGAGTGTGATCCATGGATGAGAACTGTGTTATGGGATTCCCTTCAGAAATGGACTTAAATCCCCGGCTCTGAATCTTCCTACAAGCAAGACTTCATTTATGGTAAGGGCAGTTACTTTTCAGCTCAAACGAATTACATCTGTCACGAACCTCACGCGATTCTCATCTTAACTGACAAGCATTGAATGTTAGAGGACCTTTGGTTTGTTTCAGTTTCAGAAGCAGAGTTGGACTAGATATGGTCCGTATGTGCAGGAAACACAGTTCTTTTGTTCTCATCACACTCATATTTCTTACTGCCCTAGAGAGTCTAGAAAGCAAGAGCGTGCTTCTTGCTGTAAAGCAGAGTGTGAACAATGGATAGGAACTCTGCTGTGTGTTTCACTTCAGAAATGGAGTTAAATCCCAGGGTCTGAGTCTTCCTACAAGCAAGACTTCGTTTCAGGTAAGGGCAGTCACTTTTCAGCTCAAAAAAACTACATCGATCACGATGCTCACACGTTTCTCATCTTAAGTGACAAGCATTGGATGTTAGAGGACCAGTGCTTTGTATCAGTTTCAGAAGCAGATTTGGGCTAGATATGGTCCGTATGTGTAGGTAATACCGTTTATTGTTCTCAGCACACTCAGGTTTCCTGCTGTATTAGAGACTCTAGAAAGCAAGAGCTTGCTTCTTGCTCTAAAGCAGAGTGTGATCAATGGATGAGAACTCTGCTGTGTGTTTCACTTCACAAATGGAGTTAAATCCCAGGCTCTGAGTCTTCCTACAAGCAAGACTTCGTTTCAGGTAAGGGCAGTCACTTTTCAGCTCAAAAAAACTACATCGATCACGAAGCTCACACGTTTCTCATCTTAACTGACAAGCATTGGATGTTAGAGGACCAGTGCTTGGTGTCAGTTTCAGAAGCAGAGTTTGACTGGATATGATCGGTATGTGTACGAAACACCGTTCATTTGTTCTCAGCACACTCAAGTTTCCTGCTGTCTTATAGACTCTAGAAAGCTAGAGGGTTCTTTTTGATCTAAAGCAGAGTGTGATCAATGGATGAGAACTCTGCTGTGTTTTTCACTTCAGAAATGGAGTTAAATCCCAGGCTCTGAACCTTCCTACAAGCATGACTTCGTTTCTGGTAAGGGCAGTCACTTTTCAGCTCAAATGAATTACATCGATCACAAAGCTCACACGATTCTCATCTTAACTGACAAGCATTGGATGTTAGAGGACCTTTGGTTTGTTTCAGTTTCAGAAGCAGATTTGGACTAGATATGGTCCGTATGTGTAGGAAACACCGTTTTTTTGTCTCATCACACTCATGTTTCCTGCTGTCTTAGAGAGTCTAGAAAGCAAGAGCGTGCTTCTTGCTGTAAAGCAGAGTGTGAACAATGGATGAGAACTCTGCTGTGTGTTTCACTTCAGAAATGGAGTTAAATCCCAGACTCTGAGTTTTACTACAATCAAGACTTCCTATCAGGTAAGGGCAGCCACTTTTCAGCTCAAACAAACTACATTGTTCACGAAGCTCACACGTATCTCATCTTAACTGAGAAGCATTGGATGTTAGAGGACCTTTTCTTTGCATCAATTTCAAGCAGAGTTAAACTAGATGTGGTCCGTATGTATAGGAAACACGGTTCTTTTCTTCTGAGCACACTCACGTTTCATGCTGTATTAGAGACTCTAGAAAGCAAGAGCGTGCTTCTTGCTCTAAAGCAGAGTGTGATCAATGGATGAGAACTCTGTTGTGTGTTTCACTTCAGAAATGGTGTTAAATCCCAGGCTCTGAGTCTTCCTACAAGCAAGCCTTCGTTTCAGGTAAGGGCAGTCACTTTTCAGCTCAAACAAACTTCATAGATCACAAAGCTCACACGTTTCTCATCTTAACTGACAAGCATTGGATGTTAGAGGACCAGAGCTTTGTGTCTGTTTCAGAAGCAGAGTTTGACTGGATATGATCTGTATGTGTAGGAAACACCGTTCATTTGTTCTCAGCACACTCAAGTTTCCTGCTGTCTTAGAGAATCTAGAAAGCTAGAGGGTTCTTCTTGCTCTAAAGCAGAGTGTGATCCATGGATGAGAACTCTGTTGTGTGTTTCACTTCAGAAATGGAGTTAAATCCCTGGCACTGAGTCGTCCTACAAGCAAGACTTCGTTTCAGGTAAGGGCATTTTCTTTACAGCTCAAACGAACAATATCGTTCACAAAGCTCACACGTATCTAATCTTAACTGAGAAGCATTGGATGTTAGAGGACCTTTTCTTTTCATCAATTTCAAGCAGAGTTGAACTAGATACGGTCTGTATGTATAGGAAACACCGTTCTTTTCTTCTGAGCATACTTACGTTTCCTGCCTTATGAGAGACTCAAGAAAGCAAGAGCATGCTTCTTGCTCCAAAGCAGAGTGTGAACAATGGATGAGAACTCTGCTGTGTGTTACACCTCAGAAATGGAGTTAAATCCCTGGCTCTGTGTCTTCCTACAAGCAAGACTTCATGACAGGTAAGGGCAGTCACTTTTCAGCTCAAAAAACTACATCGATCAGGAAGCTCACACGTTTCTCATCTTAACTGACAAGCATTGGATGTTAGAGGACCAGTGCTTTGTATCAGTTTCAGAATCAGCGTTGGACTGGATATGATCCGTATGTGTACGAAACCCCGTTCATTTGTTCTGAGCACACTCAAGTTTCCTGCTGTCTTAGAGACTCCAGAAAGCTAGAGCATGCTTCTTGCTCTAAAGCAGAGTGTGATCCATGGATGAGAACTGTGTTATGGGATTCCCTTCAGAAATGGAGTTAAATCCCAGGCTCTGAGTCTTCCTACAAGCAAGACTTCGTTTATGGTAAGGGCAGTCACTTTTCAGCTCAAACGAATTACATCGGTCACGAAGCTCAGACGATTCTCATCTTAACTGACAAGCATTGGATGTTAGAGGACCTTTGGTTTGTTTCAGTTTCAGAAGCAGAGTTGGACTAGATATGGTCCATATGTGTAGGAAACTCCGTTCATTTGTTCTCATCACACTCATGTTTCCTGCTGTCTTAGAGAGTCTAGAAAGCAAGAGCGTGCTTCTTGCTGTAAAGCAGAGTGTGAACAATGGATGAGAACTCTGCTGTGTGTTTCACTTCAGAAATGGAGATAAATCCCAGGCTCTGAGTCTTCCTACAAGCAAGACTTCGTTTCAGGTAAGGGCAGTCACTTTTCAGCTCAAACAAACTTCATAGATCACGAAGCTCACACGTTTCTCATCTTAACTGACAAGCATTGGATGTTAGAGGACCAATGCTTTGTGTCAGTTTCAGAAGCAGAGTTTGACTGAATATGATCCGCATGTGTAGGAAACACCGTTCATTTGTTCTCAACACACTCAAGTTTCCTGCTGTCTTAGAGAATCTAGAAAGCTAGAGGGTTCTTCTTGCTCTAAAGCAGAGTGTGATCCATGGATGAGAACTCTGTTGTGTGTTTCACTTCAGAAATGGAGTTAAATCCCTGGCTCTGAGTCGTGCTACATGCAAGATTTCGTTTCAGGTAAGGGCATTTACTTTGCAGCTCAAATGAACAATACCGTTCACGAAGCTCACACGTATCTCATCTTAACTGACAAGCATTGGATGTTAGAGGACCTTTTCTTTGCATCAATTTCCAGCAAAGTTGAACTAGATATGGTCCGTATGTATAGGAATCACGGTTCTTTTCTTCTGAGCACACTCACGTTTCCTGCTGTATTAGAGACTCTAGAAAGCAAGAGTGTGCTTCTTGCTGTAAAGCAGAGTGTGAACAATGGATGGGAACTCTGCTGTGTGTTTCACTTAAGAAATGGAGTTACATCCCAGGGTCTGAGTCTTCCTACAAGCAAGACTTCGTTTCAGGTAAGGGCAGTCACTTTTCAGCTCAAACAAACTTCATAGATCACGAAGCTCACACGTTTCTCATCTTAACTGACAAGCATTGGATGTTAGAGGACCAATGCTTTGTGTCAGTTTCAGAAGCAGAGTTTGACTGAATATGATCCGCATGTGTAGGAAACACCGTTCATTTGTTCTCAACACACTCAAGTTTCCTGCTGTCTTAGAGAATCTAGAAAGCTAGAGGGTTCTTCTTGCTCTAAAGCAGAGTGTGATCCATGGATGAGAACTCTGTTGTGTGTTTCACTTCAGAAATGGAGTTAAATCCCTGGCTCTGAGTCGTCCTACATGCAAGATTTCGTTTCAGGTAAGGGCATTTACTTTGCAGCTCAAATGAACAATATCGTTCACGAAGCTCACACGTATCTCATATTAACTGACAAGCATTGGATGTTAGAGGACCTTTTCTTTGCATCAATTTCCAGCAGAGTTGAACTAGATATGGTCCGTATGTATAGGAATCACGATTCTTTTCTTCTGAGCACACTCACGTTTCCTGCTGTATTAGAGACTCTAGAAAGCAAGAGTGTGCTTCTTGCTGTAAAGCAGAGTGTGAACAATGGATGAGAACTCTGCTGTGTGTTTCACTTCAGAAATGGAGTTACATCCCAGGGTCTGAGTCTTCCTACAAGCAATACTTCGTTTCAGGTAAGGGTATTTACTTTACAGCTCAAAAGAACAATATCGTTCACGAAGCTCACACGTATCTCATCTTAACTGAGAAGCTTTGGATGTTAGAGTACCAGTGCTTTGTGTCAGTTTCAGACTCAGCGTTTGACTGGATATGATCCGTATGTGTAGGAAACACAGTTGATTTGTTCTCAGCACACTCAAGTTTCCTGCTGTCTTAGAGAATCTAGAAAGCTAGAGGGTACTTCTTGCTCTAAAGCAGAGTGTGATCAATGGATGAGAACTCTGTTGCTTGTTTCACTTCAGAAAAGGAGTTAAATCCCAGGCTCTGAGTCTTCCTAGAAGCAAGACTTCGTTTCAGGTAAGGGCAGTCACTTTTCAGCTCAAAAAAACTACATTGATCACGAAGGTCACACGTTTATCATCTTAACTGACAAGCATTGGATGTTAGAGGATCTTTGCTTTGCATCAATTTCAAGCAGAGTTGAACTAGATATGGCCCGTATGTATAGGAAACACGGTTCTTTTCTTCTGAGCACACTTACGTTTCCTGCCTTATTAGAGACTCTAGAAAGCAAGAGCATGCTTCTTGCTCCAAAGCAGAGTGTGAACAATGGATGAGAACTCTGCTGTGTGTTACACTTCAGAAATGGAGTTAAATCCCTGGCTCTGTGTCGTCCTACAAGCAAGACTTCATGACAGGTAAGGGCAGTCACTTTTCAGCTCAAAAAAACTACATCGATCACGAAGCTCACACGTTTCTCATCTTAACTGACTAGCATTGGATATTAGATGACCAGTGCTTTGTATCAGTTTCAGAAGCAGAGTTGGACTAGATATGATCCGTATGTGTAGGAAACCCCGTTCATTTGTTCTCAGCACACTCAAGTTTCCTGCTGTCTTAGAGACCCCAGAAAGCTAGAGCGTGCTTCTTGCTCTAAAGCAGAGTGTGATCCATGGATGAGAACTGTGTTATGATATTCCCTTCAGAAATGGAGTTAAATCCCAGGCTCTGAGTCTTCCTACGAGCAAGACTTCGTTTCAGGTAAGGGCAGTCACTTTTAAGCTCAAAAAAACTACATCGATCACGAAGCTCACACGTTTCTCATCTTAACTGACTAGCATTGGATGTTAGAGGACCAGAGCTTTGTGTCAGTTTCAGAAGCAGAGTTTGACTGGATATAATCCGTATGTGTAGGAAACACCGTTCATTTGTTCTCAGCACACTCAAGTTACCTGCTGTTTTATTGAATCTAGAAAGCTAGAGGGTTCTTCTTGCTCTAAAGCAGAGTGTGACCCATGGATGAGAACTCTGTTGTGTGTTTCACTTCAGAAATGGAGTTAAATCCCTGGCACTGAGTCGTCCTACAAGCAAGACTTCGTTTCAGGTAAGGGCATTTTCTTTACAGCTCAAAAGAACAATATCGTTCACAAAGCTCACACGTATGTAATCTTAACTGAGAATCATTGGATGTTAGAGGACCTTTTCTTTTCATCAATTTCAAGCAGAGTTGAACTAGATATGGTCTGTATGTATAGAATTCACGGTTCTATTCTTCTGAGCACACTTACGTTTCCTGCCTTATTAGAGACTCTAGAAAGCAAGAGCATGCTTCTTGCTCCAAAGCAGAGTGTGAACAATGGATGAGAACTCTGCTGTGTGTTACACTTCAGAAATGGAGTTAAATCCCTGGCTCTGTGTCTTCCTACAAGCAAGACTTCATGACAGGTAAGGGCGGTCACTTTTCAGCTCAAAAAAACTACATCGATCACGAAGCTCACACGTTTCTCATCTTAACTGACAAGCATTGGATATTAGAGGACCAGTGCTTTGTGTTAGTTTCAGAAGCAGAGTTGGACTGGATATGATCCGTATGTGTAGGAAACACTGTTCATTTGTTCTCAGCACACTCATGTTTCCTGCTGTCTTAGAGACTCTAGAAAGCAAGGGCGTGCTTCTTGCTCTAAAGCAGAGTGTGATCAATGGATGAGAACTCTGCTGTGTTTTTCACTTCATAAATGGAGATAAATCCCAGGCTCTGGGTCTTGCTACAAGCAAGACTTCGTTTCTGGTAAGGGCAGTCACTTTTCAGCTCAAACAAATTACATCGGTCACGAAGCTCACACGATTCTCATCGTAACTGACAAGCCTTGGATGTTAGAGGACCTTTGGTTTATTTCAGTTTCAGAAGCAGAGTTGGACTAGATATGGTCCATAGGTGTAGGAAACACCGTTCTTTTGTTTTCATCACACTCATGTTTCCTGCTGTATTAGAGAGTCTAGAAAGCAAGAGCATGATTCTTGCTGTAAAGCAGAGTGTAAACAATGGATGAGAACTCGGCTGTGTGTTTCACTTCAGAAATGGAGTTAAATCCCAGGCTCTATGTCTTCCTACAAGCAAGACTTCGTTTCAGGTAAGGGCAGTCACTTTTCAGCTCAAACAAACTACATCTATCACGAAGCTCACACGTTTCTCATCTTAACTGACAAGCATTGGATGTTAGAGGACCAGTGCTTTTTGTAAGTTTCAGTAGCAGAGTTTGACTGGATATGATACGTATGTGTAGGAAACACCGTTCTTTTGTTCTCATCACACTCATGTTTCCTGCTGTCTTAGAGACTCTAGAAAGATAGAGGGTTCTTCTTGATCTAAAGCAGAGTGTGATCAATGGATGAGAACTCTGTTGTGTGTTTCACTTCAGAAATGGAGTTAAATCTCTGGCTCTGAGTCGTCCTACAAGCAAGACTTTCGTTTCAGGTAAGGGCATTTACTTTACAGCTCAAATGAACAATATCGTTCACAAAGCTCACACGTATCTCATCTTAACTGAGAAGCATTGGATGTTAGAGGACCTTTTCTTTGCACCAATTGCAAGCAGAGTTGAACTAGATATGGTCCGTATGTATAGGAAACACGGTTCCTTTCTTCTGAGCACACTCACGTTTCCTGCTGTATTAGAGACTCTAGAAAGCAAGAGCGTGCTTCTTGCTGTATAGCAGAGTGTGAACAATGGATGAGAACTCTGCTGTGTGTTACACTTCAGAAATGGAGTTAAATCCATGGCTCTGAGTCTTCCTACAAGCAAGACTTCGTGTCATGTAAGGGCAGTCACTTTACAGCTCAAACAAACTATATCGATCACGAAGCTCACACGTTTCTCATCTTAACTGACAAGCATTGGATGTTAGAGGACCAGTGCGTTGTATCAGTTTCAGAAACAGCGTTGGACTAGATATGATCCGTATGTGTAGGAAACCCCGATCATTTGTTCTCAGCACACTCAAGTTTCCTGCTGTCTTAGAGACTCTAGAAAGCTAGAGCGTGCTTCTTGCTCTAAAGCAGAGTGTGATCCATGGATAAAAACTGTGTTATGTGATTCCCTTCAGAAATGGAGTTAAATCCCAGGCTCTGTGTCTTCCTACAAGCAAGACTTCGTTTCAGGCAAGGGCAGTCACTTTTAGGCTCAAACGAACTACATCGTTCAGGAAGCTCACATGTTTCTCATCTAAACTGACAAGCATCGGATGTTAGAGGACCAGTGCTTAGTATTAGTTTCAGAAGCAGAGTTGGACTAGATATGTTCTGTATGTGTAAGAAACACCGTTCTTTTGTTCTCAGCACAATCATGTTTCTTGCTGTAGTAGAGACTCTAGAAAGCAAGAGCGTGCTTCTTGCTCTAAAGCAGAGTGTGAACAATGGATGAGAACTCTGCTGAGTGTTACACTTCAGAAATGGAGTTAAATCCCTGGCTCTGTGTCTTCCTACAAGCAAGATTTCATGACAGGTAAGGGCGGTCACTTTTCAGCTAAAAAAAACTACATCGATCACGAAGCTCACACGTTTCTCATCTTAACTGACAAGCATTGGATGTTAGAGGACCAGTGCTTTGTGTCAGTTTCAGAAGCAGAGTTGGACTGGATATGATCAGTATGTGTAGGAAACACTGTTCATTTGTTCTCAGCACACTCAAGTTTCCTGCTGTCTTAGAGACTCTAGAAAGCAAGAGCGTGCTTCTTGCTCTAAAGCAGAGTGTGATCAATGGATGAGAACTCTGCTGTGTTTTTCACTTCAGAAATGGAGTTAAATCCCAGGCTCTGGGTCTTGCTACAAGCAAGACTTCGTTTCTGGTAAGGGCAGTCACTTTTCAGCTCAAACGAATTACATCGGTCACGAAGCTCACACGATTCTCATCTTAACTGACAAGCCTTGGATGTTAGAGGACCTTTGGTTTATTTCAGTTTCAGAAGCAGAGTTGGACTAGATATGGTCCATAGGTGTAGGAAACACCGTTCTTTGTTCTCATCACACTCATGTTTCCTGCTGTATTAGAGAGTCTAGAAAGCAAGAGCATGATTCTTGCTGTAAAGCAGAGTGTAAACAATGGATGAGAACTCGGCTGTGTGTTTCACTTCAGAAATGGAGTTAAATCCCAGGCTCTATGTCTTCCTACAAGCAAGACTTCGTTTCAGGTAAGGGCAGTCACTTTTCAGCTCAAACAAACTACATCGATCACGAAGCTCACACGTTTCTCATCTTAACTGACAAGCATTGGATGTTAGAGGACCAGTGCTTTTTGTAAGTTTCAGTAGCAGAGTTTGACTGGATATGATACGTATGTGTAGGAAACACCGTTCATTTGTTCTCAGCTCACTCAAGTTTCCTGCTGTCTTAGAGATTCTAGAAAGCTAGAGGGTTCTTCTTGTTCTAAAGCAGAGTGTGATCAATGGATGAGAACTCTGTTGTGTGTTTCACTTCAGAAATGGAGTTAAATCCCAGGCTCTGAGTCTTCCTACAAGCAAGAGTTCGTTTCTGGTAAGGGCAGTCACTTTTCAGCTCAAACGAATTACAGCGGTCACGAAGCTCATACGATTCTCATCTTAACTGACAAGCATTGGATGTTAGAGGACGTTTGGTTTGTTTCAGTTTCAGAAGCAGAGTTTGACTGGATATGATCCGTATGTGTAGGAAACACAGTTCATTTATTCTCAGCACACTCAAGTTTCCTGCTGTCTTAGAGACTCTAGAAAGCAAGAGCGTGCTTCTTGCTCTAAAGCAGAGTGTGATCAATGGATGAGAACTCTGCTGTGTTTTTCACTTCAGAAATGGAGTTAAATCCCAGGCTCTGAGTCTTCCTACAAGCAAGACTTCGTTTCTGGTAAAGGCAGTCACTTTTCAGCTCAAACGAATTACATCGGTCACAAGGCTCAAACGATTCTCATCTTAACTGACAAGCATTGGATGTTAGAGGACCTTTGGTTTTTTTCAGTTTCAGAAGCAGAGTTGGACTAGATATGGTCCATAGGTGTAGGAAACACCGTTCTTTTGTTCTCATCACACTCATGTTTCCTGCTGTCTTAGAGAGACTAGAAAGCAAGAGCGTGCTTCTTGCTGTAAAGCAGAGTGTAAACAATGGATGAGAACTCGGCTGTGTGTTTCACTTCAGAAATGGAGTTAAATCCCAGGCTCTATGTCTTCCTACAAGCAAGACTTCGTTACAGGTAAGGGCAGTCACTTTTCAGCTCAAACAACTACATCGATCACGAATCTCACAAGTTTCTCACCTTAACTGACAAGCATTGGATGTTAGAGGACCAGTGCTTTTTGTAAGTTTCAGTAGCAGAGTTTGACTGGATATGATACGTATGTGTAGGAAACACCGTTCATTTGTTCTCAGCTCACTCAAGTTTCCTGCTGTCTTAGAGATTCTAGAAAGCTAGAGGGTTCTTCTTGCTCTAAAGCAGAGTGTGATCAATGGATGAGAACTCTGTTGTGTGTTTCACTTCAGAAATGGAGTTAAATCCCAGGCTCTGAGTCTTCCTACAAGCAAGAGTTCGTTTCTGGTAAGGGCAGTCACTTTTCAGCTCAAACGAATTACAGCGGTCACGAAGCTCATACGATTCTCATCTTAACTGACAAGCATTGGATGTTAGAGGACCTTTGGTTTGTTTCAGTTTCAGAAGCAGAGTTTGACTGGATATGATCCGTATGTGTAGGAAACACAGTTCATTTGTTCTCAGCACACTCAAGTTTCCTGCTGTCTTAGAGACTCTAGAAAGCAAGAGCGTGCTTCTTGCTCTAAAGCAGAGTGTAATCAATGGATGAGAACTCTGCTGTGTTTTTCACTTCAGAAATGGAGTTAAATCCCAGGCTCTGAGTCTTCCTACAAGCAAGACTTCGTTTCTGGTAAAGGCAGTCACTTTTCAGCTCAAACGAATTACATCGGTCACAAGGCTCAAACGATTCTCATCTTAACTGACAAGCATTGGATGTTAGAGGACCTTTGGTTTTTTTCAGTTTCAGAAGCAGAGTTGGACTAGATATGGTCCATAGGTGTAGGAAACACCGTTCTTTTGTTCTCATCACACTCATGTTTCCTGCTGTCTTAGAGAGACTAGAAAGCAAGAGCGTGCTTCTTGCTGTAAAGCAGAGTGTAAACAATGGATGAGAACTCGGCTGTGTGTTTCACTTCAGAAATGGAGTTAAATCCCAGGCTCTATGTCTTCCTACAAGCAAGACTTCGTTACAGGTAAGGGCAGTCACTTTTCAGCTCAAACAACTACATCGATCACGAATCTCACAAGTTTCTCACCTTAACTGACAAGCATTGGATGTTAGAGGACCAGTGCTTTTTGTAAGATTCAGTAGCAGAGTTTGACTGGATATGATCCGTATGTGTAGGAAACACCGTTCATTTGTTCTCAGCACACTCAAGTTTCCTGCTGTCTTAGAGATTCTAGAAAGCTAGAGGGTTCTTCTTGCTCTAAAGCAGAGTGTGATCAATGGATGAGAACTCTGTTGTGTGTTTCACTTCAGAAATGGAGTTAAATCCCAGGCTCTGAGTCTTCCTACAAGCAAGAGTTCGTTTCTGGTAAGGGCAGTCACTTTTCAGCTCAAACGAATTACAGTGGTCACGAAGCTCATACGATTCTCATCTTAACTGACAAGCATTGGATGTTAGAGGACCTTTGGTTTGTTTCAGTTTCAGAAGCAGAGTTTGACTGGATATGATCTGTATGTGTAGGAAACACAGTTCATTTGTTCTCAGCACACTCAAGTTTCCTGCTGTCTTAGAGACTCTAGAAAGCTAGAGGGTTCTTCTTGCTCTAAAGCCGAGTGTAATCAATGGATGAGAACTCTGTTGGGTGTTTCACTTCAGAAATGGAGTTAAATCCCAGGCTCTGAGTCTTCCTACAAGCAAGACTTCATTTCAGGTAAGGGCAGTCACTTTCCAGCTCAAACAAACTACATCGATCATGAAGCTCACACGTTTCTCATCTTAACTGACAAGCATTGGATGTTAGAGGACCTTTGCTTTGCATCAATTTCAAGCAGAGCTGAACTCGATATGATCCGTATGTGCAAGAAACACAGTTCTTTTGTTCTCATCACTCTCATATTTCCTAATGCCGTAGATAGTCTAGAATGCAAGAGCGTTTTTCTTGCTGTAAAGCAGAGTGTGAACAATGGATGAGAACTCTGTTGGGTGTTTCACTTCAGAAATGGGGTTAAATCCCAGGCTCTGAGTCTTCCTACAAGCAAGACTTCGTTTCAGGTAAGGGCAGTCACTTTTCAGCTCAAACAAACTACATCGATCACGAAGCTCACACGTTTCTCATATTAACTGACAAGCATTGGATGTTAGAGGACCAGTGCTTTGTGTCAGTTTCAGAAGCAGAGTTTGACTGGATATGATCCGTATGTGTATGAAACACCGTTCATTTGTTCTCAACACACTCAAGTTTCCTGCTGTCTTAGAGACTCTAGAAAGCTACAGGGTTCTTCTTGCTTTAAAGCAGAGTGTGATCCATGGATGAGAACTCTGTTGTGTGTTTCACTTCAGAAATGGAGTTAAATCCCTGGCTCTGAGTCGTCCTACATGCAAGACTTCGTTTCAGGTAAGGGCATTTACTTTACAACTCAAATGAACAATATCGTTCACGAAGCTCACACGTATCTCATCTTAACTGAGAAGCATTGGATGTTAGAGGAACTTTTCTTTGCTTCAATTTCCAGCAGAGTTGAACTAGATATGGTCCGTATGTATAGGAAACACGGTTCTTTTCTTCTGAGCACACTCACGTTTCCTGCTGTATTAGAGACTCTAGAAAGCAAGAGCGTGCTTCTTGCTGTAAAGCAGAGTGTGAACAATGGATGAGAACTCTGCTGTGTGTTTCACTTCAGAAATGGAGTTAAATCCCAGGGTCTGAGTCTTCCTACAAGCAAGACTTCGTTTCAGGTAAGGGCAGTCACTTTTCAGCTCAAACAAATTACATCGTTCAAGAAGCTCACATGTTTCTCATCCTAACTGATAAGCATTGGATGTTAGAGGACCAGTGCTTTGTGTCAGTTTCAGAAGCAGAGTTTGACTGGATATGATCCGTATGTGTAGGAAACACCATTCATTTGTTCTCAGCACACTCATGTTTATTGTTGTCTTAGAGACTCTAGAAAGCAAGAGCGTGCTTCTTGCTCCAAAGGAGAGTGTGATCCATGGATGAGAACTGTGTTGTGTGATTCACTTCAGAAATGCAGTTAAATCCAAGGGTCTGTGTCTTCCTACCAGCAAGACTTCGTTTCAATTAAGGGCAGTCACTTTTCAGCTCAAAAAAACTACATCGATCACGAAGCTCACACGTATCTCATCTTAACTGAGAAGCATTGGATGTTAGAGGACCTTTTCTTTGCATCAATTTCAAGCAGAGTTGAACTAGATATGGTCCGTATGTATAGGAAACACGGTTCTTTTCTTCTGAGCACACTCACGTTTCCTGCTGTATTAGAGACTCTAAAAGCAAGAGCGTGCTTCTTGCTCCAAAGCAGAGTGTGATCCATGGATGAGAACTTTGTTGTGTGATTCCCTTCAGAAATGGAGTTAAATCCCAGGGTCTGTGGCTTCCTACATGCAAGACTTCATTTCAGGTAAGGGCAGTCACTTTTCAGCTCAAACGAATTACATTGTTCAGGAAGCTCACACGTTTCTCATCTTAACTGACAAGCATTGGATGTTAGAGGACCAGTGCTTTGTATCAGTTTCAGAAGCAGAGTTTGACTAGATATGGTCCATATGTGTAGGAAACTCCGTTCATTTGTTCTCATCACACTCATGTTTCCTGCTGTTGTAGAGAGTCTAGAAAGCAAGAGCGTGCTTCTTGCTGTAAAGCAGAGTGTGAACAATGGATGAGAACTCTGCTGTGTGTTTCACTTCAGAAATGGAGTTAAATCCCAGGCTCTGAGTCTTCCTACAAGCAAGACTTCGTTTCAGGTAAGGGCAGTCACTTTTCAGCTCAAACAAACTTCATCGATCACGAAGCTCACACGTTTCTCATCTTAACTGACAAGCATTGCATGTTAGAGGACCAGTGCTTTGTGTCAGTTTCAGAAGCAGAGTTTGACTGGATATGATCCGTATGTGTATGAAACACCATTCATTTGTTCTCAGCACACTCAAGTTTCCTGCTGTCTTATTGACTCTAGAAAGCTAGAGGGTTCTTCTTGCTCTAAAGCAGAGTGTGATCCATGGATGAGAACTCTGTTATGTGTTTCACTTCAGAAATGGAGTTAAATCCCTGGCACTGAGTCGTCCTACAGGCAAGACTTCGTTTCAGGTAAGGGCATTTTCTTTACAGCTCAAACGAACAATATCGTTCACGAAGCTCACACGTATCTAATCTTAACTGAGAAGCATTGGATGTTAGAGGACCTTTTCTTTTCATCAATTTCAAGCAGAGTTGAACTAGATATGGTCTGTATGTATAGGAAACACGGTTCTTTTCTTCTGAGCACACTTACGTTTCCTGCCTTATTAGAGACTCTAGAAAGCAAGAGCATGCTTCTTGCTCCAAAGCAGAGTGTGAACAATGGATGAGAACTCTGCTGTGTGTTACACTTCAGAAATGGAGTTAAATCCCTGGCTCTGTGTCTTCCTACAAGCAAGACTTCATAACAGGTAAGGGCAGTCACTTTTCAGCTCAAAAAAACTACATCGATCACGAAGCTCACACGTTTCTCATCTTAACTGACAAGCATTGGATATTAGATGACCAGTGCTTTGTATCAGTTTCAGATGCAGAGTTGGACTAGATATGATCCGTATGTGTAGGAAACCCCGTTCATTTGTTCTCAGCACACTCAAGTTTCCTGCTGTCTTAGAGACTCCAGAAAGCTAGAGCGTGCTTCTTGCTCTAAAGCAGAGTGTGATCCATGGATGAGAACTGTGTTATGATATTCCCTTCAGAAATGGAGTTAAATCCCAGGCTCTGAGTCTTCCTACGAGCAAGACTTCGTTTATGGTAAGGGCAGTCACTTTTCAGCTCAAACGAATTACATCGGTCACGAAGCTCACATGATTCTCAGCTTAACTGACAAGTATTGGATGTTAGAGGACCTTTGGTTTGTTTCAGTTTCAGAAGCAGATTTGGACTAGATATGGTCCGTATGTGCAGGAAACACAGTTCTTTTGTTCTCATCACACTCATATTTCCTACTGCCATAGAGAGTCTAGAAAGCGAGAGCGGGCTTCTTGCTGTAAAGCAGAGTGTGAACAATGGATGAGAACTCTGCTGTGTGTTTCACTTCAGAAATGGAGGTAAATCCCAGGCTCTGAGTCTTCCTACAAGCAAGACTTCGTTTCAGGTAAGGGCAGTCACTTTTCAGCTCAAAAAAACTACATTGATCACGAAGGTCACACGTTTCTCATCTTAACTGACAAGCATTGGATGTTAGAGGATCTTTGCTTTGCATCAATTTCAAGCAGAGTTGAACTAGATATGGCCCGTATGTATTGGAAACACGGTTCTTTTCTTCTGAGCACACTCAAGTTTCCTGCTGTATTAGAGACTCTAGAAAGCAAGAGCGTGCTTCTTGCTCCAAAGCAGAGTGTGATCCATGGATGAGAACTGTGTTATGGGATTCCCTTCAGAAATGGACTTAAATCCCCGGCTCTGAGTCTTCCTACAAGCAAGACTTCATTTATGGTAAGGGCAGTTACTTTTCAGCTCAAACGAATTACATCGGTCACGAAGCTCACACGATTCTCATCTTAACTGACAAGTATTGGATGTTAGAGGACCTTTGGTTTGTTTCAGTTTCAGAAGCAGAGTTGGACTATATATGGTCCGTATGTGCAGGAAACACAGTTCTTTTGTTCTCATCACACTCATATTTCCTACTGCCCTAGAGAGTCTAGAAAGCAAGAGCGTGCTATTGCTGTAAAGCAGAGTGTGAACAATGGATGAGAACTCTGCTGTGTGTTTCACTTCAGAAATGGAGTTAAATCCCAGGCTCTGAGTCTTCCTATAAGCAAGACTTCGTTTCGGGTAAGGGAAGTCACTTTTCAGCTCAAAAAAACTACATCGATCACGAAGGTCACACGTATCTCATCTTAACTGAGAAGCATTGGATGTTAGAGGACCTTTACTTTGCATCAATTTCAAGCAGAGTTGAACAAGATATGGTCCGTATGTATAGGAAACACGGTTCTTTTCTTCTGAGCACACTCACGTTTCCTGCTGTATTAGAGACTCTCAAAGCAAGAGCGTGCTTCTTGCTCCAAAGCAGAGTGTGATCCATGGATGAGAACTTTGTTGTGTGATTCCCTTCAGAAATGGAGTTAAATCCCAGGCTCTGAGTCTTCCTACAAGCAAGACTTCGTTTCAGGTAAGGGCAGTCACTTTTAAGCTCAAAAAAACTACATCGATCACGAAGCTCACACGTTTCTCATCTTAACTGACAAGCATTGGATGTTAGAGGACCAGAGCTTTGTGTCAGTTTCAGAAGCAGAGTTTGACTGGATATAATCCGTATGTGTAGGAAACACCGTTCATTTGTTCTCAGCACACTCAAGTTTCCTGCTGTTTTATTGAATCTAGAAAGCTAGAGGGTTCTTCTTGCTCTAAAGCAGAGTGTGACCCATGGATGAGAACTCTGTTGTGTGTTTCACTTCAGAAATGGAGTTAAATCCCTGGCACTGAGTCGTCCTACAAGCAAGACTTCGTTTCAGGTAAGGGCATTTTCTTTACAGCTCAAACGAACAATATCGTTCACAAAGCTCACACGTATGTAATCTTAACTGAGAATCATTGGATGTTAGAGGACCTTTTCTTTTCATCAATTTCAAGCAGAGTTGAACTAGATATGGTCTGTATGTATAGGATTCACGGTTCTATTCTTCTGAGCACACTTACGTTTCCTGCCTTATTAGAGACTCTAGAAAGCAAGAGCATGCTTCTTGCTCCAAAGCAGAGTGTGAACAATGGATGAGAACTCTGCTGTGTGTTACACTTCAGAAATGGAGTTAAATCCCTGGCTCTGTGTCTTCCTACAAGCAAGAATTCATGACAGGTAAGGGCGGTCACTTTTCAGCTCAAAAAAACTACATCGATCACGAAGCTCACACGTTTCTCATCTTAACCGACAAGCATTGGATATTAGAGGACCAGTGCTTTGTGTCAGTTTCAGAAGCAGAGTTGGACTGGATATGATCCGTATGTGTAGGAAACACTGTTCATTTGTTCTCAGCACACTCATGTTTCCTGCTGTCTTAGAGACTCTAGAAAGCAAGGGCGTGCTTCTTGCTCTAAAGCAGAGTGTGATCAATGGATGAGAACTCTGCTGTGTTTTTCACTTCATAAATGGAGATAAATCCCAGGCTCTGGGTCTTGCTACAAGCAAGACTTCGTTTCTGGTAAGGGCAGTCACTTTTCAGCTCAAACAAATTACATCGGTCACGAAGCTCACACGATTCTCATCTTAACTGACAAGCCTTGGATGTTAGAGGACCTTTGGTTTATTTCAGTTTCAGAAGCAGAGTTGGACTAGATATGGTCCATAGGTGTAGGAAACACCGTTCTTTTGTTCTCATCACACTCACGTTTCCTGCTGTATTAGAGAGTCTAGAAAGCAAGAGCATGATTCTTGCTGTAAAGCAGAGTGTAAACAATGGATGAGAACTCGGCTGTGTGTTTCACTTCAGAAATGGAGTTAAATCCCAGGCTCTATGTCTTCCTACAAGCAAGACTTCGTTTCAGGTAAGGGCAGTCACTTTTCAACTCAAACAAACTACATCGATCACGAAGCTCACACGTTTCTCATCTTAACTGACAAGCATTGGATGTTAGAGGACCAGTGCTTTTTGTAAGTTTCAGTAGCAGAGTTTGACTGGATATGATACGTATGTGTAGGAAACACCATTCTTTTGTTCTCATCACACTCATGTTTCCTGCTGTCTTAGAGACTCTAGAAAGCTAGAGGGTTCTTCTTGCTCTAAAGCAGAGTGTGATCAATGGATGAGAACTCTGTTGTGTGTTTCACTTCAGAAATGGAGTTAAATCCCAGGCTCTGAGTCTTCCTACAAGCAAGAGTTCGTTTCTGGTAAGGGCAGTCACTTTTCAGCTCAAAAGAATTACAGCGGTCACGAAGCTCATACGATTCTCATCTTAACTGACAAGCATTGGATGTTAGAGGACCTTTGGTTTGTTTCAGTTTCAGAAGCAGAGTTTGACTGGATATGATCCGTATGTGTAGGAAACACAGTTCATTTGTTCTCAGCACACTCAAGTTTCCTGCTGTCTTAGAGACTCTAGAAAGCAAGAGCGTGCTTCTTGCTCTAAAGCAGAGTGTGATCAATGGATGAGAACTCTGCTGTGTTTTTCACTTCAGAAATGGAGTTAAATCCCAGGCTCTGAGTCTTCCTACAAGCAAGACTTCGTTTCTGGTAAAGGCAGTCACTTTTCAGCTCAAACGTATTACATCGGTCACAAGGCTCAAACGATTCTCATCTTAACTGACAAGCATTGGATGTTAGAGGACCTTTTCTTTGCACCAATTGCAAGCAGAGTTGAACTAGATATGGTCCGTATGTATAGGAAACACGGTTCCTTTCTTCTGAGCACACTCACGTTTCCTGCTGTATTAGAGACTCTAGAAAGCAAGAGCGTGCTTCTTGCTGTATAGCAGAGTGTGAACAATGGATGAGAACTCTGTTGTGTGTTACACTTCAGAAATGGAGTTAAATCCATGGCTCTGAGTCTTCCTACAAGCAAGACTTCATGTCATGTAAGGGCAGTCACTTTACAGCTCAAACAAACTATATCGATCACGAAGCTCACACGTTTCTCATCTTAACTGACAAGCATTGGATGTTAGAGGACCAGTGCGTTGTATCAGTTTCAGAAACAGCGTTGGACTAGATATGATCCGTATGTGTAGGAAACCCCGATCATTTGTTCTCAGCACACTCAAGTTTCCTGCTGTCTTAGAGACTCTAGAAAGCTAGAGCGTGCTTCTTGCTCTAAAGCAGAGTGTGATCCATGGATAAAAACTGTGTTATGTGATTCCCTTCAGAAATGGAGTTAAATCCCAGGCTCTGTGTCTTCCTACAAGCAAGACTTCGTTTCAGGCAAGGGCACTCACTTTTAGGCTCAAACGAACTACATCGTTCAGGAAGCTCACATGTTTCTCATCTAAACTGACAAGCATCGGATGTTAGAGGACCAGTGCTTAGTATTAGTTTCAGAAGCAGAGTTGGACTAGATATGTTCTGTATGTGTAAGAAACACCGTTCTTTTGTTCTCAGCACAATCATGTTTCTTGCTGTAGTAGAGACTCTAGAAAGCAAGAGCGTGCTTCTTGCTCTAAAGCAGAGTGTGAACAATGGATGAGAACTCTGCTTTGTGTTACACCTCAGAAATTGAGTTAAATCCCTGGCTCTGTGTCTTCCTACAAGCAAGATTTCATGACAGGTAAGGGCGGTCACTTTTCAGCTCAAAAAAACTACATCGATCATGAAGCTCACACGTTTCTCATCTTAACTGACAAGCATTGGATGTTAGAGGACCAGTGCTTTGTGTCAGTTTCAGAAGCAGAGTTGGACTGGATATGATCAGTATGTGTAGGAAACACTGTTCATTTGTTCTCAGCACACTCAAGTTTCCTGCTGTCTTAGAGACTCTAGAAAGCAAGAGCGTGTTCTTGCTCTAAAGCAGAGTGTGATCAATGGATGAGAACTCTGCTGTGTTTTTCACTTCAGAAATGGAGTTAAATCCCAGGCTCTGGGTCTTGCTACAAGCAAGACTTCGTTTCTGGTAAGGGCAGTCACTTTTCAGCTCAAACGAATTACATCGGTCACGAAGCTCACACGATTCTCATCTTAACTGACAAGCCTTGGATGTTAGAGGACCTTTGGTTTATTTCAGTTTCAGAAGCAGAGTTGGACTAGATATGGTCCATAGGTGTAGGAAACACCGTTCTTTGTTCTCATCACACTCATGTTTCCTGCTGTATTAGAGAGTCTAGAAAGCAAGAGCATGATTCTTGCTGTAAAGCAGAGTGTAAACAATGGATGAGAACTCGGCTGTGTGTTTCACTTCAGAAATGGAGTTAAATCCCAGGCTCTATGTCTTCCTACAAGCAAGACTTCGTTTCAGGTAAGGGCAGTCACTTTTCAGCTCAAACAAACTACATCGATCACGAAGCTCACACGTTTCTCATCTTAACTGACAAGCATTGGATGTTAGAGGACCAGTGCTTTTTGTAAGTTTCAGTAGCAGAGTTTGACTGGATATGATACGTATGTGTAGGAAACACCGTTCATTTGTTCTCAGCTCACTCAAGTTTCCTGCTGTCTTAGAGATTCTAGAAAGCTAGAGGGTTCTTCTTGCTCTAAAGCAGAGTGTGATCAATGGATGAGAACTCTGTTGTGTGTTTCACTTCAGAAATGGAGTTAAATCCCAGGCTCTGAGTCTTCCTACAAGCAAGAGTTCGTTTCTGGTAAGGGCAGTCACTTTTCAGCTCAAACGAATTACAGCGGTCACGAAGCTCATACGATTCTCATCTTAACTGACAAGCATTGGATGTTAGAGGACCTTTGGTTTGTTTCAGTTACAGAAGCAGAGTTTGACTGGATATGATCCGTATGTGTAGGAAACACAGTTCATTTGTTCTCAGCACACTCAAGTTTCCTGCTGTCTTAGAGACTCTAGAAAGCAAGAGCGTGCTTCTTGCTCTAAAGCAGAGTGTGATCAATGGATGAGAACTCTGCTGTGTTTTTCACTTCAGAAATGGAGTTAAATCCCAGGCTCTGAGTCTTCCTACAAGAAAGACTTCGTTTCTGGTAAAGGCAGTCACTTTTCAGCTCAAACGAATTACATCGGTCACAAGGCTCAAACGATTCTCATCTTAACTGACAAGCATTGGATGTTAGAGGACCTTTGGTTTTTTTCAGTTTCAGAAGCAGAGTTGGACTAGATATGGTCCATAGGTGTAGGAAACACCGTTCTTTTGTTCTCATCACACTCATGTTTCCTGCTGTCTTAGAGAGACTAGAAAGCAAGAGCGTGCTTCTTGCTGTAAAGCAGAGTGTAAACAATGGATGAGAACTCGGCTGTGTGTTTCACTTCAGAAATGGAGTTAAATCCCAGGCTCTATGTCTTCCTACAAGCAAGACTTCGTTACAGGTAAGGGCAGTCACTTTTCAGCTCAAACAACTACATCGATCACGAATCTCACAAGTTTCTCACCTTAACTGACAAGCATTGGATGTTAGAGGACCAGTGCTTTTTGTAAGATTCAGTAGCAGAGTTTGACTGGATATGATCCGTATGTGTAGGAAACACCGTTCATTTGTTCTCAGCACACTCAAGTTTCCTGCTGTCTTAGAGATTCTAGAAAGCTAGAGGGTTCTTCTTGCTCTAAAGCAGAGTGTGATCAATGGATGAGAACTCTGTTGTGTGTTTCATTTCAGAAATGGAGTTAAATCCCAGGCTCTGAGTCTTCCTACAAGCAAGAGTTCGTTTCTGGTAAGGGCAGTCACTTTTCAGCTCAAACGAATTACAGTGGTCACGAAGCTCATACGATTCTCATCTTAACTGACAAGCATTGGATGTTAGAGGACCTTTGGTTTGTTTCAGTTTCAGAAGCAGAGTTTGACTGGATATGATCTGTATGTGTAGGAAACACAGTTCATTTGTTCTCAGCACACTCAAGTTTCCTGCTGTCTTAGAGACTCTAGAAAGCTAGAGGGTTCTTCTTGCTCTAAAGCCGAGTGTAATCAATGGATGAGAACTCTGTTGGGTGTTTCACTTCAGAAATGGAGTTAAATCCCAGGCTCTGAGTCTTCCTACAAGCAAGACTTCGTTTCAGGTAAGGGCAGTCACTTTCCAGCTCAAACAAACTACATCGATCACGAAGCTCACACGTTTCTCATCTTAACTGACAAGCATTGGATGTTAGAGGACCTTTGCTTTGCATCAATTTCAAGCAGAGCTGAACTCGATATGATCCGTATGTGCCATAAACACAGTTCTTTTGTTCTCATCACTCTCATATTTCCTAATGCCGTAGATAGTCTAGAATGCAAGAGCGTTTTTCTTGCTGTAAAGCAGAGTGTGAACAATGGATGAGAACTCTGTTGGGTGTTTCACTTCAGAAATGGGGTTAAATCCCAGGCTCTGAGTCTTCCTACAAGCAAGACTTCGTTTCAGGTAAGGGCAGTCACTTTTCAGCTCAAACAAACTACATCGATCACGAAGCTCACACGTTTCTCATATTAACTGACAAGCATTGGATGTTAGAGGACCAGTGCTTTGTGTCAGTTTCAGAAGCAGAGTTTGACTGGATATGATCCGTATGTGTATGAAACACCGTTCATTTGTTCTCAACACACTCAAGTTTCCTGCTGTCTTAGAGACTCTAGAAAGCTACAGGGTTCTTCTTGCTTTAAAGCAGAGTGTGATCCATGGATGAGAACTCTGTTGTGTGTTTCACTTCAGAAATGGAGTTAAATCCCTGGCTCTGAGTCGTCCTACATGCAAGACTTCGTTTCAGGTAAGGGCATTTACTTTACAACTCAAATGAACAATATCGTTCACGAAGCTCACACGTATCTCATCTTAACTGAGAAGCATTGGATGTTAGAGGAACTTTTCTTTGCTTCAATTTCCAGCAGAGTTGAACAAGATATGTTCCGTATGTATAGGAAACACGGTTCTTTTCTTCTGAGCACACTCACGTTTCCTGCTGTATTAGAGACTCTAGAAAGCAAGAGCGTGCTTCTTGCTGTAAAGCAGAGTGTGAACAATGGATGAGAACTCTGCTGTGTGTTTCACTTCAGAAATGGAGTTAAATCCCAGGGTCTGAGTCTTCCTACAAGCAAGACTTCGTTTCAGGTAAGGGCAGTCACTTTTCAGCTCAAACAAATTACATCGTTCAAGAAGCTCACATGTTTCTCATCCTAACTGATAAGCATTGGATGTTAGAGGACCAGTGCTTTGTGTCAGTTTCAGAAGCAGAGTTTGACTGGATATGATCCGTATGTGTAGGAAACACCGTTCATTTGTTCTCAGCACACTCATGTTTATTGTTGTCTTAGAGACTCTAGAAAGCAAGAGCGTGCTTCTTGCTCCAAAGGAGAGTGTGATCCATGGATGAGAACTGTGTTGTGTGATTCACTTCAGAAATGCAGTTAAATCCAAGGGTCTGTGTCTTCCTACCAGCAAGACTTCGTTTCAATTAAGGGCAGTCACTTTTCAGCTCAAAAAAACTACATCGATCTCGAAGCTCACACGTATCTCATCTTAACTGAGAAGCATTGGATGTTAGAGGACCTTTTCTTTGCATCAATTTCAAGCAGAGTTGAACTAGATATGGTCCGTATGTATAGGAAACACGGTTCTTTTCTTCTGAGCACACTCACGTTTCCTGCTGTATTAGAGACTCTAAAAGCAAGAGCGTGCTTCTTGCTCCAAAGCAGAGTGTGATCCATGGATGAGAACTTTGTTGTGTGATTCCCTTCAGAAATGGAGTTAAATCCCAGGGTCTGTGGCTTCCTACATGCAAGACTTCATTTCAGGTAAGGGCAGTCACTTTTCAGCTCAAACGAATTACATTGTTCAGGAAGCTCACACGTTTCTCATCTTAACTGACAAGCATTGGATGTTAGAGGACCAGTGCTTTGTATCAGTTTCAGAAGCAGAGTTTGACTAGATATGGTCCATATGTGTAGGAAACTCCGTTCATTTGTTCTCATCACACTCATGTTTCCTGCTGTTGTAGAGAGTCTAGAAAGCAAGAGCGTGCTTCTTGCTGTAAAGCAGAGTGTGAACAATGGATGAGAACTCTGCTGTGTGTTTCACTTCAGAAATGGAGTTAAATCCCAGGCTCTGAGTCTTCCTACAAGCAAGACTTCGTTTCAGGTAAGGGCAGTCACTTTTCATCTCAAACAAACTTCATCGATCACGAAGCTCACACGTTTCTCATCGTAACTGACAAGCATTGCATGTTAGAGGACCAGAGCTTTGTGTCAGTTTCAGAAGCAGAGTTTGACTGGATATGATCCGTATGTGTAGGAAACACCATTCATTTGTTCTCAGCACACTCAAGTTTCCTGCTGTCTTATTGACTCTAGAAAGCTAGAGGGTTCTTCTTGCTCTAAAGCAGAGTGTGATCCATGGATGAGAACTCTGTTATGTGTTTCACTTCAGAAATGGAGTTAAATCCCTGGCACTGAGTCGTCCTACAGGCAAGACTTCGTTTCAGGTAAGGGCATTTTCTTTACAGCTCAAACGAACAATATCGTTCACGAAGCTCACACGTATCTAATCTTAACTGAGAAGCATTGGATGTTAGAGGACCTTTTCTTTTCATCAATTTCAAGCAGAGTTGAACTAGATATGGTCTGTATGTATAGGAAACACGGTTCTTTTCTTCTGAGCACACTTACGTTTCCTGCCTTATTAGAGACTCTAGAAAGCAAGAGCATGCTTCTTGCCCCAAAGCAGAGTGTGAACAATGGATGAGAACTCTGCTGTGTGTTACACTTCAGAAATGGAGTTAAATCCCTGGCTCTGTGTCTTCCTACAAGCAAGACTTCATGAGAGGTAAGGGCAGTCACTTTTCAGCTCAAAAAAACTACATCGATCACGAAGCTCACACGTTTCTCATCTTAACTGACAAGCATTGGATATTAGATGACCAGTGCTTTGTATCAGTTTCAGAAGCAGAGTTGGACTAGATATGATCCGTATGTGTAGGAAACCCCGTTCATTTGTTCTCAGCACACTCAAGTTTCCTGCTGTCTTAGAGACTCCAGAAAGCTAGAGCGTGCTTCTTGCTCTAAAGCAGAGTGTGATCCATGGATGAGAACTGTGTTATGATATTCCCTTCAGAAATGGACTTAAATCCCAGGCTCTGAATCTTCCTACGAGCAAGACTTCGTTTATGGTAAGGGCAGTCACTTTTCAGCTCAAACGAATTACATCGGTCACGAAGCTCACACGATTCTCAGCTTAACTGACAAGTATTGGATGTTAGAGGACCTTTGGTTTGTTTCAGTTTCAGAAGCAGAGTTGGACTAGATATGGTCCGTATGTGCAGGAAACACAGTTCTTTTGTTCTCATCACACTCATATTTCCTACTGCCATAGAGAGTCTAGAAAGCGAGAGCGGGCTTCTTGCTGTAAAGCAGAGTGTGAACAATGGATGAGAACTCTGCTGTGTGTTTCACTTCAGAAATGGAGGTAAATCCCAGGCTCTGAGTCTTCCTACAAGCAAGACTTCGTTTCAGGTAAGGGCAGTCACTTTTCAGCTCAAAAAAACTACATTGATCACGAAGGTCACACGTTTCTCATCTTAACTGACAAGCATTGGATGTTAGAGGATCTTTGCTTTGCATCAATTTCAAGCAGAGTTGAACTAGATATGGCCCGTATGTATTGGAAACACGGTTCTTTTCTTCTGAGCACACTCAAGTTTCCTGCTGTATTAGAGACTCTAGAAAGCAAGAGCGTGCTTCTTGCTCCAAAGCAGAGTGTGATCCATGGATGAGAACTGTGTTATGGGATTCCCTTCAGAAATGGACTTAAATCCCCGGCTCTGAGTCTTCCTACAAGCAAGACTTCATTTATGGTAAGGGCAGTTACTTTTCAGCTCAAACGAATTACATCGGTCACGAAGCTCACACGATTCTCATCTTAACTGACAAGTATTGGATGTTAGAGGACCTTTGGTTTGTTTCAGTTTCAGAAGCAGAGTTGGACTATATATGGTCCGTATGTGCAGGAAACACAGTTCTTTTGTTCTCATCACACTCATATTTCCTACTGCCCTAGAGAGTCTAGAAAGCAAGAGCGTGCTATTGCTGTAAAGCAGAGTGTGAACAATGGATGAGAACTCTGCTGTGTGTTTCACTTCAGAAATGGAGTTAAATCCCAGGCTCTGAGTCTTCCTACAAGCAAGACTTCGTTTCGGGTAAGGGAAGTCACTTTTCAGCTCAAAAAAACTACATCGATCACGAAGGTCACACGTATCTCATCTTAACTGAGAAGCATTGGATGTTAGAGGACCTTTACTTTGCATCAATTTCAAGCAGAGTTGAACAAGATATGGTCCGTATGTATAGGAAACACGGTTCTTTTCTTCTGAGCACACTCACGTTTCCTGCTGTATTAGAGACTCTAAAAGCAAGAGCGTGCTTCTTGCTCCAAAGCAGAGTGTGATCCATGGATGAGAACTTTGTTGTGTGATTCCCTTCAGAAATGGAGTTAAATCCCAGGCTCTGAGTCTTCCTACAAGCAAGACTTCGTTTCAGGTAAGGGCAGTCACTTTTAAGCTCAAAAAAACTACATCGATCACGAAGCTCACACGTTTCTCATCTTAACTGACAAGCATTGGATGTTAGAGGACCAGAGCTTTGTGTCAGTTTCAGAAGCAGAGTTTGACTGGATATAATCCGTATGTGTAGGAAACACCGTTCATTTGTTCTCAGCACACTCAAGTTTCCTGCTGTTTTATTGAATCTAGAAAGCTAGAGGGTTCTTCTTGGTCTAAAGCAGAGTGTGACCCATGGATGAGAACTCTGTTGTGTGTTTCACTTCAGAAATGGAGTTAAATCCCTGGCACTGAGTCGTCCTACAAGCAAGACTTCGTTTCAGGTAAGGGCATTTTCTTTACAGCTCAAACGAACAATATCTTTCACAAAGCTCACACGTATGTAATCTTAACTGAGAATCATTGGATGTTAGAGGACCTTTTCTTTTCATCAATTTCAAGCAGAGTTGAACTAGATATGGTCTGTATGTATAGGATTCACGGTTCTATTCTTCTGAGCACACTTACGTTTCCTGCCTTATTAGAGACTCTAGAAAGCAAGAGCATGCTTCTTGCTCCAAAGCAGAGTGTGAACAATGGATGAGAACTCTGCTGTGTGTTACACTTCAGAAATGGAGTTAAATCCCTGGCTCTGTGTCTTCCTACAAGCAAGAATTCATGACAGGTAAGGGCGGTCACTTTTCAGCTCAAAAAAACTACATCGATCACGAAGCTCACACGTTTCTCATCTTAACCGACAAGCATTGGATATTAGAGGACCAGTGCTTTGTGTCAGTTTCAGAAGCAGAGTTGGACTGGATATGATCCGTATGTGTAGGAAACACTGTTCATTTGTTCTCAGCACACTCATGTTTCCTGCTGTCTTAGAGACTCTAGAAAGCAAGGGCGTGCTTCTTGCTCTAAAGCAGAGTGTGATCAATGGATGAGAACTCTGCTGTGTTTTTCACTTCATAAATGGAGATAAATCCCAGGCTCTGGGTCTTGCTACAAGCAAGACTTCGTTTCTGGTAAGGGCAGTCACTTTTCAGCTCAAACAAATTACATCTGTCACGAAGCTCACACGATTCTCATCTTAACTGACAAGCCTTGGATGTTAGAGGACCTTTGGTTTATTTCAGTTTCAGAAGCAGAGTTGGACTAGATATGGTCCATAGGTGTAGGAAACACCGTTCTTTTGTTCTCATCACACTCACGTTTCCTGCTGTATTAGAGTGTCTAGAAAGCAAGAGCATGATTCTTGCTGTAAAGCAGAGTGTAAACAATGGATGAGAACTCGGCTGTGTGTTTCACTTCAGAAATGGAGTTAAATCCCAGGCTCTATGTCTTCCTACAAGCAAGACTTCGTTTCAGGTAAGGGCAGTCACTTTTCAGCTCAAACAAACTACATCGATCACGAAGCTCACACGTTTCTCATCTTAACTGACAAGCATTGGATGTTAGAGGACCAGTGCTTTTTGTAAGTTTCAGTAGCAGAGTTTGACTGGATATGATACGTATGTGTAGGAAACACCGTTCTTTTGTTCTCATCACACTCATGTTTCCTGCTGTCTTAGAGACTCTAGAAAGATAGAGGGTTCTTCTTGATCTAAAGCAGAGTGTGATCAATGGATGAGAACTCTGTTGTGTGTTTCACTTCAGAAATGGAGTTAAATCTCTGGCTCTGAGTCGTCCTACAAGCAAGAATTTCGTTTCAGGTAAGGGCATTTACTTTACAGCTCAAATGAACAATATCGTTCACAAAGCTCACACGTATCTCATCTTAACTGAGAAGCATTGGATGTTAGAGGACCTTTTCTTTGCACCAATTGCAAGCAGAGTTGAACTAGATATGGTCCGTATGTATAGGAAACACGGTTCCTTTCTTCTGAGCACACTCACGTTTCCTGCTGTATTAGAGACTCTAGAAAGCAAGAGCGTGCTTCTTGCTGTATAGCAGAGTGTGAACAATGGATGAGAACTCTGCTGTGTGTTACACTTCAGAAATGGAGTTAAATCCATGGCTCTGAGTCTTCCTACAAGCAAGACTTCGTGTCATGTAAGGGCAGTCACTTTACAGCTCAAACAAACTATATCGATCACGAAGCTCACACGTTTCTCATCTTAACTGACAAGCATTGGATGTTAGAGGACCAGTGCGTTGTATCAGTTTCAGAAACAGCGTTGGACTAGATATGATCCGTATGTGTAGGAAACCCCGATCATTTGTTCTCAGCACACTCAAGTTTCCTGCTGTCTTAGAGACTCTAGAAAGCAAGAGCGTGCTTCTTGCTCTAAAGCAGAGTGTGATCCATGGATAAAAACTGTTATGTGATTCCCTTCAGAAATGGAGTTAAATCCCAGGCTCTGTGTCTTCCTACAAGCAAGACTTCGTTTCAGGCAAGGGCAGTCACTTTTAGGCTCAAACGAACTACATCGTTCAGGAAGCTCACATGTTTCTCATCTAAACTGACAAGCATTGGATGTTAGAGGACCAGTGCTTAGTATTAGTTTCAGAAGCAGAGTTGGACTAGATATGTTCTGTAAGTGTAAGAAACACCGTTCTTTTGTTCTCAGCACAATCATGTTTCTTGCTGTAGTAGAGACTCTAGAAAGCAAGAGCGTGCTTCTTGCTCTAAAGCAGAGTGTGAACAATGGATGAGAACTCTGCTGTGTGTTACACTTCAGAAATGGAGTTAAATCCCAGGCTCTGAGTCTTCCTACAAGCAAGACTTCGTTTCAGGTAAGGGCAGTCACTTTCCAGCTCAAACAAACTACATCGATCACGAAGCTCACACGTTTCTCATCTTAACTGACAAGCATTGGATGTTAGAGGACCTTTGCTTTGCATCAATTTCAAGCAGAGCTGAACTTGATATGATCCGTATGTGCAAGAAACACAGTTCTTTTGTTCTCATCACTCTCATATTTCCTAATGCCGTAGATAGTCTAGAATGCAAGAGCGTTTTTCTTGCTGTAAAGCAGAGTGTGAACAATGGATGAGAACTCTGTTGGGTGTTTCACTTCAGAAATGGGGTTAAATCCCAGGCTCTGAGTCTTCCTACAAGCAAGACTTCGTTTCAGGTAAGGGCAGTCACTTTTCAGCTCAAACAAACTACATCGATCACGAAGCTCACACGTTTCTCATATTAACTGACAAGCATTGGATGTTAGAGGACCAGTGCTTTGTGTCAGTTTCAGAAGCAGAGTTTGACTGGATATGATCCGTATGTGTATGAAACACTGTTCATTTGTTCTCAACACACTCAAGTTTCCTGCTGTCTTAGAGACTCTAGAAAGCTACAGGGTTCTTCTTGCTTTAAAGCAGAGTGTGATCCATGGATGAGAACTCTGTTGTGTGTTTCACTTCAGAAATGGAGTTAAATCCCTGGCTCTGAGTCGTCCTACATGCAAGACTCCGTTTCAGGTAAGGGCATTTACTTTACAACTCAAATGAACAATATCGTTCACGAAGCTCACACGTATCTCATCTTAACTGAGAAGCATTGGATGTTAGAGGAACTTTTCTTTGCTTCAATTTCCAGCAGAGTTGAACTAGATATGGTCCGTATGTATAGGAAACACGGTTCTTTTCTTCTGAGCACACTCACGTTTCCTGCTGTATTAGAGACTCTAGAAAGCAAGAGCGTGCTTCTTGCTGTAAAGCAGAGTGTGAACAATGGATGAGAACTCTGCTGTGTGTTTCACTTCAGAAATGGAGTTAAATCCCAGGGTCTGAGTCTTCCTACAAGCAAGACTTCGTTTCAGGTAAGGGCAGTCACTTTTCAGCTCAAACAAATTACATCATTCAAGAAGCTCACATGTTTCTCATCCTAACTGATAAGCATTGGATGTTAGAGGACCAGTGCTTTGTGTCAGTTTCAGAAGCAGAGTTTGACTGGATATGATCCGTATGTGTAGGAAACACCGTTCATTTGTTCTCAGCACACTCATGTTTATTGTTGTCTTAGAGACTCTAGAAAGCAAGAGCGTGCTTCTTGCTCCAAAGGAGAGTGTGATCCATGGATGAGAACTGTGTTGTGTGATTCACTTCAGAAATGCAGTTAAATCCAAGGGTCTGTGTCTTCCTACCAGCAAGACTTCGTTTCAATTAAGGGCAGTCACTTTTCAGGTCAAACGAACTACATCGTTCAGGAAGCTCACACGTTTCTCATCTTAACTGACAAGCATTGGATGTTAGAGGACCAGTGCTTTGTATCAGTTTCAGAAGCAGAGTTTGACTAGATATGGTCCGTATGTGTAGGAAACTCCGTTCATTTGTTCTCATCACACTCATGTTTCCTGCTGTCGTAGAGAGTCTAGAAAGCAAGAGCATGCTTCTTGCTGTAAAGCAGAGTGTGAACAATGGATGAGAACTCTGCTGTGTGTTTCACTTCAGAAATGGAGTTAAATCCAAGGCTCTGAGTCTTCCTAGAAGCAAGACTTCTTTTCAGGTAAGGGCAGTCACTTTTTAGCTCAAACAAACTTCATAGGTCACGAAGCTCACACGGTTCTCATCTTAACTGACAAGCATTGGATGTTAGAGGACCTTTGGTTTGTTTCAGTTTCAGAAGCAGAGTTGGACTAGATATGGTCCGTATGTGCAGGAAACACAGTTCTTTTGTTCTCATCACACTCACATTTCCTACTGCCGTAGAGAGTCTAGAAAGCAAGAGCGTGCTTCTTGCTGTAAACCAGAGTGTGAACAATGGATGAGAACTCTGCTGTGTGTTTCCCTTCAGAAATGGAGTTAAATCCCAGACTCTGAGTCTTCCTACAATCAAGACTTCCTATCAGGTAAGGGCATTTACTTTACAGCTCAAACGAACAATATCGTTCACGAAGCTCACACGTATCTCGTCTAAACTGAGAAACTTGGGATGTTAGAGTACCTTGGCTTTTCATCAATTTCAAGCAGAGTTGAACTAGATATGGCCCGTATGTATAAGAAACACGGTTCTTTTCTTCTGAGCACACTCACGTTTCCTGCTGTATTAGAGACTCTAGAAAGCAAGAGCATGCTTCTTGCTCCAAAGCAGAGTGTGATCCATGGATGAGAACTGTGTTGTGTGATTCCCTTCAGAAATGGCGATATATCCCAGGGTCTGTGTCTTCCTACAAGCAAGACTTCATTTCAGGCAAAGGCATTCACTTTTCAGCTCAAACGAATTACATCGGTCACGAAGCTCACACGTTTCTCATCTTAACTGACAAGCATTGGATGTTAGAGTACCAGGGATTTGTATCAGTTTCAGAAGCAGATTTGGGCTAGATATGGTCCGTATGTGTAAGTAATACCGTTTATTTTTCTCAGCACACTCAGGTTTCCTGCTGTATTAGAGACTCTAGAAAGCAAGAGCTTGCTTCTTGCTCTAAAGCAGAGTGTGATCAATGGATGAGAACTCTGCTGTGTGTTTCACTTCACAAATGGAGTTAAATCCCAGGCTCTGAGTCTTCCTACATGCAAGACTTCGTTTCAAGTAAGTGAAGATACTTTAATCTCAAATGAAATACATCGTTCACGAGGCTCACACGTTTCTCATCTTAACTGACAAGCATTGGATGTAAGAGGACCAGTGCTTTGTGTCAGTTTCAGGAGCAGAGTTGGACTGGATATGATCTGTATGTGTAGGAAACACTGTTCATTTGTTCTCAGCACACTCAAGTTTCCTGCTGTCTTAGAGACTCCAGAAAGCTAGAGCGTGCTTCTTGCTCTAAAGCAGAGTGTGATCCATGGAGAAGAACTGTGTTATGGGATTCCCTTCAGAAATGGAGTTAAAACCCAGGCTCTAAGTCTTCCTACAAGCAATACTTCGTTTCTGGTAAGGGCAGTCACTTTTCAGCTCAAACGAACTACATCGTTCAGGAAGCTAACACGTTTCTCATCTTAACTGACAAGCATTGATTGTTAGAGGACCAGTGCTTTGTATCAGTTTCAGAAGCAGAGTTGGACTAGACATGATCCGTATTTGTAGGAAACACCGTTCATTTGTTCTCAGCACACTCAAGTTTCCTGCTGTCTTAGAGATTCTAGAAAGCTAGAGCGTGCTTCTGGCTCTAAAGCAAAGTGTGATCAATGGATGAGAACACTGTTGTGTGTTTCACTTCAGAAATGGAGTTAAATCCCTGGCTCTGAGTCGTCCTACATGCAAGACTTCGTTTCAGGTAAGGGCATTTACTTTACAGCTCAAATGAACAATATCGTTCACGAAGCTCACAAGTATCTCATCTTAACTGAGAAGCATTGGATGTTAGAGGACCTTTTCTTTGCAACAATTTCCAGCAGAGTTGAACTAGATATGGTCCGTATGTATAGGAAACACGGTTCTTTTCTTCTGAGCACACTCACGTTTCCTGCTGTTTTAGAGACTCTAGAAAGCAAGAGCGTGCTTCTTGCTGTAAAGCAGAGTGTGAACAATGGATGAGAACTCTGCTGTGTGTTTCACTTCAGAAATGGAGTTAAATCCCAGGGTCTGAGTCTTCCTACAAGCAAGACTTCGTTTCAGGTAAGGGCAGTCACTTTTCAGCTCAAACAAATTACATCGATCACGAAGCTCACATGTTTCTCATCTTAGCTGACAAGCATTGGATGTTAGAGGACCTTTGATTTGTATCAATTTCAAGCAGAGTTGAACTAGATATGGTCCATATGTGTAGGAAACACGGTTCTTTTCTTCTGAGCACACTCAAGTTTCCTGCTGTATTAGAGAATCTAGAAAGCAAGAGCGTCCTTCTTGCTCTAAAGCAGAGTGTGATCCATGGATGAGAACTGTGTTGTGTGTTTCCCTTCAGAAATGGAGTTAAATCCCAGGCTTTGTGTCTTCCTACAAGCAAGACTTCGTTACAAGTAAGGGAAGTCTCTTTTCAGCACAAACGAACTACATGGTTCAGGAAGCTAACACGTTTCTCATCTTAACTGACAAGCATTGGATGTTGGAGGACCTCTGATTTGTTTCAGTTTCAGAAGCAGAGATGAACTAGATATGGTCCGTATGTGTAGGAAACACCGTTCTTTTGTTCTGAGCACACTCAAGTTTCCTGATGTATTAAAGACTCTAGAAAGCAAGAGCGTGCTTCTTGCTCTAAAGCAGAGTGTGAACAATGGATGAGAACTGTGTTGTGTGTATCCCTTCAGCAATGGAGTTAAATCCCAGGCTCTGTGTCTTCCTACAAACAAGACTTCTTTTCATGTAAGGGCAGTTACTATACAGCTCAAACGAATACATCGTTCTCGAAGCTCACACGTTTCTCATCTTAACTGAGAAGCATTGGATGTTAGAGGACCTTTGCTTTGTATCAGTTTCAAGCAGAGTTGAACTACATATGGTCCGTATGTATAGGAAACACGGTTCTTCTCTTCTGAGCACACTCAAGTTTCCTGCTGTATTAGAGACTCTAGAAAGCAAGAGCGTCCTTCTTGCTCTAAAGCAGAGTGTGAACAATGGATGAGAACACTGCTGTGTGTTTCACTTCAGAAATGGAGTTAAATCCCAGGCTTTGTGTCTTCCTAAAAGCAAGACTTCATTACAAGTAAGGGAAGTCACTTTTCAGCTCAAACGAACTACATGGATCAGGAAGCCAACACGTTTCTCATCTTAACTGACATGCATTGGATATTAGAGGACCAGTGCTTTGTATGAGTTTCAGAAGCAGAGTTGGACTAGACATGATCCGTATTTGTAGGAATCACCGTTCATTTGTTCTCAGCACACTCAAGTTTCCTGCTGTCTTAGAGATTCTAGAAAGCTAGAGCGTGCTTCTTGTGCTAAAGCAGAGTGTGATCAATGGATGAGAACTCTGTTGTGTGTTTCACTTCAGAAATGGAGTTAAATCCCAGGCTCTGTGTCTTCCTACAAGCAAGATTTCGTTACAGCTAAGGGCAGTCACTTTTCATCTCAAACGAACTACATCATTCACGAAGCTCACACGTTTCTCATCTAAACTGACAAGCATTGGATGTTAGAGGACCTCTGATTTGTTACAGTTTCAGAAGCCGAGATGAACTAGATATTGTCCGTATGTGTAGGATACACCGTTCATTTGTTCTGAGCACACTCAAGTTTCCTGCTGTATTAGAGACTCTAGAAAGCAAGAGCGTGCTTCTTGCTCTAAAGCAGAGTGTGATCAATGGATGAGAATTCTGCTGTGTGTTTCACTTCAGAAATGGAGTTAAATCCCTGCCTCTGAGTCTTCCTACAAGCAAGACTTCGTTTCAGGTAAGGGCAGTTACTTTACAGCTCAAACAAACTACATCGTTCACGAAGCTCACACGTTTCTCATCTAAACTGACAATCATTGCATGTTAGAGGACCTGTGGTTTGTTTCAGTTTCAGAAGCAGAGTTGGACTAGATATAGTCCATTTGTGGAGGATTCACCGTTCTTTTGTTGTAAGCACACTCAAGTTTCCAGCTGTATTAGAGATTCTAGAAAGCAATAGCGTGCTTCTTGCACTAAAGGAGAGTGTGAACAATGCATGAGAACTCTGCTGTGTGTTTCACTTCAGAAATGGAGTTAAATCCCTGGCTCTGAGACTTCCTACAAGCAAGACTTTGTTTCAGGTAAGGGCAGTTACTTTACAGCTCAAACGAACTACATGGTTCTCGAAGCTCACACGTTTCTCATCTTAACTGAGAAGCATTGGATATTAGATGACCTTTGCTTTGTATCAATATCAAGCAGAGTTGAACTAGATATGGTCCGTATATATAGGAAACACGGTTCTTTTGTTCTGACCACACTCAAGTTTCCTGCTGTATTAGAGACTCTAGAAAGCAAGAGCGTCCTTCTTGCTCTAAAGCAGAGTGTGATCCATGGATGAGAACTGTGTTGTGTGTTTCCCTTCAGAAATGGAGTTAAATCTCAGGCATTGTGTCTTCTTACAAGCAAGACTTCGTTACAAGTAAGGGAAGTCACTTTTCAGCTAAAACGAACTACATCATTCAGGAAGCTAACACGTTTCTCATCTTATCTGAGAAGCATTGGATGTTAGAGGTCCTTTGCTTTGTATCAATTTCAAGCTAGATATTGTCCGTATGTATAGGAAACTCGGTTCATTTCTTCTGAGCACACTCAAGTTTCCTGCTGTATTAGAGACTCTACAAAGCAAGAGCGTCCTTCGTGCTATAAAGCAGAGTGTGATCCATGGATGAGAACTGTGTTGTGTGTTTCCCTTCAGAAGTGGAGTTAAATCCCAGGCTCTGTGTCTTCCTACAAGCAAGACTTCGTTTCAAGTAAGGGCAGTCACTTTTCAGCTCAAACGAACTACATCGTTCAGGAAGCTAACACGTTTCTCATCTTAACTGACAAGCATTGATTGTTAGAGGACCAGTGCTTTGTATCAGTTTCAGAAGCAGAGTTGGACTAGATATGGTCCATATGTGTAAGAAACACCATTCTTTGGTCGCAGCACACTCACGTTTCCTGCTGTATTAGAGACTCTAGAAAGCAAGAGTGTGCTTCCTTCTCTAAAGCAGAGTGTGAACAATGGATGAGAACTGTGTTGTGTGTTTCCCTTCAGAAATGGAGTTAAATCCCAGGCTCTGTGTCTTCCTACAAGCAAGATTTCGTTACAGCTAAGGGCAGTCACTTTTCATCTCAAACAAACTACATCATTGACGAAGCTCACACGTTTCTCATCTAAACTGACAATCATTGCATGTTAGAGGACCTGTGGTTTGTTTCATTTTCAGAAGCAGAGTTGGACTAAATATAGTCCATTTGTGTAGGATTCACCGTTCTTTTGTTGTAAGCACACTCAAGTTTCCAGCTGTATTAGAGATTCTAGAAAGCAAGAGCGTCCTTCTTGCTCTAAAGCAGAGTGTGATCCATGGATGAGAACTGTGTTGTGTGTTTCCCTTCAGAAATGGAGTTAAATCCCTGGCTTTGTGTTTCCTACAAGCAAGACTTCGTTACAAGTAAGGGCAGTCACTTTTCAGCTCAGACGATCTACACCGTTCAGGTAGCTAACACGTTTCTCATCTTAACTGAAAAGCATTGGATGTGAGAGGACTAGTGCTTTGTATCAGCTTCAGAAGCAGAGTTGGACTAGATATGGTCCGTATGTGTAAGAAACACCGTTCTTTGGTCGCAGCACACTCACGTTTCCTGCTGTATTAGAGACTCTAGAAAGCAAGAGTGTGCTTCCTTCTCTAAAGCAGAGTGTGAACAATGGATGAGAACTGTGTTGTGTGTATCCCTTCAGCAATGGAGTTAAATCCCAGGCTCTGTGTCTTCCTACAAGCAAGACTTCTTTTCATGTAAGGGCAGTTACTATACAGCTCAAACGAATACATCGTTCTCGAAGCTCACACGTTTCTCATCTTAACTGAGAAGCATTGGATGTTAGAGGACCTTTGCTTTGTATCAGTTTCAAGCAGAGTTGAACTACATATGGTCCGTATGTATAGGAAACACGGTTCTTCTCTTCTGAGCACACTCAAGTTTCCTGCTGTATTAGAGACTCTAGAAAGCAAGAGCGTCCTTCTTGCTCTAAAGCAGAGTGTGAACAATGGATGAGAACACTGCTGTGTGTTTCACTTCAGAAATGGAGTTAAATCCCAGGCTTTGTGTCTTCCTAAAAGCAAGACTTCATTACAAGTAAGGGAAGTCACTTTTCAGCTCAAACGAACTACATGGATCAGGAAGCCAACACGTTTCTCATCTTAACTGACATGCATTGGATATTAGAGGACCAGTGCTTTGTATGAGTTTCAGAAGCAGAGTTGGACTAGACATGATCCGTATTTGTAGGAATCACCGTTCATTTGTTCTCAGCACACTCAAGTTTCCTGCTGTCTTAGAGATTCTAGAAAGCTAGAGCGTGCTTCTTGTGCTAAAGCAGAGTGTGATCAATGGATGAGAACTCTGTTGTGTGTTTCACTTCAGAAATGGAGTTAAATCCCTGGCTCTGAGTCTTCCTAAAGCAAGACTTCGTTTCAGGTAAGGGCAGTTACTTTACAGCTCAAACGAACTACATCGTTCTCGAAGCTCACACGTTTCTCTTCTTAACTGAGAAGCATTGGATGTTAGAGGACCTTTGCTTTGTATCAATTTCAAGCAGAGTTGAACTAGATATGGTCCATATGTATAGGAAACACGGTTCTTTTATTCTGAACACACTCAAGTTTCCTGCTGTATTAGAGACTCTAGAAAGCAAGAGCGTCCTTCTTGCTCTAAAGCAGAGTGTGATCCATGGATGAGAACTGTGTTGTGTGTTTCCCTTCAGAAATGGAGTTAAATCCCAGGCTTTGTGTCTTCCTACAAGCAAGACTTTGTTACAAGTAAGGGAAGTCACTTTTCAGCTCAAACGAAGTACATCTTTCAACAAGCTAACACATTTCTCATCTTAACTGACAAGCATTCGATGTTAGAGGACTAGTGCTTTGTATCAGTTTCAGAAGCAGAGTTGACTAGATATGGTCCGCATGTGTAGGAAACACCTTTCTTTTGTTCTCAGCACACTCACGTTTCCTGCTGTCTTAGAGACTCTAGAAAGCAAGAGCGCGCTTCTTGCTCTAAAGCAGAGTGTGATCAATGGATGAGAACTCTGCTGTGTGTTTCACTTCAGAAATGGAGTTAAATCCCTGGCTCTGAGTCTTCCTACAAGCAAGACTTCGTTTCAGGTAAGGGCTGTCACTTTTCAGCTCAAACGAACTACATCGTTCACGAATCTCACACGTTTATCTTCTTAACTGACAATCATTGGATGTTAGAGGACCAGTGCTTTGTATCAGTTTCAGAAGTAGAGTTGGACTAGACATGATCCGTATGTGTAGGAAACACCGTTCATTTGTTCTCAGCACACTCAAGTTTCCTGCTGTATTAGAGATTCTAGAAAGCTAGAGCGTGCTTCTTGTGCTAAAGCAGAGTGTGATCAATGGATGAGAACTCTGTTGTGTTTTTCACTTCAGAAATGGAGTTAAATCCCTGGCTCTGAGTCTTCCTACAAGCAAGACTTCGTTTCAGTTAAGGGCAGTTACTTTACAGCTCAAACGAACTACATCGTTCACGAAGCTCACACGTTTCTCATCTTAAATGACAAGCATTGGATGTTAGAGGACCTTTGCTTTGTATCAATTTCAAGCAGAGTTGAACTACATATGGTCCATATGTATAGGAAACACGGTTCTTTTATTCTGAGCACACTCAAGTTTCCTGCTGTATTAGAGAATCTAGAAAGTAAGAGCCTCCTTCTTGCTCTAAAGCAGAGTGTGATCCATGGATGAGAACTGTGTTGTGTGTTTCCCTTCAGAAATGGAGTTAAATCCCAGGCTTTGTGTCTTCCTAAAATCAAGACTTCCTTACAAGTAAGGGAAGTCACTTTTCAGCTCAAACGAACTACATGGATCAGGAAGCCAACACGTTTCTCATCTTAACTGACATGCATTGGATATTAGAGGACCAGTGCTTTGTATGAGTTTCAGAAGCAGAGTTGGACAAGATATGGTCCGTATGTGTAGGAAACACCTTTCTTTTGTTCTCATCACACTCACGTTTCCTGCTGTCTTAGAGACTATAGAAAGCAAGAGCGTGCTTCTTGCTCTATAGCAGAGTGTGAACAATGAATGAGAACTCTGCTGTGTGTTTCACTTCAGAAATGGAGTTAAATCCATGGCTCTGAGTCTTCCTACAAGCAAGACGTCGTTTCAGGTAATGGCAGTCACTTTTCAGCTCAAACAAACTACTTTGATCACGAAGCTCACATGTTTCTCATCTTAACTGACAAGCATTGGATGTTAGAGGACCAGTGCTTTGTGTCAGTTTTAGAAGCAGAGTTTGACTGGATATGATCCGTATGTGTATGAAACACCGTTCATTTGTTCTCAACACACTGAAGTTTCCTGCTGTCTTAGAGACTCTAGAAAGCTACAGGGTTCTTCTTGCTCTAAAGCAGAGTGTGATGCATGGATGAGAACTCTGTTGTGTGTTTCACTTCAGAAATGGAGTTAAATCCCTGGCTCTGAGTCTTCCTACAAGCAAGACTTCGTTTCAGGTAAGGGCAGTTATTTTACAGCTCAAACAAACTACATCGTTCACGAAGCTCACACGTTTCTCATCTAAACTGACAATCATTGCATGTTAGAAGACCTGTGGTTTGTTTCAGTTTCAGAAGCAGAGTTGGACTAGATATAGTCCCTTTGTGTAGGATTCACCGTTCTTTTGTTCTAAGCACACTCAAGTTTCCAGCTGTATTAGAGATTCTAGAAAGCAATATCGTGCTTCTTGCTCTAAAGGAGAGTGTGAACAATGCATGAGGACTCTGCTGTGTGTTTCACTTCAGAAATGGAGTTAAATCCCTGGCTCTGAGTCTTCCTACAAGCAAGACTTCGTTTCAGGTAAGGGCTGTCACTTTTCCGCTCAAATGAACTACATCGTTCACGAAGCTCACTCGTTTCTCGTCTTAACTGACAATCATTGGATGTTAGAGGACCAGTGCTTTGTATCAGTTTCAGAAGCAGAGTTGGACTAGACATGATCCGTATTTGTAGGAAACACCGTTCATTTGTTCTCAGCACACTCAACTTTCCTGCTGTCTTAGAGATTCTAGAAAGCTAGAGCGTGCTTCTTGCTCTAAAGCAAAGTATGATCAATGGATGAGAACTCTGTTGTGTGTTTCACTTCAGAAATGGAGTTAAATCCCTGGCTCTGAGTCGTCCTACATGCAAGACTTCGTTTCAGGTAAGGGCATTTACTTTACAGCTCAAATGAACAATATCGTTCACGAAGCTCACAAGTATCTCATCTTAACTGAAAAGCATTGTATGTTAGAGGACCTTTTCTTTGCAACAATTTCCAGCAGAGTTGAACTAGATATGGTCCGTATGTATAGGAAACACGGTTCTTTTCTTCTGAGCACACTCACGTTTCCTGCTGTTTTAGAGATTCTAGAAAGCAAGACCGTGCTTCTTGCTGTAAAGCAGAGTGTGAACAATGGATGAGAACTCTGCTGTGTGTTTCACTTCAGAAATGGAGTTAAATCCCAGGGTCTGAGTCTTCCTACAAGCAAGACTTCGTTTCAGGTAAGGGCAGTCACTTTTCAGCTCAAACAAATTACATCGATCACGAAGCTCACATGTTTCTCATCTTAGCTGACAAGCATTGGATGTTAGAGGACCAGAGCTTTGTGTCAGTTTCAGAAGCAGAGTTTGACTTGATATGATCCGTATGTGTAGGAAACACCGTTCTTTTGTTCTCAGCACACTCATGTTTCTTGCTGTCTTAGAGAATCTAGAAAGCTAGAGGGTTCTTCTTGCTCTAAAGCAGAGTGTGATCAATGGATGAGAACTCTGTTGTGTGTTTCACTTCAGAAATGGAGTTAAATCCCTGGCTCTGAGTCTTCCTACAAGCAAGACTTCGTTTCAGGTAAGGGATGTAACTTTTCAGCTCAAACAAACTACATCTTTCACGAAGCTCACACGTTTCTCGTCTTAACTGACAATCATTGCATGTTAGAGGACCAGTGCTTTGTATCAGTTTCAGAAGCAGAGTTGGACTAGACATGATCCGTATGTGTAGGAATCACCGTTCATTTGTTCTCAGCACACCCAAGTTTCCTGCTGTCTTAGAGATTCTAGAAAGCTAGAGCGTGCTTCTTGTGCTAAAGCAGAGTGTGATCAATGGATGAGAACTCTGTTGTGTGTTTCACTTCAGAAATGGTGTTAAATCCCTGGCTCTGAGTCTTCCTACAAGCAAGACTTCGTTTCAGGAAAGGGCAGTTACTTTACAGCTCAAACGAACTACATCGTTCACGAAGCTCACACGTTTCTCATCTAAACTGACAAGCATTGGATGTTACAGGACGTCTGATTTGTTTCAGTTTCAGAAGCAGAGTTGGACTAGACATGATCCGTATGTGTAGGAATCACCGTTCATTTGTTCTCAGCACACCCAAGTTTCCTGCTGTCTTAGAGATTCTAGAAAGCTAGAGCGTGCTTCTTGTGCTAAAGCAGAGTGTGATCAATGGATGAGAACTCTGTTGTGTGTTTCACTTCAGAAATGGAGTTAAATCCCTGGCTCTGAGTGTTCGTACAAGCAAGACTTCGTTTCAGGTAAGGGCAGTTACTTTACAGCTCAAACGAACTACATCGTTCACGAAGCTCACACGTTTCTCATCTAAACTGACAAGCATTGGATGTTACAGGACCTCTGATTTGTTTCAGTTTCAGAAGCAGAGATGAACTAGATATGGTCCGTATGTGTAGGAAACACCGTTCTTTGTTCTGAGCACACTCAAGTTTCCTGCTGTATTAGAGACTCTAGAAAGCAAGACCGTGCTTCTTGCACTATAGCAGAGTGTGAACAATGCATGAGAACTCTGCTGTGTGTTTCACTTCAGAAATGGAGTTAAATCCCTGGCTCTGAGTCTTCCTACAAGCAAGATTTCATTTCAGGTAAGGGCAGTCACTTTTCAGCTCAAACGAACTACATCGTTCACGAAGCTCACACTTTTCTCGTCTTAACTGACAATCATTGGATGTTAGAGGACCAGTGCTTTGTATCAGTTTCAGAAGCAGAGTTGGACTAGATATGGTCTGTATGTGTAGGAAACAACGTTCTTTTGTTCTCAGCACACTCAAGAGTCCTGCTGTCTTAGAGATTCTAGAAAGCTAGAGCGTGCTTCTTGTGCTAAAGCAGAGTGTGATCAATGGATGAGAACTCTGTTGTGTGTTTCACTTCAGAAATGGAGTTAAATCCCGGGCTCTGAATCTTCCTACAAGCAAGACTTCGTTTCAGGTAAGGGCAGTTACTTTACAGCTCAAACGAACTACATCGTTCACAAAGCTAACTCGTTTCTCGTCTTAACTGACAATCATTGGATGTTAGAGGACCAGTGCTTTGTATCAGTTTCAGAAGCAGAGTTGGACTAGACATGATCCGTATTTGTAGGAAACACCGTTCATTTGTTCTCAGCACACTCAACTTTCCTGCTGTCTTAGAGATTCTAGAAAGCTAGAGCGTGCTTCTTGCTCTAAAGCAAAGTGTGATCAATGGATGAGAACTCTGTTGTGTGTTTCACTTCAGAAATGGAGTTAAATCCCTGGCTCTGAGTCGTCCTACATGCAAGACTTCGTTTCAGGTAAGGGCATTTACTTTACACCTCAAATGAACAATATCGTTCACGAGGCTCACAAGTATCTCATCTTAACTGAGAAGCATTGGATGTTAGAGGACCTTTTCTTTGCAACAATTTCCAGCAGAGTTGAACTAGATATGGTCCATATGTATAGGAAACACGGTTCTTTTCTTCTGAGCACACTCACGTTTCCTGCTGTTTTAGAGATTCTAGAAAGCAAGACCGTGCTTCTTGCTGTAAAGCAGAGTGTGAACAATGGATGAGAACTCTGCTGTGTGTTTCACTTCAGAAATGGAGTTAAATCCCATGGTCTGAGTCTTCCTACAAGCAAGACTTCGTTTCAGGTAAGGGCAGTCACTTTTCAGCTCAAACAAATTACATCGACCACGAAGCTCACATGTTTCTCATCTTAGCTGACAAGCATTGGATGTTAGAGGACCAGTGCTTTGTATCAGTTTCAGAAGCAGAGTTGGACTAGACATGATCCGTATGTGTAGGAATCACCGTTCATTTGTTCTCAGCACACCCAAGTTTCCTGCTGTCTTAGAGATTCTAGAAAGCTAGAGCGTGCTTCTTGTGCTAAAGCAGAGTGTGATCAATGGATGAGAACTCTGTTGTGTGTTTCACTTCAGAAATGGAGTTAAATCCCTGGCTCTGAGTCTTCCTACAAGCAAGACTTCGTTTCAGGTAAGGGATGTCACTTTTCAGCTCAAACAAACTGCATCGTTCACGAAGCTCACACGTTTCTCGTCTTAACTGACAATCATTGCATGTTAGAGGACCAGTGCTTTGTATCAGTTTCAGAAGCAGAGTTGGACTAGACATGATCCATATGTGTAGGAATCACCGTTCATTTGTTCTCAGCACACCCAAGTTTCCTGCTGTCTTAGAGATTCTAGAAAGCTAGAGCGTGCTTCTTGTGCTAAAGCAGAGTGTGATCAATGGATCAGAACTCTGTTGTGTGTTTCACTTCAGAAATGGAGTTAAATCCCTGGCTCTGAGTCTTCCTACAAGCAAGACATCGTTTCAGGTAAGGGCAGTTACTTTACAGCTCAAACGAACTACATCGTTCACGAAGCTCACACGTTTCTCATCTAAACTGACAAGCATTGGATGTTACAGGACCTCTGATTTGTTTCAGTTTCAGAAGCAGAGAAGAACTAGATATGGTCCGTATGTGTAGGAAACACCGTTCTTTGTTCTGAGCCCACTCAAGTTTCCAGCTGTATTAGAGACTCTAGAAAACAAGAGCGTGCTTCTTGCTCTAAAGCAGAGTGTGAACAATGCATGAGAACTCTGCTGTGTGTTTCACTTCAGAAATGGAGTTAAATCCCTGGCTCTGAGTCTTCCTACAAGCAAGACTTCGTTTCAGGTAAGGGCTGTCACTTTTCAGCTCAAACGAACTACATCGTTCACGAATCTCACACGTTTCTCGTCTTAACTGACAATCATTGGATGTTATAGGACCAGTGCTTTGTATCAGTTTCAGAAGCAGAGTTGGACTAGACATGATCCGTATGTGTAGGAATCACCGTTCATTTGTTCTCAGCACACTCAAGTTTCCTGCTGTCTTAGAGATTCTAGAAAGCTAGAGCATGCTTCTTGTGCTAAAGCAGAGTGTGATCAATGGATGAGAACTCTGTTGTGTGTTTCACTTCAGAAATGGAGTTAAATCCCTGGCTCTGAGTCTTTCTACAAGCAAGACTTCGTTTCAGGTAAGGGCAGTTACTTTACAGCTCAAACGAACTACATTGTTCTCAAAGCTCACACATTTCTCATCTTAACTGAGAAGCATTGGATGTTAGAGGACCTTTGCTTTGTATCAATTTCAAGCAGAGTTGAACTAGATATGGTCCATATGTATAGGAAACACGGTTCTTTTCTTCTGAGCACACTCAAGTTTCCTGCTGTATTAGAGACTCTAGAAAGCAAGAGTGTCCTTCTTGCTCTAAAGCAGAGTGTGATCCATGGATGAGAACTGTGTTGTGTGTTTCCCTTCAGAAATGGAGTTAAATCCCAGGCTTTGTGTCTTCCTACAAGCAAGAATTTGTTACAAGTAAGGGAAGTCACTTTTCAGCTCAAACGAACTACATCCTTCAGGAAGCTAACACGTTTCTCATCTTAACTGACAAGCATTCGATGTTAGAGGACTAGTGCTTTGTATCAGTTTCAGAAGCAGAGTTGGACTAGATATGGTCCGTACGTGTACGAAACTGCCTTCTTTTGTTCTCATCACACTCAAGTTTCCTGCTGTATTAGAGATTCTAGAAAGCAAGAGCGTGCTTCTTGCTCTATAGCAGAGTGTGAACAATGCATGAGAATCTGCTGTGTGTTTCACTTCAGAAATGGAGTTAAATCCCTGGCTCTGAGTCTTCCTACAAGCAAGACTTCATTTCAGGTAAGGGCAGTTAATTTACAGCTCAAACAAACTACATTGTTCACGAAGCTCACACGTTTCTCATCAAAAACTGACAATCATTGAATGTTAGAAGACCTGTGGTTTGTTTCAGTTTCAGAAGCAGAGTTGGACTAAGTATAGTTCGTTTGTGTAGGATTCACCGTACTTTTGTTCTGAGCACACTCAAGTTTCCAGCGGTATTAGTGACTCTAGAAAGCAATAGCGTGCTTCTTGCTCTAAAGGAGAGTGTGAACAATGCATGAGAACTCTGCTGTGTGTTTTACTTCAGAAATGGAGTTAAATCCCTGGCTCTGAGTCTTCCTACAAGCAAGACTTCGTTTCAGGTAAGGGATGTCACTTTTCAGCTCAAACAAACTACATCGTTCACGAAGCTCACACGTTTCTCGTCTTAACTGACAATCATTGCATGTTAGAGGACCAGTGCTTTGTATCAGTTTCAGAAGCAGAGTTGGACTAGACATGATCCGTATGTGTAGGAATCACCGTTCATTTGTTCTCAGCACACCCAAGTTTCCTGCTGTCTTAGAGATTCTAGAAAGCTAGAGCGTGCTTCTTGTGCTAAAGCAGAGTGTGATCAATGGATGAGAACTCTGTTGTGTGTTTCACTTCAGAAATGGAGTTAAATCCCTGGCTCTGAGTCTTCCTACAAGCAAGACTTCATTTCAGGTAAGGGCAGTTACTTTACAGCTCAAACGAACTACATCGTTCACGAAGCTCACACGTTTCTCATCTAAACTGACAAGCATTGGATGTTACAGGACGTCTGATTTGTTTCAGTTTCAGAAGCAGAGATGAACTAGATATGGTGCGTATGTGTAGGAAACACCGTTCTTTGTTCTGAGCACACTCAAGTTTCCTGCTGTATTAGAGACTCTAGAAAGCAAGAGTGTGCTTCTTGCTCTAAAGCAGAGTGTGAACAATGCATGAGAACTCTGCTGTGTGTTTCACTTCAGAAATGGAGTTAAATCCCTGGATCTGAGTCTTCCTACAAGCAAGACTTCCTTTCAGGTAAGGGCAGTCACTTTTCAGCTCAAAGGAACTACATCGTGCAGGAAGCTCACACGTTTCTCGTCTTAACTGACAAGCATTGCATGTTAGAGGACCAGTGCTTGGTATCTGTTTCAGAAGCAGATTTGGACTAGATATGATCTGTATGTGTAGGAAACACCTTTCTTTTGTTCTCAGCACACACAATTTTCCTGCTGTCTTAGAGTCTCTAGAAAGCAAGAGTGTGCTTCTTGCTCTAAAGCAGAGTGTGATCAATGATTGAGAACTCTGCTGTGTGTTTCATTTCAGATATGGAGTTAAATCCCAGGCTCTGAGTCTTCCTACAAGCAAGACTTCGTTTCAGGTAAGGGCAGTCACTTTTCAGCTCAAACGAACTACATCGTTCAGGAAGCTAACACGTTTCTCATCTTAACTGACAAGCTTTGCATGTTAGAGGACCAGTGCTTTGTATCAGTTTCAGAAGCAGAGTTGGACTAGATATGGTCTCCATGTGTAGGAAACAACGTTCTTTTGTTCTCAGCACACTCAAGTTTCCTGCTGTCTTAGAGATTCTAGAAAGCTAGAGCATGCTTCTTGCTCTAAAGCAGAGTGTGATCAATGGATGAGAACTCTGTTGTGTGTTTCACTTCAGAAATGGAGTTAAATCCCTGGCTGTGAGTCTTCCTACAAGCAAGACTTCGTTTCAGGTAAGGGCTGTTACTTTCCAGCTCAAACGAACTACATCGTTCACGAAGCTCACACGTTTCTCATCTTAACTGAGAAGCATTGGATGTTAGAGGACCTTTGCTTTGTATCAATTTCAAGCAGAGTTGAACTAGATATGGTCCCTAAGTATAGGAAACACGGTTCTTTTCTTCTGAGCACACTCAAGTTTCCTGCTGTATTAGAGAGTCTAGAAAGCAAGAGCGTCCTTCATGCTCTAAAGCAGAGTGTGATACATGGATGAGAACTGTGTTGTGTGTTTCCCTTCAGAAATGGAGTTAAATCCCTGGCTTTGTGTTTCCTACAAGCAGGACTTCGTTAAGCAAGAGCGTGCTTCTTGCTCTAAAGCAGTGTGTGATCCATGGATGAGAACTCTGCTGTGTGTTTCTCTTCAGAAATGGAATTAAATCCCAGGCTTTGTGTCTTCCTACAAGCAAGAATTTGTTACAAGTAAGGGAAGTCACTTTTCAGCTCAAACGAACTACATCCTTCAGGAAGCTAACACGTTTCTCATCTTAACTGACAAGCATTCGATGTTAGAGGACTAGTGCTTTGTATCAGTTTCAGAAGCAGAGTTGGACTAGATATGGTCCGTACGTGTACGAAACTGCCTTCTTTTGTTCTCATCACACTCAAGTTTCCTGCTGTATTAGAGAGTCTAGAAAGCAAGAGCGTCCTTCATGCTCTAAAGCAGAGTGTGATACATGGATGAGAACTGTGTTGTGTGTTTCCCTTCAGAAATGGAGTTAAATCCCTGGCTTTGTGTTTCCTACAAGCAAGACTTCGTTAAGCAAGAGCGTGCTTCTTGCTCTGAAGCAGTGTGTGATCCATGGATGAGAACTCTGCTGTGTGTTTCTCTTCAGAAATGGAGTTAAATCCCAGGCTCTGTGTCTTCCTACAATCAAGACTTCGTTTCAGGTAAGGGCAGTCACTTTTCAGCTCAAACGAACTACATCGTTCATGAAGCTAACACGTTTCTCATGTTAACTGCCAAGCATTGGATGTTAGAGTTCCAGTGCTTTGTATCAGTTTCAGAAGCAGAGTTGGACTAGATATGGTCTGTATGTGTAAGAAACACCATTCTTTGGTCGCAGCACACTCACGTTTCCTGCTGTATTAGAGACTCTCGAAAGCAAGAGTGTGCTTCCTTCTCTAAAGCAGAGTGTGAACAAAGCATGAGAACTGTGTTGTGTGTTTCCCTTCAGAAATGGAATTAAATCCCAGGCTCTGTGTGTTCCTACAAGCAAGATTTCGTTACAGCTAAGGGCAGTCACTTTTCAGCTCAAACGAACTACATCGTTCACGAAGCTAACAAGTTTTCCATCTTAACTGACAATCATTGGATGTTAGAGGCCCAGTGCTTTTTATCAGTTTCAGAAGCAGAGTGGGAATAGATATGGTCCGTATGTGTAGGAAACACCGTTATTTTGTTCTCAGCACACTCACGTTTCCTGCTGTCTTAGAGATTCTAGAAAGCAAGAGCGTGCTTCTTGCTCTAAAGCAGAGTGTGAACAATGCATGAGAACTCTGCTGTGTGTTTCACTTCAGAAATGCAGTTAAATCCCTGGCTCTGAGTCTTCCTACAAGAAAGACTTCGTTTCAGGTAAGGGCAGTCACTTTTCAGCTCAAAGGAACTACATCGTTCACGAAGCTCACACGTTTCTCATCTTAACTGAGAAGAATTGGATGTTAGAGGACTTTGCTTTGTATCAATTTCAAGCAGAGTTGAACTAGATATGGTCCGTAAGTATAGGAGACATGGTTCTTTTCTTCTGAGCACACTCAAGTTTCCTGCTGTATTAGAGAATCTAGAAAGCAAGAGCGTCCTTCTTGCTCTAAAGTCGAGTGTTATCCATGGATGAGAACTGTGTTGTGTGTTTCCCTTCAGAAATGGAGTTAAATCCCAGGCTCTGAGTCTTCCTACAAGCAAGACTTCGTTTCATGTAAGGGCAGTTACTTTACAGCTCAAACAAACTACATCGTTCACAAAGCTCACACATTTCTCATGTCAACTGAGAAGCATTGGATGTTAGAGGACCTCTGATTTGTTACAGTTTCAGAAGCCGAGATGAACTAGATATGGTCCGTATGTGTAGGATACACCGTTCTTTTGTTCTGAGCACACTCAAGTTTCCTGCTGTATTAGAGACTCTAGAAAGCAAGAGCGTGCTTCTTGCTCTAAAGCAGTGTGTGAACAATGCATGAGAACTCTGCTGTGTGTTTCACTTCAGAAATGGAGTTAAATCCCTGGCTCTGAGTCTTCCTACAAGCAAGACTTCGTTTCAGGTAAGGGCAGTCACTTTTCAGCTCAAAGGAAATACATCGTTCAGGAAGCTCACACGTTTCTCGTCTTAACTGACAAGCATTGCATGTTAGAGGACCAGTGCTTGGTATCAGTTTCAGAAGCAGAGTTGGACTAGATATGGTCTCCATGTGTAGGAAACAACGTTCTTTTGTTCTCAGCACACTCATGTTTCCTGATGTCTTAGAGTCTCTAGAAAGCAAGAGTGTGCTTCTTGCTCTAAAGCAGAGTGTGATCAATGATTGAGAACTCTGCTGTGTGTTTCATTCAGAAATGGAGTTAAATCCCAGGCTCTGAGTCTTCCTACAAGCAAGACTTCGTTTCATGTAAGGGCAGTTACTTTACAGCTCAAACGAACTACATCGTTCATGAAGCTCACACGTTTCTCATGTCAACTGAGAAGCATTGGATGTTAGAGGACCTTTGCTTTGTATCAATTTCAAACAGAGTTGAACTAGATATGTTCCGTATGTATAGGAAACACGGTTCTTTCTTCTGAGCACACTCACGTTTCCTGCTGTATTAGAGTCTCTGGAAAGCAAGAGCGTGCTTCTTGCTCTGAAGCAGTGTGTGATCCATGGAAGAGAACTCTGCTGTGTGTTTCCCTTCAGAAATGGAGTTAAATCCCAGGCTCTGTGTCTTCCTACAATCAAGATTTTGTTTCAGGTAAGGGCTGTCACTTTTCAGCTCAAACGAACTACATCGTTCACGAAGCTAACACGTTTCTCATCTTAACTGCCAAGCATTGGATGTTAGAGGACCAGTTCTTTGTATCAGTTTCAGAAGCATAGTTGGACTAGATATGGTCCGTATGTGTAGGAAACTCCGTTCTTTTGTTCTCATCACACATATGTTTCCTGCTGTCTTAGAGACTCTAGAAAGCAAGAGCATGCTTCTTGCTCTAAAGCAGAGTGTGATCCATGGATGAGAACTGTGTTGTGTGTTTCCTTCAGAAATGGAGTTAAATCCCAGGCTCTGTGTCTTCCTACAAGCAAGACATCTTTTCAAGTAAGGGCAGTCACTTTTCAGCTCAAAGGAACTACATCGTTCAGGAAGCTAACACGTTTCTCATCTTAACTGACAAGCATTGGATGTTAGAGGACCAGGGTTTTGTATCAGTTTCAGAAGCAGAGTTGGACTAGATATGGTCTGTATGTGTAAGAAACACCGTTCTTTGGTCGCAGCACACTCAAGTTTCCTGCTGTATTAGAGACTCTCGAAAGCAAGAGTGTGCTTCCTTCTCTAAAGCAGAGTGTGAACAATGGATGAGAACTGTGTTGTGTGTTTCCCTTCAGAAATGGAGTTAAATCCCAGGCTCTGTGTCTTCCTACAGGCAAGATTTCGTTACAGCTAAGGGCAGTCACTTTTCAGCTCAAACGAACTACATCGTTCACGAAGCTCTCACGTTTCTCATCTACACTGAGAAGCATTGGATGTTAGAGGACCTTTGCTTTGTATCAATTTCAAGCAGAGTTGAACTAGATATGGTCCGTAACTATAGGAAACATGGTTCTTTACTTCTGAGCACACTCAAGTTTCCTGCTGTATTAGAGACTCTAGAAAGCAAAAGCGTCCTTCTTGCTCTAAAGCAGAGTGTGATACATGGATGAGAACTGTGTTGTGTGTTTCCCTTCAGAAATGGAGTTAAAGCCCAGGCTCTGTGTCTTCCTACAAGCAAGACTTCGTTTCAAGTAAGGGCAGTCACTTTTCAGCTCAAACGAACTACATCGTTCAGGAAGCTCACACGTTTCTCATGTCAACTGAGAAGCATTGGATGTTAGAGGACCTTTGCTTTGTATCAATTTCAAACAGAGTTGAACTAGATATGTTCCGTATGTATAGGAAACACGGTTCTTTCTTCTGAGCACACTCACGTTTCCTGCTGTATTAGAGTCTCTGGAAAGCAAGAGCGTGCTTCTTGCTCTGAAGCAGTGTGTGATCCATGGAAGAGAACTCTGCTGTGTGTTTCCCTTCAGAAATGGAGTTAAATCACAGGCTCTGTGTCTTCCTACAATCAAGATTTTGTTTCAGGTAAGGGCTGTCACTTTTCAGCTCAAACGAACTACATCGTTCACGAAGCTAACACGTTTCTCATCTTAACTGCCAAGCATTGGATGTTAGAGGACCAGTTCTTTGTATCAGTTTCAGAAGCATAGTTGGACTAGATATGGTCCGTATGTGTAGGAAACTCCGTTCTTTTGTTCTCATCACACATATGTTTCCTGCTGTCTTAAAGACTCTAGAAAGCAAGAGCATGCTTCTTGCTCTAAAGCAGAGTGTGATCCATGGATGAGAACTGTGTTGTGTGTTTCCCTTCAGAAATGGAGTTAAATCCCAGGCTCTGTGTCTTCCTACAAGCAAGACATCTTTTCAAGTAAGGGCAGTCACTTTTCAGCTCAAAGGAACTACATCGTTCAGGAAGCTAACACGTTTCTCATCTTAACTGACAAGCTTTGCATGTTAGAGGACCAGTGCTTTGTATCAGTTTCAGAAGCAGAGTTGGACTAGATATGGTCTCCATGTGTAGGAAACAACGTTCTTTTGTTCTCAGCACACTCAAGTTTCCTGCTGTCTTAGAGATTCTAGAAAGCTAGAGCATGCTTCTTGCTCTAAAGCAGAGTGTGATCAATGGATGAGAACTCTGTTGTGTGTTTCACTTCAGAAATGGAGTTAAATCCCTGGCTGTGAGTCTTCCTACAAGCAAGACTTCGTTTCAGGTAAGGGCTGTTACTTTCCAGCTCAAACGAACTACATCGTTCACGAAGCTCACACGTTTCTCATCTTAACTGAGAAGCATTGGATGTTAGAGGACCTTTGCTTTGTATCAATTTCAAGCAGAGTTGAACTAGATATGGTCCCTAAGTATAGGAAACACGGTTCTTTTCTTCTGAGCACACTCAAGTTTCCTGCTGTATTAGAGAGTCTAGAAAGCAAGAGCGTCCTTCATGCTCTAAAGCAGAGTGTGATACATGGATGAGAACTGTGTTGTGTGTTTCCCTTCAGAAATGGAGTTAAATCCCTGGCTTTGTGTTTCCTACAAGCAAGACTTCGTTAAGCAAGAGCGTGCTTCTTGCTCTAAAGCAGTGTGTGATCCATGGATGAGAACTCTGCTGTGTGTTTCTCTTCAGAAATGGAATTAAATCCCAGGCTTTGTGTCTTCCTACAAGCAAGAATTTGTTACAAGTAAGGGAAGTCACTTTTCAGCTCAAACGAACTACATCCTTCAGGAAGCTAACACGTTTCTCATCTTAACTGACAAGCATTCGATGTTAGAGGACTAGTGCTTTGTATCAGTTTCAGAAGCAGAGTTGGACTAGATATGGTCCGTACGTGTACGAAACTGCCTTCTTTTGTTCTCATCACACTCAAGTTTCCTGCTGTATTAGAGAGTCTAGAAAGCAAGAGCGTCCTTCATGCTCTAAAGCAGAGTGTGATACATGGATGAGAACTGTGTTGTGTGTTTCCCTTCAGAAATGGAGTTAAATCCCTGGCTTGTGTTTCCTACAAGCAAGACTTCGTTAAGCAAGAGCGTGCTTCTTGCTCTGAAGCAGTGTGTGATCCATGGATGAGAACTCTGCTGTGTGTTTCTCTTCAGAAATGGAGTTAAATCCCAGGCTCTGTGTCTTCCTACAATCAAGACTTTGTTTCAGGTAAGGGCAGTCACTTTTCAGCTCAAACGAACTACATCGTTCATGAAGCTAACACGTTTCTCATGTTAACTGCCAAGCATTGGATGTTAGAGTTCCAGTGCTTTGTATCAGTTTCAGAAGCAGAGTTGGACTAGATATGGTCTGTATGTGTAAGAAACACCATTCTTTGGTCGCAGCACACTCACGTTTCCTGCTGTATTAGAGACTCTCGAAAGCAAGAGTGTGCTTCCTTCTCTAAAGCAGAGTGTGAACAAAGCATGAGAACTGTGTTGTGTGTTTCCCTTCAGAAATGGAATTAAATCCCAGGCTCTGTGTGTTCCTACAAGCAAGATTTCGTTACAGCTAAGGGCAGTCACTTTTCAGCTCAAACGAACTACATCGTTCACGAAGCTAACAAGTTTTCCATCTTAACTGACAATCATTGGATGTTAGAGGCCCAGTGCTTTTTATCAGTTTCAGAAGCAGAGTGGGAATAGATATGGTCCGTATGTGTAGGAAACACCGTTATTTTGTTCTCAGCACACTCACGTTTCCTGCTGTCTTAGAGATTCTAGAAAGCAAGAGCGTGCTTCTTGCTCTAAAGCAGAGTGTGAACAATGCATGAGAACTCTGCTGTGTGTTTCACTTCAGAAATGCAGTTAAATCCCTGGCTCTGAGTCTTCCTACAAGAAAGACTTCGTTTCAGGTAAGGGCAGTCACTTTTCAGCTCAAAGGAACTACATCGTTCACGAAGCTCACACGTTTCTCATCTTAAATGAGAAGAATTGGATGTTAGAGGACTTTGCTTTGTATCAATTTCAAGCAGAGTTGAACTAGATATGGTCCGTAAGTATAGGAGACATGGTTCTTTTCTTCTGAGCACACTCAAGTTTCCTGCTGTATTAGAGAATCTAGAAAGCAAGAGCGTCCTTCTTGCTCTAAAGTCGAGTGTTATCCATGGATGAGAACTTTGTTGTGTGTTTCCCTTCAGAAATGGAGTTAAATCCCAGGCTCTGAGTCTTCCTACAAGCAAGACTTCGTTTCATGTAAGGGCAGTTACTTTACAGCTCAAACAAACTACATCGTTCACAAAGCTCACACATTTCTCATGTCAACTGAGAAGCATTGGATGTTAGAGGACCTCTGATTTGTTACAGTTTCAGAAGCCGAGATGAACTAGATATGGTCCGTATGTGTAGGATACACCGTTCTTTTGTTCTGAGCACACTCAACTTTCCTGCTGTCTTAGAGATTCTAGAAAGCTAGAGCGTGCTTCTTGCTCTAAAGCAAAGTATGATCAATGGATGAGAACTCTGTTGTGTGTTTCACTTCAGAAATGGAGTTAAATCCCTGGCTCTGAGTCGTCCTACATGCAAGACTTCGTTTCAGGTAAGGGCATTTACTTTACAGCTCAAATGAACAATATCGTTCACGAAGCTCACAAGTATCTCATCTTAACTGAAAAGCATTGTATGTTAGAGGACCTTTTCTTTGCAACAATTTCCAGCAGAGTTGAACTAGATATGGTACGTATGTATAGGAAACACGGTTCTTTTCTTCTGAGCACACTCACGTTTCCTGCTGTTTTAGAGATTCTAGAAAGCAAGACCGTGCTTCTTGCTGTAAAGCAGAGTGTGAACAATGGATGAGAACTCTGCTGTGTGTTTCACTTCAGAAATGGAGTTAAATCCCAGGGTCTGAGTCTTCCTACAAGCAAGACTTCGTTTCAGGTAAGGGCAGTCACTTTTCAGCTCAAACAAATTACATCGATCACGAAGCTCACATGTTTCTCATCTTAGCTGACAAGCATTGGATGTTAGAGGACCAGAGCTTTGTGTCAGTTTCAGAAGCAGAGTTTGACTTGATATGATCCGTATGTGTAGGAAACACCGTTCTTTTGTTCTCAGCACACTCATGTTTCTTGCTGTCTTAGAGAATCTAGAAAGCTAGAGGGTTCTTCTTGCTCTAAAGCAGAGTGTGATCAATGGATGAGAACTCTGCTGTGTGTTTCACTTCAGAAATGGAGTTAAATCCCAGGCTTTGTGTCTTCCTAAAAGCAAGACTTCATTACAAGTAAGGGAAGTCACTTTTCAGCTCAAACGAACTACATGGATCAGGAAGCCAACACGTTTCTCATCTTAAATGACATGCATTGGATATTAGAGGACCAGTGCTTTGTATGAGTTTCAGAAGCAGAGTTGGACTAGACATGATCCGTATGTGTAGGAATCACCGTTCATTTGTTCTCAGCACACTCAAGTTTCCTGCTGTCTTAGAGATTCTAGAAAGCTAGAGCGTGCTTCTTGTGCTAAAGCAGAGTGTGATCAATGGATGAGAACTCTGTTGTGTGTTTCACTTCAGAAATGGAGTTAAATCCCTGGCTCTGAGTCTTCCTACAAGCAAGACTTCGTTTCAGGTAAGGGATGTCACTTTTCAGCTCAAACAAACTACATCGTTCACGAAGCTCACACGTTTCTCGTCTTAACTGACAATCATTGCATGTTAGAGGACCAGTGCTTTGTATCAGTTTCAGAAGCAGAGTTGGACTAGACATGATCCGTATGTGTAGGAATCACCGTTCATTTGTTCTCAGCACACTCAAGTTTCCTGCTGTCTTAGAGATTCTAGAAAGCTAGAGCGTGCTTCTAGTGCTAAAGCAGAGTGTGATCAATGGATGAGAACTCTGTTGTGTGTTTCACTTCAGAAATGGAGTTAAATCCCTGGCTCTGAGTCTTCCTACAAGCAAGACTTCGTTTCAGGTAAGGGCAGTTACTTTACAGCTCAAACGAACTACATCGTTCACGAAGCTCACACGTTTCTCATCTAAACTGACAAGCATTGGATGTTACAGGACGTCTGATTTGTTTCAGTTTCAGAAGCAGAGTTGGACTAGACATGATCCGTATGTGTAGGAATCACCGTTCATTTGTTCTCAGCACACCCAAGTTTCCTGCTGTCTTAGAGATTCTAGAAAGCTAGAGCGTGCTTCTTGTGCTAAAGCAGAGTGTGATCAATGGATGAGAACTCTGTTGTGTGTTTCACTTCAGAAATGGAGTTAAATCCCTGGCTCTGAGTGTTCCTACAAGCAAGACTTCGTTTCAGGTAAGGGCAGTTACTTTACAGCTCAAACGAACTACATCGTTCACGAAGCTCACACGTTTCTCATCTAAACTGACAAGCATTGGATGTTACAGGACCTATGATTTGTTTCAGTTTCAGAAGCAGAGATGAACTAGATATGGTCCGTATGTGTAGGAAACACCGTTCTTTGTTCTGAGCACACTCAAGTTTCCTGCTGTATTAGAGACTCTAGAAAGCAAGACCGTGCTTCTTGCACTATAGCAGAGTGTGAACAATGCATGAGAACTCTGCTGTGTGTTTCACTTCAGAAATGGAGTTAAATCCCTGGCTCTGAGTCTTCCTACAAGCAAGATTTCATTTCAGGTAAGGGCAGTCACTTTTCAGCTCAAACGAACTACATCGTTCACGAAGCTCACACTTTTCTCGTCTTAACTGACAATCATTGGATGTTAGAGGACCAGTGCTTTGTATCAGTTTCAGAAGCAGAGTTGGACTAGATATGGTCTGTATGTGTAGGAAACAATGTTCTTTTGTTCTCAGCACACTCAAGAGTCCTGCTGTCTTAGAGATTCTAGAAAGCTAGAGCGTGCTTCTTGTGCTAAAGCAGAGTGTGATCAATGGATGAGAACTCTGTTGTGTGTTTCACTTCAGAAATGGAGTTAAATCCCGGGCTCTGAATCTTCCTACAAGCAAGACTTCGTTTCAGGTAAGGGCAGTTACTTTACAGCTCAAACGAACTACATCGTTCACAAAGCTAACTCGTTTCTCGTCTTAACTGACAATCATTGGATGTTAGAGGACCAGTGCTTTGTATCAGTTTCAGAAGCAGAGTTGGACTAGACATGATCCGTATTTGTAGGAAACACCGTTCATTTGTTCTCAGCACACTCAACTTTCCTGCTGTCTTAGAGATTCTAGAAAGCTAGAGCGTGCTTCTTGCTCTAAAGCAAAGTGTGATCAATGGATGAGAACTCTGTTGTGTGTTTCACTTCAGAAATGGAGTTAAATCCCTGGCTCTGAGTCGTCCTACATGCAAGACTTCGTTTCAGGTAAGGGCATTTACTTTACAGCTCAAATGAACAATATCGTTCACGAGGCTCACAAGTATCTCATCTTAACTGAGAAGCATTTGATGTTAGAGGACCTTTTCTTTGCAACAATTTCCAGCAGAGTTGAACTAGATATGGTCCATATGTATAGGAAACACGGTTCTTTTCTTCTGAGCACACTCACGTTTCCTGCTGTTTTAGAGATTCTAGAAAGCAAGACCGTGCTTCTTGCTGTAAAGCAGAGTGTGAACAATGGATGAGAACTCTGCTGTGTGTTTCACTTCAGAAATGGAGTTAAATCCCATGGTCTGAGTCTTCCTACAAGCAAGACTTCGTTTCAGGTAAGGGCAGTCACTTTTCAGCTCAAACAAATTACATCGATCACGAAGCTCACATGTTTCTCATCTTAGCTGACAAGCATTGGATGTTAGAGGACCAGTGCTTTGTATCAGTTTCAGAAGCAGAGTTGGACTAGACATGATCCGTATGTGTAGGAATCACCGTTCATTTGTTCTCAGCACACCCAAGTTTCCTGCTGTCTTAGAGATTCTAGAAAGCTAGAGCGTGCTTCTTGTGCTAAAGCAGAGTGTGATCAATGGATGAGAACTCTGTTGTGTGTTTCACTTCAGAAATGGAGTTAAATCCCTGGCTCTGAGTGTTCCTACAAGCAAGACTTCGTTTCAGGTAAGGGCAGTTACTTTACAGCTCAAACGAACTACATCGTTCACGAAGCTCACACGTTTCTCATCTAAACTGACAAGCATTGGATGTTACAGGACCTATGATTTGTTTCAGTTTCAGAAGCAGAGATGAACTAGATATGGTCCGTATGTGTAGGAAACACCGTTCTTTGTTCTGAGCACACTCAAGTTTCCTGCTGTATTAGAGACTCTAGAAAGCAAGACCGTGCTTCTTGCACTATAGCAGAGTGTGAACAATGCATGAGAACTCTGCTGTGTGTTTCACTTCAGAAATGGAGTTAAATCCCTGGCTCTGAGTCTTCCTACAAGCAAGATTTCATTTCAGGTAAGGGCAGTCACTTTTCAGCTCAAACGAACTACATCGTTCACGAAGCTCACACTTTTCTCGTCTTAACTGACAATCATTGGATGTTAGAGGACCAGTGCTTTGTATCAGTTTCAGAAGCAGAGTTGGACTAGATATGGTCTGTATGTGTAGGAAACAACGTTCTTTTGTTCTCAGCACACTCAAGAGTCCTGCTGTCTTAGAGATTCTAGAAAGCTAGAGCGTGCTTCTTGTGCTAAAGCAGAGTGTGATCAATGGATGAGAACTCTGTTGTGTGTTTCACTTCAGAAATGGAGTTAAATCCCGGGCTCTGAATCTTCCTACAAGCAAGACTTCGTTTCAGGTAAGGGCAGTTACTTTACAGCTCAAACGAACTACATCGTTCACAAAGCTAACTCGTTTCTCGTCTTAACTGACAATCATTGGATGTTAGAGGACCAGTGCTTTGTATCAGTTTCAGAAGCAGAGTTGGACTAGACATGATCCGTATTTGTAGGAAACACCGTTCATTTGTTCTCAGCACACTCAACTTTCCTGCTGTCTTAGAGATTCTAGAAAGCTAGAGCGTGCTTCTTGCTCTAAAGCAAAGTGTGATCAATGGATGAGAACTCTGTTGTGTGTTTCACTTCAGAAATGGAGTTAAATCCCTGGCTCTGAGTCGTCCTACATGCAAGACTTCGTTTCAGGTAAGGGCATTTACTTTACAGCTCAAATGAACAATATCGTTCACGAGGCTCACAAGTATCTCATCTTAACTGAGAAGCATTTGATGTTAGAGGACCTTTTCTTTGCAACAATTTCCAGCAGAGTTGAACTAGATATGGTCCATATGTATAGGAAACACGGTTCTTTTCTTCTGAGCACACTCACGTTTCCTGCTGTTTTAGAGATTCTAGAAAGCAAGACCGTGCTTCTTGCTGTAAAGCAGAGTGTGAACAATGGATGAGAACTCTGCTGTGTGTTTCACTTCAGAAATGGAGTTAAATCCCATGGTCTGAGTCTTCCTACAAGCAAGACTTCGTTTCAGGTAAGGGCAGTCACTTTTCAGCTCAAACAAATTACATCGATCACGAAGCTCACATGTTTCTCATCTTAGCTGACAAGCATTGGATGTTAGAGGACCAGTGCTTTGTATCAGTTTCAGAAGCAGAGTTGGACTAGACATGATCCGTATGTGTAGGAATCACCGTTCATTTGTTCTCAGCACACCCAAGTTTCCTGCTGTCTTAGAGATTCTAGAAAGCTAGAGCGTGCTTCTTGTGCTAAAGCAGAGTGTGATCAATGGATGAGAACTCTGTTGTGTGTTTCACTTCAGAAATGGAGTTAAATCCCTGGCTCTGAGTCTTCCTACAAGCAAGACTTCGTTTCAGGTAAGGGCTGTCACTTTTCAGCTCAAACGAACTACATCGTTCACGAATCTCACATGTTTCTCGTCTTAACTGACAATCATTGGATGTTATAGGACCAGTGCTTTGTATCAGTTTCAGAAGCAGAGTTGGACTAGACATGATCCGTATGTGTAGGAATCACCGTTCATTTGTTCTCAGCACACTCAAGTTTCCTGCTGTCTTAGAGATTCTAGAAAGCTAGAGCATGCTTCTTGTGCTAAAGCAGAGTGTGATCAATGGATGAGAACTCTGTTGTGTGTTTCACTTCAGAAATGGAGTTAAATCCCTGGCTCTGAGTCTTCCTACAAGCAAGACTTCGTTTCAGGTAAGGGCAGTTACTTTACAGCTCAAACGAACTACATCGTTCTCAAAGCTCACACATTTCTCATCTTAACTGAGAAGCATTGGATGTTAGAGGACCTTTGCTTTGTATCAATTTCAAGCAGAGTTGAACTAGATATGGTCCATATGTATAGGAAACACGGTTCTTTTCTTCTGAGCACACTCAAGTTTCCTGCTGTATTAGAGACTCTAGAAAGCAAGAGTGTCCTTCTTGCTCTAAAGCAGAGTGTGATCCATGGATGAGAACTGTGTTGTGTGTTTCCCTTCAGAAATGGAGTTAAATCCCAGGCTTTGTGTCTTCCTACAAGCAAGAATTTGTTACAAGTAAGGGAAGTCACTTTTCAGCTCAAACGAACTACATCCTTCAGGAAGCTAACACGTTTCTCATCTTAACTGACAAGCATTGGATGTTACAGGACCTATGATTTGTTTCAGTTTCAGAAGCAGAGATGAACTAGATATGGTCCGTATGTGTAGGAAACACCGTTCTTTGTTCTGAGCACACTCAAGTTTCCTGCTGTATTAGAGACTCTAGAAAGCAAGACCGTGCTTCTTGCACTATAGCAGAGTGTGAACAATGCATGAGAACTCTGCTGTGTGTTTCACTTCAGAAATGGAGTTAAATCCCTGGCTCTGAGTCTTCCTACAAGCAAGATTTCATTTCAGGTAAGGGCAGTCACTTTTCAGCTCAAACGAACTACATCGTTCACGAAGCTCACACTTTTCTCGTCTTAACTGACAATCATTGGATGTTAGAGGACCAGTGCTTTGTATCAGTTTCAGAAGCAGAGTTGGACTAGATATGGTCTGTATGTGTAGGAAACAACGTTCTTTTGTTCTCAGCACACTCAAGAGTCCTGCTGTCTTAGAGATTCTAGAAAGCTAGAGCGTGCTTCTTGTGCTAAAGCAGAGTGTGATCAATGGATGAGAACTCTGTTGTGTGTTTCACTTCAGAAATGGAGTTAAATCCCGGGCTCTGAATCTTCCTACAAGCAAGACTTCGTTTCAGGTAAGGGCAGTTACTTTACAGCTCAAACGAACTACATCGTTCACAAAGCTAACTCGTTTCTCGTCTTAACTGACAATCATTGGATGTTAGAGGACCAGTGCTTTGTATCAGTTTCAGAAGCAGAGTTGGACTAGACATGATCCGTATTTTTAGGAAACACCGTTCATTTGTTCTCAGCACACTCAACTTTCCTGCTGTCTTAGAGATTCTAGAAAGCTAGAGCGTGCTTCTTGCTCTAAAGCAAAGTGTGATCAATGGATGAGAACTCTGTTGTGTGTTTCACTTCAGAAATGGAGTTAAATCCCTGGCTCTGAGTCGTCCTACATGCAAGACTTCGTTTCAGGTAAGGGCATTTACTTTACAGCTCAAATGAACAATATCGTTCACGAGGCTCACAAGTATCTCATCTTAACTGAGAAGCATTTGATGTTAGAGGACCTTTTCTTTGCAACAATTTCCAGCAGAGTTGAACTAGATATGGTCCATATGTATAGGAAACACGGTTCTTTTCTTCTGAGCACACTCACGTTTCCTGCTGTTTTAGAGATTCTAGAAAGCAAGACCGTGCTTCTTGCTGTAAAGCAGAGTGTGAACAATGGATGAGAACTCTGCTGTGTGTTTCACTTCAGAAATGGAGTTAAATCCCATGGTCTGAGTCTTCCTACAAGCAAGACTTCGTTTCAGGTAAGGGCAGTCACTTTTCAGCTCAAACAAATTACATCGATCACGAAGCTCACATGTTTCTCATCTTAGCTGACAAGCATTGGATGTTAGAGGACCAGTGCTTTGTATCAGTTTCAGAAGCAGAGTTGGACTAGACATGATCCGTATGTGTAGGAATCACCGTTCATTTTTTCTCAGCACACCCAAGTTTCCTGCTGTCTTAGAGATTCTAGAAAGCTAGAGCGTGCTTCTTGTGCTAAAGCAGAGTGTGATCAATGGATGAGAACTCTGTTGTGTGTTTCACTTCAGAAATGGAGTTAAATCCCTGGCTCTGAGTCTTCCTACAAGCAAGACTTCGTTTCAGGTAAGGGCAGTTACTTTACAGCTCAAACGAACTACATCGTTCACGAAGCTCACACGTTTCTCATCTAAACTGACAAGCATTGGATGTTACAGGACCTCTGATTTGTTTCAGTTTCAGAAGCAGAGATGAACTAGATATGGTCCGTATGTGTAGGAAACACCGTTCTTTGTTCTGAGCACACTCAAGTTTCCTGCTGTATTAGAGACTCTAGAAAGCAAGAGTGTGCTTCTTGCTCTAAAGCAGAGTGTGAACAATGCATGAGAACTCTGCTGTGTGTTTCACTTCAGAAATGGAGTTAAATCCCTGGATCTGAGTCTTCCTACAAGCAAGACTTCCTTTCAGTTAAGGGCAGTCACTTTTCAGCTCAAAGGAACTACATCGTGCAGGAAGCTCACACGTTTCTCGTCTTAACTGACAAGCATTGCATGTTAGAGGACCAGTGCTTGGTATCTGTTTCAGAAGCAGATTTGGACTAGATATGATCCGTATGTGTAGGAAACACCTTTCTTTTGTTCTCAGCACACACAATTTTCCTGCTGTCTTAGAGTCTCTAGAAAGCAAGAGTGTGCTTCTTGCTCTAAAGCAGAGTGTGATCAATGATTGAGAACTCTGCTGTGTGTTTCATTTCAGATATGGAGTTAAATCCCAGGCTCTGAGTCTTCCTACAAGCAAGACTTCGTTTCAGGTAAGGGCAGTCACTTTTCAGCTCAAACGAACAACATCGTTCACGAAGCTCACACGTTTCTCATCTTAACTGACAGGCATGGGATTTTAGAGGACCAGTGCTTTGTATCAGTTTCAGAAGCAGAGTTGGACTAGATATGGTCTCCATGTGTAGGAAACAACGTTCTTTTGTTCTCAGCACACTCAAGTTTCCTGCTGTCTTAGAGATTCTAGAAAGCTAGAGCATGCTTCTTGCTCTAAAGCAGAGTGTGATCAATGGATGAGAACTCTGTTGTGTGTTTCACTTCAGAAATGGAGTTAAATCCCTGGCTGTGAGTCTTCCTACAAGCAAGACTTCGTTTCAGGTAAGGGCTGTTACTTTCCAGCTCAAACGAACTACATCGTTCACGAATCTCACACGTTTCTCATCTTAACTGAGAAGCATTGGATGTTAGAGGACCTTTGCTTTGTATCAATTTCAAGCAGAGTTGAACTAGATATGGTCCCTAAGTATAGGAAACACGGTTCTTTTCTTCTGAGCACACTCAAGTTTCCTGCTGTATTAGAGAGTCTAGAAAGCAAGAGCGTCCTTCATGCTCTAAAGCAGAGTGTGATACATGGATGAGAACTGTGTTGTGTGTTTCCCTTCAGAAATGGAGTTAAATCCCTGGCTTTGTGTTTCCTACAAGCAAGACTTCGTTAAGCAAGAGCGTGCTTCTTGCTCTAAAGCAGTGTGTGATCCATGGATGAGAACTCTGCTGTGTGTTTCTCTTCAGAAATGGAATTAAATCCCAGGCTTTGTGTCTTCCTACAAGCAAGAATTTGTTACAAGTAAGGGAAGTCACTTTTCAGCTCAAACGAACTACATCCTTCAGGAAGCTAACACGTTTCTCATCTTAACTGACAAGCATTCGATGTTAGAGGACTAGTGCTTTGTATCAGTTTCAGAAGCAGAGTTGGACTAGATATGGTCCGTACGTGTACGAAACTGCCTTCTTTTGTTCTCATCACACTCAAGTTTCCTGCTGTATTAGAGAGTCTAGAAAGCAAGAGCGTCCTTCATGCTCTAAAGCAGAGTGTGATACATGGATGAGAACTGTGTTGTGTGTTTCCCTTCAGAAATGGAGTTAAATCCCTGGCTTTGTGTTTCCTACAAGCAAGACTTCGTTAAGCAAGAGCGTGCTTCTTGCTCTGAAGCAGTGTGTGATCCATGGATGAGAACTCTGCTGTGTGTTTCTCTTCAGAAATGGAGTTAAATCCCAGGCTCTGTGTCTTCCTACAATCAAGACTTCGTTTCAGGTAAGGGCAGTCACTTTTCAGCTCAAACGAACTACATCGTTCATGAAGCTAACACGTTTCTCATGTTAACTGCCAAGCATTGGATGTTAGAGTTCCAGTGCTTTGTATCAGTTTCAGAAGCAGAGTTGGACTAGATATGGTCTGTATGTGTAAGAAACACCATTCTTTGGTCGCAGCACACTCACGTTTCCTGCTGTATTAGAGACTCTCGAAAGCAAGAGTGTGCTTCCTTCTCTAAAGCAGAGTGTGAACAAAGCATGAGAACTGTGTTGTGTGTTTCCCTTCAGAAATGGAATTAAATCCCAGGCTCTGTGTGTTCCTACAAGCAAGATTTCGTTACAGCTAAGGGCAGTCACTTTTCAGCTCAAACGAACTACATCGTTCACGAAGCTCACACGTTTCTCATCTTAACTGAGAAGAATTGGATGTTAGAGGACTTTGCTTTGTATCAATTTCAAGCAGAGTTGAACTAGATATGGTCCCTAAGTATAGGAGACATGGTTCTTTTCTTCTGAGCACACTCAAGTTTCCTGCTGTATTAGAGAATCTAGAAAGCAAGAGCGTCCTTCTTGCTCTAAAGCAGAGTGTGATCCATGGATGAGAACTGTGTTGTGTGTTTCCCTTCAGAAATGGAGTTAAATCCCAGGCTTTGTGTCTTCCTACAAGCAAGAATTTGTTACAAGTAAGGGAAGTCACTTTTCAGCTCAAACGAACTACATCCTTCAGGAAGCTCACACGTTTCTCATCTTAACTGACAAGCATTGGATGTTACAGGACCTATGATTTGTTTCAGTTTCAGAAGCAGAGATGAACTAGATATGGTCCGTATGTGTAGGAAACACCGTTCTTTGTTCTGAGCACACTCAAGTTTCCTGCTGTATTAGAGACTCTAGAAAGCAAGACCGTGCTTCTTGCACTATAGCAGAGTGTGAACAATGCATGAGAACTCTGCTGTGTGTTTCACTTCAGAAATGGAGTTAAATCCCTGGCTCTGAGTCTTCCTACAAGCAAGATTTCATTTCAGGTAAGGGCAGTCACTTTTCAGCTCAAACGAACTACATCGTTCACGAAGCTCACACTTTTCTCGTCTTAACTGACAATCATTGGATGTTAGAGGACCAGTGCTTTGTATCAGTTTCAGAAGCAGAGTTGGACTAGATATGGTCTGTATGTGTAGGAAACAACGTTCTTTTGTTCTCAGCACACTCAAGAGTCCTGCTGTCTTAGAGATTCTAGAAAGCTAGAGCGTGCTTCTTGTGCTAAAGCAGAGTGTGATCAATGGATGAGAACTCTGTTGTGTGTTTCACTTCAGAAATGGAGTTAAATCCCGGGCTCTGAATCTTCCTACAAGCAAGACTTCGTTTCAGGTAAGGGCAGTTACTTTACAGCTCAAACGAACTACATCGTTCACAAAGCTAACTCGTTTCTCGTCTTAACTGACAATCATTGGATGTTAGAGAACCAGTGCTTTGTATCAGTTTCAGAAGCAGAGTTGGACTAGACATGATCCGTATTTGTAGGAAACACCGTTCATTTGTTCTCAGCACACTCAACTTTCCTGCTGTCTTAGAGATTCTAGAAAGCTAGAGCGTGCTTCTTGCTCTAAAGCAAAGTGTGATCAATGGATGAGAACTCTGTTGTGTGTTTCACTTCAGAAATGGAGTTAAATCCCTGGCTCTGAGTCGTCCTACATGCAAGACTTCGTTTCAGGTAAGGGCATTTACTTTACAGCTCAAATGAACAATATCGTTCACGAGGCTCACAAGTATCTCATCTTAACTGAGAAGCATTTGATGTTAGAGGACCTTTTCTTTGCAACAATTTCCAGCAGAGTTGAACTAGATATGGTCCATATGTATAGGAAACACGGTTCTTTTCTTCTGAGCACACTCACGTTTCCTGCTGTTTTAGAGATTCTAGAAAGCAAGACCGTGCTTCTTGCTGTAAAGCAGAGTGTGAACAATGGATGAGAACTCTGCTGTGTGTTTCACTTCAGAAATGGAGTTAAATCCCATGGTCTGAGTCTTCCTACAAGCAAGACTTCGTTTCAGGTAAGGGCAGTCACTTTTCAGCTCAAACAAATTACATCGATCACGAAGCTCACATGTTTCTCATCTTAGCTGACAAGCATTGGATGTTAGAGGACCAGTGCTTTGTATCAGTTTCAGAAGCAGAGTTGGACTAGACATGATCCGTATGTGTAGGAATCACCGTTCATTTTTTCTCAGCACACCCAAGTTTCCTGCTGTCTTAGAGATTCTAGAAAGCTAGAGCGTGCTTCTTGTGCTAAAGCAGAGTGTGATCAATGGATGAGAACTCTGTTGTGTGTTTCACTTCAGAAATGGAGTTAAATCCCTGGCTCTGAGTCTTCCTACAAGCAAGACTTCGTTTCAGGTAAGGGCAGTTACTTTACAGCTCAAACGAACTACATCGTTCACGAAGCTCACACGTTTCTCATCTAAACTGACAAGCATTGGATGTTACAGGACCTCTGATTTGTTTCAGTTTCAGAAGCAGAGATGAACTAGATATGGTCCGTATGTGTAGGAAACACCGTTCTTTGTTCTGAGCACACTCAAGTTTCCTGCTGTATTAGAGACTCTAGAAAGCAAGAGTGTGCTTCTTGCTCTAAAGCAGAGTGTGAACAATGCATGAGAACTCTGCTGTGTGTTTCACTTCAGAAATGGAGTTAAATCCCTGGATCTGAGTCTTCCTACAAGCAAGACTTCCTTTCAGTTAAGGGCAGTCACTTTTCAGCTCAAAGGAACTACATCGTGCAGGAAGCTCACACGTTTCTCGTCTTAACTGACAAGCATTGCATGTTAGAGGACCAGTGCTTGGTATCTGTTTCAGAAGCAGATTTGGACTAGATATGATCCGTATGTGTAGGAAACACCTTTCTTTTGTTCTCAGCACACACAATTTTCCTGCTGTCTTAGAGTCTCTAGAAAGCAAGAGTGTGCTTCTTGCTCTAAAGCAGAGTGTGATCAATGATTGAGAACTCTGCTGTGTGTTTCATTTCAGATATGGAGTTAAATCCCAGGCTCTGAGTCTTCCTACAAGCAAGACTTCGTTTCAGGTAAGGGCAGTCACTTTTCAGCTCAAACGAACAACATCGTTCACGAAGCTCACACGTTTCTCATCTTAACTGACAGGCATGGGATTTTAGAGGACCAGTGCTTTGTATCAGTTTCAGAAGCAGAGTTGGACTAGATATGGTCTCCATGTGTAGGAAACAACGTTCTTTTGTTCTCAGCACACTCAAGTTTCCTGCTGTCTTAGAGATTCTAGAAAGCTAGAGCATGCTTCTTGCTCTAAAGCAGAGTGTGATCAATGGATGAGAACTCTGTTGTGTGTTTCACTTCAGAAATGGAGTTAAATCCCTGGCTGTGAGTCTTCCTACAAGCAAGACTTCGTTTCAGGTAAGGGCTGTTACTTTCCAGCTCAAACGAACTACATCGTTCACGAATCTCACACGTTTCTCATCTTAACTGAGAAGCATTGGATGTTAGAGGACCTTTGCTTTGTATCAATTTCAAGCAGAGTTGAACTAGATATGGTCCCTAAGTATAGGAAACACGGTTCTTTTCTTCTGAGCACACTCAAGTTTCCTGCTGTATTAGAGAGTCTAGAAAGCAAGAGCGTCCTTCATGCTCTAAAGCAGAGTGTGATACATGGATGAGAACTGTGTTGTGTGTTTCCCTTCAGAAATGGAGTTAAATCCCTGGCTTTGTGTTTCCTACAAGCAAGACTTCGTTAAGCAAGAGCGTGCTTCTTGCTCTAAAGCAGTGTGTGATCCATGGATGAGAACTCTGCTGTGTGTTTCTCTTCAGAAATGGAATTAAATCCCAGGCTTTGTGTCTTCCTACAAGCAAGAATTTGTTACAAGTAAGGGAAGTCACTTTTCAGCTCAAACGAACTACATCCTTCAGGAAGCTAACACGTTTCTCATCTTAACTGACAAGCATTCGATGTTAGAGGACTAGTGCTTTGTATCAGTTTCAGAAGCAGAGTTGGACTAGATATGGTCCGTACGTGTACGAAACTGCCTTCTTTTGTTCTCATCACACTCAAGTTTCCTGCTGTATTAGAGAGTCTAGAAAGCAAGAGCGTCCTTCATGCTCTAAAGCAGAGTGTGATACATGGATGAGAACTGTGTTGTGTGTTTCCCTTCAGAAATGGAGTTAAATCCCTGGCTTTGTGTTTCCTACAAGCAAGACTTCGTTAAGCAAGAGCGTGCTTCTTGCTCTGAAGCAGTGTGTGATCCATGGATGAGAACTCTGCTGTGTGTTTCTCTTCAGAAATGGAGTTAAATCCCAGGCTCTGTGTCTTCCTACAATCAAGACTTCGTTTCAGGTAAGGGCAGTCACTTTTCAGCTCAAACGAACTACATCGTTCATGAAGCTAACACGTTTCTCATGTTAACTGCCAAGCATTGGATGTTAGAGTTCCAGTGCTTTGTATCAGTTTCAGAAGCAGAGTTGGACTAGATATGGTCTGTATGTGTAAGAAACACCATTCTTTGGTCGCAGCACACTCACGTTTCCTGCTGTATTAGAGACTCTCGAAAGCAAGAGTGTGCTTCCTTCTCTAAAGCAGAGTGTGAACAAAGCATGAGAACTGTGTTGTGTGTTTCCCTTCAGAAATGGAATTAAATCCCAGGCTCTGTGTGTTCCTACAAGCAAGATTTCGTTACAGCTAAGGGCAGTCACTTTTCAGCTCAAACGAACTACATCGTTCACGAAGCTCACACGTTTCTCATCTTAACTGAGAAGAATTGGATGTTAGAGGACTTTGCTTTGTATCAATTTCAAGCAGAGTTGAACTAGATATGGTCCCTAAGTATAGGAGACATGGTTCTTTTCTTCTGAGCACACTCAAGTTTCCTGCTGTATTAGAGAATCTAGAAAGCAAGAGCGTCCTTCTTGCTCTAAAGCAGAGTGTGATCCATGGATGAGAACTGTGTTGTGTGTTTCCCTTCAGAAATGGAGTTAAATCCCAGGCTTTGTGTCTTCCTACAAGCAAGAATTTGTTACAAGTAAGGGAAGTCACTTTTCAGCTCAAACGAACTACATCCTTCAGGAAGCTCACACGTTTCTCATCTTAACTGACAAGCATTGGATGTTACAGGACCTATGATTTGTTTCAGTTTCAGAAGCAGAGATGAACTAGATATGGTCCGTATGTGTAGGAAACACCGTTCTTTGTTCTGAGCACACTCAAGTTTCCTGCTGTATTAGAGACTCTAGAAAGCAAGACCGTGCTTCTTGCACTATAGCAGAGTGTGAACAATGCATGAGAACTCTGCTGTGTGTTTCACTTCAGAAATGGAGTTAAATCCCTGGCTCTGAGTCTTCCTACAAGCAAGATTTCATTTCAGGTAAGGGCAGTCACTTTTCAGCTCAAACGAACTACATCGTTCACGAAGCTCACACTTTTCTCGTCTTAACTGACAATCATTGGATGTTAGAGGACCAGTGCTTTGTATCAGTTTCAGAAGCAGAGTTGGACTAGATATGGTCTGTATGTGTAGGAAACAACGTTCTTTTGTTCTCAGCACACTCAAGAGTCCTGCTGTCTTAGAGATTCTAGAAAGCTAGAGCGTGCTTCTTGTGCTAAAGCAGAGTGTGATCAATGGATGAGAACTCTGTTGTGTGTTTCACTTCAGAAATGGAGTTAAATCCCGGGCTCTGAATCTTCCTACAAGCAAGACTTCGTTTCAGGTAAGGGCAGTTACTTTACAGCTCAAACGAACTACATCGTTCACAAAGCTAACTCGTTTCTCGTCTTAACTGACAATCATTGGATGTTAGAGAACCAGTGCTTTGTATCAGTTTCAGAAGCAGAGTTGGACTAGACATGATCCGTATTTGTAGGAAACACCGTTCATTTGTTCTCAGCACACTCAACTTTCCTGCTGTCTTAGAGATTCTAGAAAGCTAGAGCGTGCTTCTTGCTCTAAAGCAAAGTGTGATCAATGGATGAGAACTCTGTTGTGTGTTTCACTTCAGAAATGGAGTTAAATCCCTGGCTCTGAGTCGTCCTACATGCAAGACTTCGTTTCAGGTAAGGGCATTTACTTTACAGCTCAAATGAACAATATCGTTCACGAGGCTCACAAGTATCTCATCTTAACTGAGAAGCATTTGATGTTAGAGGACCTTTTCTTTGCAACAATTTCCAGCAGAGTTGAACTAGATATGGTCCATATGTATAGGAAACACGGTTCTTTTCTTCTGAGCACACTCACGTTTCCTGCTGTTTTAGAGATTCTAGAAAGCAAGACCGTGCTTCTTGCTGTAAAGCAGAGTGTGAACAATGGATGAGAACTCTGCTGTGTGTTTCACTTCAGAAATGGAGTTAAATCCCATGGTCTGAGTCTTCCTACAAGCAAGACTTCGTTTCAGGTAAGGGCAGTCACTTTTCAGCTCAAACAAATTACATCGATCACGAAGCTCACATGTTTCTCATCTTAGCTGACAAGCATTGGATGTTAGAGGACCAGTGCTTTGTATCAGTTTCAGAAGCAGAGTTGGACTAGACATGATCCGTATGTGTAGGAATCACCGTTCATTTTTTCTCAGCACACCCAAGTTTCCTGCTGTCTTAGAGATTCTAGAAAGCTAGAGCGTGCTTCTTGTGCTAAAGCAGAGTGTGATCAATGGATGAGAACTCTGTTGTGTGTTTCACTTCAGAAATGGAGTTAAATCCCTGGCTCTGAGTCTTCCTACAAGCAAGACTTCGTTTCAGGTAAGGGCTGTCACTTTTCAGCTCAAACGAACTACATCGTTCACGAATCTCACACGTTTCTCGTCTTAACTGACAATCATTGGATGTTATAGGACCAGTGCTTTGTATCAGTTTCAGAAGCAGAGTTGGACTAGACATGATCCGTATGTGTAGGAATCACCGTTCATTTGTTCTCAGCACACTCAAGTTTCCTGCTGTCTTAGAGATTCTAGAAAGCTAGAGCATGCTTCTTGTGCTAAAGCAGAGTGTGATCAATGGATGAGAACTCTGTTGTGTGTTTCACTTCAGAAATGGAGTTAAATCCCTGGCTCTGAGTCTTCCTACAAGCAAGAATTCGTTTCAGGTAAGGGCAGTTACTTTACAGCTCAAACGAACTACATCGTTCTCAAAGCTCACACATTTCTCATCTTAACTGAGAAGCATTGGATGTTAGAGGACCTTTGCTTTGTATCAATTTCAAGCAGAGTTGAACTAGATATGGTCCATATGTATAGGAAACACGGTTCTTTTCTTCTGAGCACACTCAAGTTTCCTGCTGTATTAGAGACTCTAGAAAGCAAGAGTGTCCTTCTTGCTCTAAAGCAGAGTGTGATCCATGGATGAGAACTGTGTTGTGTGTTTCCCTTCAGAAATGGAGTTAAATCCCAGGCTTTGTGTCTTCCTACAAGCAAGAATTTGTTACAAGTAAGGGAAGTCACTTTTCAGCTCAAACGAACTACATCCTTCAGGAAGCTAACACGTTTCTCATCTTAACTGACAAGCATTCGATGTTAGAGGACTAGTGCTTTGTATCAGTTTCAGAAGCAGAGTTGGACTAGATATGGTCCGTACGTGTACGAAACTGCCTTCTTTTGTTCTCATCACACTCAAGTTTCCTGCTGTATTAGAGATTCTAGAAAGCAAGAGCGTGCTTCTTGCTCTATAGCAGAGTGTGAACAATGCATGAGAATCTGCTGTGTGTTTCACTTCAGAAATGGAGTTAAATCCCTGGCTCTGAGTCTTCCTACAAGCAAGACTTCATTTCAGGTAAGGGCAGTTAATTTACAGCTCAAACAAACTACATTGTTCACGAAGCTCACACGTTTCTCATCAAAAACTGACAATCATTGAATGTTAGAAGACCTGTGGTTTGTTTCAGTTTCAGAAGCAGAGTTGGACTAAGTATAGTTCGTTTGTGTAGGATTCACCGTACTTTTGTTCTGAGCACACTCAAGTTTCCAGCTGTATTAGTGACTCTAGAAAGCAATAGCGTGCTTCTTGCTCTAAAGGAGAGTGTGAACAATGCATGAGAACTCTGCTGTGTGTTTTACTTCAGAAATGGAGTTAAATCCCTGGCTCTGAGTCTTCCTACAAGCAAGACTTCGTTTCAGGTAAGGGATGTCACTTTTCAGCTCAAACAAACTACATCGTTCACGAAGCTCACACGTTTCTCGTCTTAACTGACAATCATTGCATGTTAGAGGACCAGTGCTTTGTATCAGTTTCAGAAGCAGAGTTGGACTAGACATGATCCGTATGTGTAGGAATCACCGTTCATTTTTTCTCAGCACACCCAAGTTTCCTGCTGTCTTAGAGATTCTAGAAAGCTAGAGCGTGCTTCTTGTGCTAAAGCAGAGTGTGATCAATGGATGAGAACTCTGTTGTGTGTTTCACTTCAGAAATGGAGTTAAATCCCTGGCTCTGAGTCTTCCTACAAGCAAGACTTCGTTTCAGGTAAGGGCAGTTACTTTACAGCTCAAACGAACTACATCGTTCACGAAGCTCACACGTTTCTCATCTAAACTGACAAGCATTGGATGTTACAGGACCTCTGATTTGTTTCAGTTTCAGAAGCAGAGATGAACTAGATATGGTCCGTATGTGTAGGAAACACCGTTCTTTGTTCTGAGCACACTCAAGTTTCCTGCTGTATTAGAGACTCTAGAAAGCAAGAGTGTGCTTCTTGCTCTAAAGCAGAGTGTGAACAATGCATGAGAACTCTGCTGTGTGTTTCACTTCAGAAATGGAGTTAAATCCCTGGATCTGAGTCTTCCTACAAGCAAGACTTCCTTTCAGTTAAGGGCAGTCACTTTTCAGCTCAAAGGAACTACATCGTGCAGGAAGCTCACACGTTTCTCGTCTTAACTGACAAGCATTGCATGTTAGAGGACCAGTGCTTGGTATCTGTTTCAGAAGCAGATTTGGACTAGATATGATCCGTATGTGTAGGAAACACCTTTCTTTTGTTCTCAGCACACACAATTTTCCTGCTGTCTTAGAGTCTCTAGAAAGCAAGAGTGTGCTTCTTGCTCTAAAGCAGAGTGTGATCAATGATTGAGAACTCTGCTGTGTGTTTCATTTCAGATATGGAGTTAAATCCCAGGCTCTGAGTCTTCCTACAAGCAAGACTTCGTTTCAGGTAAGGGCAGTCACTTTTCAGCTCAAACGAACAACATCGTTCACGAAGCTCACACGTTTCTCATCTTAACTGACAGGCATGGGATTTTAGAGGACCAGTGCTTTGTATCAGTTTCAGAAGCAGAGTTGGACTAGATATGGTCTCCATGTGTAGGAAACAACGTTCTTTTGTTCTCAGCACACTCAAGTTTCCTGCTGTCTTAGAGATTCTAGAAAGCTAGAGCATGCTTCTTGCTCTAAAGCAGAGTGTGATCAATGGATGAGAACTCTGTTGTGTGTTTCACTTCAGAAATGGAGTTAAATCCCTGGCTGTGAGTCTTCCTACAAGCAAGACTTCGTTTCAGGTAAGGGCTGTTACTTTCCAGCTCAAACGAACTACATCGTTCACGAATCTCACACGTTTCTCATCTTAACTGAGAAGCATTGGATGTTAGAGGACCTTTGCTTTGTATCAATTTCAAGCAGAGTTGAACTAGATATGGTCCCTAAGTATAGGAAACACGGTTCTTTTCTTCTGAGCACACTCAAGTTTCCTGCTGTATTAGAGAGTCTAGAAAGCAAGAGCGTCCTTCATGCTCTAAAGCAGAGTGTGATACATGGATGAGAACTGTGTTGTGTGTTTCCCTTCAGAAATGGAGTTAAATCCCTGGCTTTGTGTTTCCTACAAGCAAGACTTCGTTAAGCAAGAGCGTGCTTCTTGCTCTAAAGCAGTGTGTGATCCATGGATGAGAACTCTGCTGTGTGTTTCTCTTCAGAAATGGAATTAAATCCCAGGCTTTGTGTCTTCCTACAAGCAAGAATTTGTTACAAGTAAGGGAAGTCACTTTTCAGCTCAAACGAACTACATCCTTCAGGAAGCTAACACGTTTCTCATCTTAACTGACAAGCATTCGATGTTAGAGGACTAGTGCTTTGTATCAGTTTCAGAAGCAGAGTTGGACTAGATATGGTCCGTACGTGTACGAAACTGCCTTCTTTTGTTCTCATCACACTCAAGTTTCCTGCTGTATTAGAGAGTCTAGAAAGCAAGAGCGTCCTTCATGCTCTAAAGCAGAGTGTGATACATGGATGAGAACTGTGTTGTGTGTTTCCCTTCAGAAATGGAGTTAAATCCCTGGCTTTGTGTTTCCTACAAGCAAGACTTCGTTAAGCAAGAGCGTGCTTCTTGCTCTGAAGCAGTGTGTGATCCATGGATGAGAACTCTGCTGTGTGTTTCTCTTCAGAAATGGAGTTAAATCCCAGGCTCTGTGTCTTCCTACAATCAAGACTTCGTTTCAGGTAAGGGCAGTCACTTTTCAGCTCAAACGAACTACATCGTTCATGAAGCTAACACGTTTCTCATGTTAACTGCCAAGCATTGGATGTTAGAGTTCCAGTGCTTTGTATCAGTTTCAGAAGCAGAGTTGGACTAGATATGGTCTGTATGTGTAAGAAACACCATTCTTTGGTCGCAGCACACTCACGTTTCCTGCTGTATTAGAGACTCTCGAAAGCAAGAGTGTGCTTCCTTCTCTAAAGCAGAGTGTGAACAAAGCATGAGAACTGTGTTGTGTGTTTCCCTTCAGAAATGGAATTAAATCCCAGGCTCTGTGTGTTCCTACAAGCAAGATTTCGTTACAGCTAAGGGCAGTCACTTTTCAGCTCAAACGAACTACATCGTTCACGAAGCTAACAAGTTTTCCATCTTAACTGACAATCATTGGATGTTAGAGGCCCAGTGCTTTTTATCAGTTTCAGAAGCAGAGTGGGAATAGATATGGTCCGTATGTGTAGGAAACACCGTTATTTTGTTCTCAGCACACTCACGTTTCCTGCTGTCTTAGAGATTCTAGAAAGCAAGAGCGTGCTTCTTGCTCTAAAGCAGAGTGTGAACAAGGCATGAGAACTCTGCTGTGTGTTTCACTTCAGAAATGCAGTTAAATCCCTGGCTCTGAGTCTTCCTACAAGAAAGACTTCGTTTCAGGTAAGGGCAGTCACTTTTCAGCTCAAAGGAACTACATCGTTCACGAAGCTCACACGTTTCTCATCTTAACTGAGAAGAATTGGATGTTAGAGGACTTTGCTTTGTATCAATTTCAAGCAGAGTTGAACTAGATATGGTCCGTAAGTATAGGAGACATGGTTCTTTTCTTCTGAGCACACTCAAGTTTCCTGCTGTATTAGAGAATCTAGAAAGCAAGAGTGTCCTTCTTGCTCTAAAGTCGAGTGTTATCCATGGATGAGAACTGTGTTGTGTGTTTCCCTTCAGAAATGGAGTTAAATCCCAGGCTCTGAGTCTTCCTACAAGCAAGACTTCGTTTCATGTAAGGGCAGTTACTTTACAGCTCAAACAAACTACATCGTTCACAAAGCTCACACATTTCTCATGTCAACTGAGAAGCATTGGATGTTAGAGGACCTCTGATTTGTTACAGTTTCAGAAGCCGAGATGAACTAGATATGGTCCGTATGTGTAGGATACACCGTTCTTTTGTTCTGAGCACACTCAAGTTTCCTGCTGTATTAGAGACTCTAGAAAGCAAGAGCGTGCTTCTTGCTCTAAAGCAGTGTGTGAACAATGCATGAGAACTCTGCTGTGTGTTTCACTTCAGAAATGGAGTTAAATCCCTGGCTCTGAGTCTTCCTACAAGCAAGACTTCGTTTCAGGTAAGGGCAGTCACTTTTCAGCTCAAAGGAAATACATCGTTCAGGAAGCTCACACGTTTCTCGTCTTAACTGACAAGCATTGCATGTTAGAGGACCAGTGCTTGGTATCAGTTTCAGAAGCAGAGTTGGACTAGATATGGTCTCCATGTGTAGGAAACAACGTTCTTTTGTTCTCAGCACACTCATGTTTCCTGATGTCTTAGAGTCTCTAGAAAGCAAGAGTGTGCTTCTTGCTCTAAAGCAGAGTGTGATCAATGATTGAGAACTCTGCTGTGTGTTTCATTCAGAAATGGAGTTAAATCCCAGGCTCTGAGTCTTCCTACAAGCAAGACTTCGTTTCATGTAAGGGCAGTTACTTTACAGCTCAAACGAACTACATCGTTCATGAAGCTCACACGTTTCTCATGTCAACTGAGAAGCATTGGATGTTAGAGGACCTTTGCTTTGTATCAATTTCAAACAGAGTTGAACTAGATATGTTCCGTATGTATAGGAAACACGGTTCTTTCTTCTGAGCACACTCACGTTTCCTGCTGTATTAGAGTCTCTGGAAAGCAAGAGCGTGCTTCTTGCTCTGAAGCAGTGTGTGATCCATGGAAGAGAACTCTGCTGTGTGTTTCCCTTCAGAAATGGAGTTAAATCCCAGGCTCTGTGTCTTCCTACAATCAAGATTTTGTTTCAGGTAAGGGCTGTCACTTTTCAGCTCAAACGAACTACATCGTTCACGAAGCTAACACGTTTCTCATCTTAACTGCCAAGCATTGGATGTTAGAGGACCAGTTCTTTGTATCAGTTTCAGAAGCATAGTTGGACTAGATATGGTCCGTATGTGTAGGAAACTCCGTTCTTTTGTTCTCATCACACATATGTTTCCTGCTGTCTTAGAGACTCTAGAAAGCAAGAGCATGCTTCTTGCTCTAAAGCAGAGTGTGATCCATGGATGAGAACTGTGTTGTGTGTTTCCCTTCAGAAATGGAGTTAAAGCCCAGGCTCTGTGTCTTCCTACAAGCAAGACATCTTTTCAAGTAAGGGCAGTCACTTTTCAGCTCAAACGAACTACATCGTTCAGGAAGCTAACACGTTTCTCATCTTAACTGACAAGCATTGGATGTTAGAGGACCAGGGTTTTGTATCAGTTTCAGAAGCAGAGTTGGACTAGATATGGTCGGTATGTGTAAGAAACACCGTTCTTTGGTCGCAGCACACTCAAGTTTCCTGCTGTATTAGAGACTCTCGAAAGCAAGAGTGTGCTTCCTTCTCTAAAGCAGAGTGTGAACAATGGATGAGAACTGTGTTGTGTGTTTCCCTTCAGAAATGGAGTTAAATCCCAGGCTCTGTGTCTTCCTACAGGCAAGATTTCGTTACAGCTAAGGGCAGTCACTTTTCAGCTCAAACGAACTACATCTTTCACGAAGCAATCACGTTTCTCATCTACACTGAGAAGCATTGGATGTTAGAGGACCTTTGCTTTGTATCAATTTCAAGCAGAGTTGAACTAGATATGGTCCGTAAGTATAGGAAACACGGTTCTTTACTTCTGAGCACACTCAAGTTTCCTGCTGTATTAGAGACTCTAGAAAGCAAGAGCGTCCTTCTTGCTCTAAAGCAGAGTGTGATACATGGATGAGAACTGTGTTGTGTGTTTCCCTTCAGAAATGGAGTTAAAGCCCAGGCTCTGTGTCTTCCTACAAGCAAGACTTCGTTTCATGTAAGGGCAGTTACTTTACAGCTCAAACGAACTACATCGTTCATGAAGCTCACACTTTTCTCATGTCAACTGAGAAGCATTGGATGTTAGAGGACCTTTGCTTTGTATCAATTTCAAACAGAGTTGAACTAGATATGTTCCGTATGTATAGGAAACACGGTTCTTTCTTCTGAGCACACTCACGTTTCCTGCTGTATTAGAGTCTCTGGAAAGCAAGAGCGTGCTTCTTGCTCTGAAGCAGTGTGTGATCCATGGAAGAGAACTCTGCTGTGTGTTTCCCTTCAGAAATGGAGTTAAATCCCAGGCTCTGTGTCTTCCTACAATCAAGATTTTGTTTCAGGTAAGGGCTGTCACTTTTCAGCTCAAACGAACTACATCGTTCACGAAGCTAACACGTTTCTCATCTTAACTGCCAAGCATTGGATGTTAGAGGACCAGTTCTTTGTATCAGTTTCAGAAGCATAGTTGGACTAGATATGGTCCGTATGTGTAGGAAACTCCGTTCTTTTGTTCTCATCACACATATGTTTCCTGCTGTCTTAGAGACTCTAGAAAGCAAGAGCATGCTTCTTGCTCTAAAGCAGAGTGTGATCCATGGATGAGAACTGTGTTGTGTGTTTCCCTTCAGAAATGGAGTTAAATCCCTGGCTTTGTGTTTCCTACAAGCAAGACTTCGTTAAGCAAGAGCGTGCTTCTTGCTCTGAAGCAGTGTGTGATCCATGGATGAGAACTCTGCTGTGTGTTTCTCTTCAGAAATGGAGTTAAATCCCAGGCTCTGTGTCTTCCTACAATCAAGACTTCGTTTCAGGTAAGGGCAGTCACTTTTCAGCTCAAACGAACTACATCGTTCATGAAGCTAACACGTTTCTCATGTTAACTGCCAAGCATTGGATGTTAGAGTTCCAGTGCTTTGTATCAGTTTCAGAAGCAGAGTTGGACTAGATATGGTCTGTATGTGTAAGAAACACCATTCTTTGGTCGCAGCACACTCACGTTTCCTGCTGTATTAGAGACTCTCGAAAGCAAGAGTGTGCTTCCTTCTCTAAAGCAGAGTGTGAACAAAGCATGAGAACTGTGTTGTGTGTTTTCCTTCAGAAATGGAATTAAATCCCAGGCTCTGTGTGTTCCTACAAGCAAGATTTCGTTACAGCTAAGGGCAGTCACTTTTCAGCTCAAACGAACTACATCGTTCACGAAGCTAACAAGTTTTCCATCTTAACTGACAATCATTGGATGTTAGAGGCCCAGTGCTTTTTATCAGTTTCAGAAGCAGAGTGGGAATAGATATGGTCCGTATGTGTAGGAAACACCGTTATTTTGTTCTCAGCACACTCACGTTTCCTGCTGTCTTAGAGATTCTAGAAAGCAAGAGCATGCTTCTTGCTCTAAAGCAGAGTGTGAACAATGCATGAGAACTCTGCTGTGTGTTTCACTTCAGAAATGCAGTTAAATCCCTGGCTCTGAGTCTTCCTACAAGAAAGACTTCGTTTCAGGTAAGGGCAGTCACTTTTCAGCTCAAAGGAACTACATCGTTCACGAAGCTCACACGTTTCTCATCTTAACTGAGAAGAATTGGATGTTAGAGGACTTTGCTTTGTATCAATTTCAAGCAGAGTTGAACTAGATATGGTCCGTAAGTATAGGAGACATGGTTCTTTTCTTCTGAGCACACTCAAGTTTCCTGCTGTATTAGAGAATCTAGAAAGCAAGAGCGTCCTTCTTGCTCTAAAGTCGAGTGTTATCCATGGATGAGAACTGTGTTGTGTGTTTCCCTTCAGAAATGGAGTTAAATCCCAGGCTCTGAGTCTTCCTACAAGCAAGACTTCGTTTCATGTAAGGGCAGTTACTTTACAGCTCAAACAAACTACATCGTTCACAAAGCTCACACATTTCTCATGTCAACTGAGAAGCATTGGATGTTAGAGGACCTCTGATTTGTTACAGTTTCAGAAGCCGAGATGAACTAGATATGGTCCGTATGTGTAGGATACACCGTTCTTTTGTTCTGAGCACACTCAAGTTTCCTGCTGTATTAGAGACTCTAGAAAGCAAGAGCGTGCTTCTTGCTCTAAAGCAGTGTGTGAACAATGCATGAGAACTCTGCTGTGTGTTTCACTTCAGAAATGGAGTTAAATCCCTGGCTCTGAGTCTTCCTACAAGCAAGACTTCGTTTCAGGTAAGGGCAGTCACTTTTCAGCTCAAAGGAAATACATCGTTCAGGAAGCTCACACGTTTCTCGTCTTAACTGACAAGCATTGCATGTTAGAGGACCAGTGCTTGGTATCAGTTTCAGAAGCAGAGTTGGACTAGATATGGTCTCCATGTGTAGGAAACAACGTTCTTTTGTTCTCAGCACACTCATGTTTCCTGATGTCTTAGAGTCTCTAGAAAGCAAGAGTGTGCTTCTTGCTCTAAAGCAGAGTGTGATCAATGATTGAGAACTCTGCTGTGTGTTTCATTCAGAAATGGAGTTAAATCCCAGGCTCTGAGTCTTCCTACAAGCAAGACTTCCTTTCATGTAAGGGCAGTTACTTTACAGCTCAAACGAACTACATCGTTCATGAAGCTCACACGTTTCTCATGTCAACTGAGAAGCATTGGATGTTAGAGGACCTTTGCTTTGTATCAATTTCAAACAGAGTTGAACTAGATATGTTCCGTATGTATAGGAAACACGGTTCTTTCTTCTGAGCACACTCACGTTTCCTGCTGTATTAGAGTCTCTGGAAAGCAAGAGCGTGCTTCTTGCTCTGAAGCAGTGTGTGATCCATGGAAGAGAACTCTGCTGTGTGTTTCCCTTCAGAAATGGAGTTAAATCCCAGGCTCTGTGTCTTCCTACAATCAAGATTTTGTTTCAGGTAAGGGCTGTCACTTTTCAGCTCAAACGAACTACATCGTTCACGAAGCTAACACGTTTCTCATCTTAACTGCCAAGCATTGGATGTTAGAGGACCAGTTCTTTGTATCAGTTTCAGAAGCATAGTTGGACTAGATATGGTCCGTATGTGTAGGAAACTCCGTTCTTTTGTTCTCATCACACATATGTTTCCTGCTGTATTAGAGACTCTCGAAAGCAAGAGTGTGCTTCCTTCTCTAAAGCAGAGTGTGAACAATGGATGAGAACTGTGTTGTGTGTTTCCCTTCAGAAATGGAGTTAAATCCCAGGCTCTGTGTCTTCCTACAGGCAAGATTTCGTTACAGCTAAGGGCAGTCACTTTTCAGCTCAAACGAACTACATCTTTCACGAAGCTCTCACGTTTCTCATCTACACTGAGAAGCATTGGATGTTAGAGGACCTTTGCTTTGTATCAATTTCAAGCAGAGTTGAACTAGATATGGTCCGTAAGTATAGGAAACACGGTTCTTTACTTCTGAGCACACTCAAGTTTCCTGCTGTATTAGAGACTCTAGAAAGCAAGAGCGTCCTTCTTGCTCTAAAGTCGAGTGTTATCCATGGATGAGAACTGTGTTGTGTGTTTCCCTTCAGAAATGGAGTTAAAGCCCAGGCTCTGTGTCTTCCTACAAGCAAGACTTCGTTTCAAGTAAGGGCAGTCACTTTTCAGCTCAAACGAACTACATCGTTCAGGAAGCTAACACGTTTCTCATCTTAACTGACAAGCTTTGCATGTTAGAGGACCAGTGCTTTGTATCAGTTTCAGAAGCAGAGTTGGACTAGATATGGTCTCCATGTGTAGGAAACAACGTTCTTTTGTTCTCAGCACACTCAAGTTTCCTGCTGTCTTAGAGATTCTAGAAAGCTAGAGCATGCTTCTTGCTCTAAAGCAGAGTGTGATCAATGGATGAGAACTCTGTTGTGTGTTTCACTTCAGAAATGGAGTTAAATCCCTGGCTGTGAGTCTTCCTACAAGCAAGACTTCGTTTCAGGTAAGGGCTGTTACTTTCCAGCTCAAACGAACTACATCGTTCACGAATCTCACACGTTTCTCATCTTAACTGAGAAGCATTGGATGTTAGAGGACCTTTGCTTTGTATCAATTTCAAGCAGAGTTGAACTAGATATGGTCCCTAAGTATAGGAAACACGGTTCTTTTCTTCTGAGCACACTCAAGTTTCCTGCTGTATTAGAGAGTCTAGAAAGCAAGAGCGTCCTTCATGCTCTAAAGCAGAGTGTGATACATGGATGAGAACTGTGTTGTGTGTTTCCCTTCAGAAATGGAGTTAAATCCCTGGCTTTGTGTTTCCTACAAGCAAGACTTCGTTAAGCAAGAGCGTGCTTCTTGCTCTAAAGCAGTGTGTGATCCATGGATGAGAACTCTGCTGTGTGTTTCTCTTCAGAAATGGAATTAAATCCCAGGCTTTGTGTCTTCCTACAAGCAAGAATTTGTTACAAGTAAGGGAAGTCACTTTTCAGCTCAAACGAACTACATCCTTCAGGAAGCTAACACGTTTCTCATCTTAACTGACAAGCATTCGATGTTAGAGGACTAGTGCTTTGTATCAGTTTCAGAAGCAGAGTTGGACTAGATATGGTCCGTACGTGTACGAAACTGCCTTCTTTTGTTCTCATCACACTCAAGTTTCCTGCTGTATTAGAGAGTCTAGAAAGCAAGAGCGTCCTTCATGCTCTAAAGCAGAGTGTGATACATGGATGAGAACTGTGTTGTGTGTTTCCCTTCAGAAATGGAGTTAAATCCCTGGCTTTGTGTTTCCTACAAGCAAGACTTCGTTAAGCAAGAGCGTGCTTCTTGCTCTGAAGCAGTGTGTGATCCATGGATGAGAACTCTGCTGTGTGTTTCTCTTCAGAAATGGAGTTAAATCCCAGGCTCTGTGTCTTCCTACAATCAAGACTTCGTTTCAGGTAAGGGCAGTCACTTTTCAGCTCAAACGAACTACATCGTTCATGAAGCTAACACGTTTCTCATGTTAACTGCCAAGCATTGGATGTTAGAGTTCCAGTGCTTTGTATCAGTTTCAGAAGCAGAGTTGGACTAGATATGGTCTGTATGTGTAAGAAACACCATTCTTTGGTCGCAGCACACTCACGTTTCCTGCTGTATTAGAGACTCTCGAAAGCAAGAGTGTGCTTCCTTCTCTAAAGCAGAGTGTGAACAAAGCATGAGAACTGTGTTGTGTGTTTCCCTTCAGAAATGGAATTAAATCCCAGGCTCTGTGTGTTCCTACAAGCAAGATTTCGTTACAGCTAAGGGCAGTCACTTTTCAGCTCAAACGAACTACATCGTTCACGAAGCTAACAAGTTTTCCATCTTAACTGACAATCATTGGATGTTAGAGGCCCAGTGCTTTTTATCAGTTTCAGAAGCAGAGTGGGAATAGATATGGTCCGTATGTGTAGGAAACACCGTTATTTTGTTCTCAGCACACTCACGTTTCCTGCTGTCTTAGAGATTCTAGAAAGCAAGAGCGTGCTTCTTGCTCTAAAGCAGAGTGTGAACAATGCATGAGAACTCTGCTGTGTGTTTCACTTCAGAAATGCAGTTAAATCCCTGGCTCTGAGTCTTCCTACAAGAAAGACTTCGTTTCAGGTAAGGGCAGTCACTTTTCAGCTCAAAGGAACTACATCGTTCACGAAGCTCACACGTTTCTCATCTTAACTGAGAAGAATTGGATGTTAGAGGACTTTGCTTTGTATCAATTTCAAGCAGAGTTGAACTAGATATGGTCCGTAAGTATAGGAGACATGGTTCTTTTCTTCTGAGCACACTCAAGTTTCCTGCTGTATTAGAGAATCTAGAAAGCAAGAGCGTCCTTCTTGCTCTAAAGTCGAGTGTTATCCATGGATGAGAACTGTGTTGTGTGTTTCCCTTCAGAAATGGAGTTAAATCCCAGGCTCTGAGTCTTCCTACAAGCAAGACTTCGTTTCATGTAAGGGCAGTTACTTTACAGCTCAAACAAACTACATCGTTCACAAAGCTCACACATTTCTCATGTCAACTGAGAAGCATTGGATGTTAGAGGACCTCTGATTTGTTACAGTTTCAGAAGCCGAGATGAACTAGATATGGTCCGTATGTGTAGGATACACCGTTCTTTTGTTCTGAGCACACTCAAGTTTCCTGCTGTATTAGAGACTCTAGAAAGCAAGAGCGTGCTTCTTGCTCTAAAGCAGTGTGTGAACAATGCATGAGAACTCTGCTGTGTGTTTCACTTCAGAAATGGAGTTAAATCCCTGGCTCTGAGTCTTCCTACAAGCAAGACTTCGTTTCAGGTAAGGGCAGTCACTTTTCAGCTCAAAGGAAATACATCGTTCAGGAAGCTCACACGTTTCTCGTCTTAACTGACAAGCATTGCATGTTAGAGGACCAGTGCTTGGTATCAGTTTCAGAAGCAGAGTTGGACTAGATATGGTCTCCATGTGTAGGAAACAACGTTCTTTTGTTCTCAGCACACTCATGTTTCCTGATGTCTTAGAGTCTCTAGAAAGCAAGAGTGTGCTTCTTGCTCTAAAGCAGAGTGTGATCAATGATTGAGAACTCTGCTGTGTGTTTCATTCAGAAATGGAGTTAAATCCCAGGCTCTGAGTCTTCCTACAAGCAAGACTTCGTTTCATGTAAGGGCAGTTACTTTACAGCTCAAACGAACTACATCGTTCATGAAGCTCACACGTTTCTCATGTCAACTGAGAAGCATTGGATGTTAGAGGACCTTTGCTTTGTATCAATTTCAAACAGAGTTGAACTAGATATGTTCCGTATGTATAGGAAACACGGTTCTTTCTTCTGAGCACACTCACGTTTCCTGCTGTATTAGAGTCTCTGGAAAGCAAGAGCGTGCTTCTTGCTCTGAAGCAGTGTGTGATCCATGGAAGAGAACTCTGCTGTGTGTTTCCCTTCAGAAATGGAGTTAAATCCCAGGCTCTGTGTCTTCCTACAATCAAGATTTTGTTTCAGGTAAGGGCTGTCACTTTTCAGCTCAAACGAACTACATCGTTCACGAAGCTAACACGTTTCTCATCTTAACTGCCAAGCATTGGATGTTAGAGGACCAGTTCTTTGTATCAGTTTCAGAAGCATAGTTGGACTAGATATGGTCCGTATGTGTAGGAAACTCCGTTCTTTTGTTCTCATCACACATATGTTTCCTGCTGTCTTAGAGACTCTAGAAAGCAAGAGCATGCTTCTTGCTCTAAAGCAGAGTGTGATCCATGGATGAGAACTGTGTTGTGTGTTTCCCTTCAGAAATGGAGTTAAATCCCTGGCTTTGTGTTTCCTACAAGCAAGACTTCGTTAAGCAAGAGCGTGCTTCTTGCTCTGAAGCAGTGTGTGATCCATGGATGAGAACTCTGCTGTGTGTTTCTCTTCAGAAATGGAGTTAAATCCCAGGCTCTGTGTCTTCCTACAATCAAGACTTCGTTTCAGGTAAGGGCAGTCACTTTTCAGCTCAAACGAACTACATCGTTCATGAAGCTAACACGTTTCTCATGTTAACTGCCAAGCATTGGATGTTAGAGTTCCAGTGCTTTGTATCAGTTTCAGAAGCAGAGTTGGACTAGATATGGTCTGTATGTGTAAGAAACACCATTCTTTGGTCGCAGCACACTCACGTTTCCTGCTGTATTAGAGACTCTCGAAAGCAAGAGTGTGCTTCCTTCTCTAAAGCAGAGTGTGAACAAAGCATGAGAACTGTGTTGTGTGTTTCCCTTCAGAAATGGAATTAAATCCCAGGCTCTGTGTGTTCCTACAAGCAAGATTTCGTTACAGCTAAGGGCAGTCACTTTTCAGCTCAAACGAACTACATCGTTCACGAAGCTAACAAGTTTTCCATCTTAACTGACAATCATTGGATGTTAGAGGCCCAGTGCTTTTTATCAGTTTCAGAAGCAGAGTGGGAATAGATATGGTCCGTATGTGTAGGAAACACCGTTATTTTGTTCTCAGCACACTCACGTTTCCTGCTGTCTTAGAGATTCTAGAAAGCAAGAGCGTGCTTCTTGCTCTAAAGCAGAGTGTGAACAATGCATGAGAACTCTGCTGTGTGTTTCACTTCAGAAATGCAGTTAAATCCCTGGCTCTGAGTCTTCCTACAAGAAAGACTTCGTTTCAGGTAAGGGCAGTCACTTTTCAGCTCAAAGGAACTACATCGTTCACGAAGCTCACACGTTTCTCATCTTAACTGAGAAGAATTGGATGTTAGAGGACTTTGCTTTGTATCAATTTCAAGCAGAGTTGAACTAGATATGGTCCGTAAGTATAGGAGACATGGTTCTTTTCTTCTGAGCACACTCAAGTTTCCTGCTGTATTAGAGAATCTAGAAAGCAAGAGCGTCCTTCTTGCTCTAAAGTCGAGTGTTATCCATGGATGAGAACTGTGTTGTGTGTTTCCCTTCAGAAATGGAGTTAAATCCCAGGCTCTGAGTCTTCCTACAAGCAAGACTTCGTTTCATGTAAGGGCAGTTACTTTACAGCTCAAACAAACTACATCGTTCACAAAGCTCACACATTTCTCATGTCAACTGAGAAGCATTGGATGTTAGAGGACCTCTGATTTGTTACAGTTTCAGAAGCCGAGATGAACTAGATATGGTCCGTATGTGTAGGATACACCGTTCTTTTGTTCTGAGCACACTCAAGTTTCCTGCTGTATTAGAGACTCTAGAAAGCAAGAGCGTGCTTCTTGCTCTAAAGCAGTGTGTGAACAATGCATGAGAACTCTGCTGTGTGTTTCACTTCAGAAATGGAGTTAAATCCCTGGCTCTGAGTCTTCCTACAAGCAAGACTTCGTTTCAGGTAAGGGCAGTCACTTTTCAGCTCAAAGGAAATACATCGTTCAGGAAGCTCACACGTTTCTCGTCTTAACTGACAAGCATTGCATGTTAGAGGACCAGTGCTTGGTATCAGTTTCAGAAGCAGAGTTGGACTAGATATGGTCTCCATGTGTAGGAAACAACGTTCTTTTGTTCTCAGCACACTCATGTTTCCTGATGTCTTAGAGTCTCTAGAAAGCAAGAGTGTGCTTCTTGCTCTAAAGCAGAGTGTGATCAATGATTGAGAACTCTGCTGTGTGTTTCATTCAGAAATGGAGTTAAATCCCAGGTTCTGAGTCTTCCTACAAGCAAGACTTCGTTTCATGTAAGGGCAGTTACTTTACAGCTCAAACGAACTACATCGTTCATGAAGCTCACACGTTTCTCATGTCAACTGAGAAGCATTGGATGTTAGAGGACCTTTGCTTTGTATCAATTTCAAACAGAGTTGAACTAGATATGTTCCGTATGTATAGGAAACACGGTTCTTTCTTCTGAGCACACTCACGTTTCCTGCTGTATTAGAGTCTCTGGAAAGCAAGAGCGTGCTTCTTGCTCTGAAGCAGTGTGTGATCCATGGAAGAGAACTCTGCTGTGTGTTTCCCTTCAGAAATGGAGTTAAATCCCAGGCTCTGTGTCTTCCTACAAGCAAGACATCTTTTCAAGTAAGGGCAGTCACTTTTCAGCTCAAACGAACTACATCGTTCACGAAGCTAACACGTTTCTCATCTTAACTGCCAAGCATTGGATGTTAGAGGACCAGTTCTTTGTATCAGTTTCAGAAGCATAGTTGGACTAGATATGGTCCGTATGTGTAGGAAACTCCGTTCTTTTGTTCTCATCACACATATGTTTCCTGCTGTCTTAGAGACTCTAGAAAGCAAGAGCATGCTTCTTGCTCTAAAGCAGAGTGTGATCCATGGATGAGAACTGTGTTGTGTGTTTCCCTTCAGAAATGGAGTTAAATCCCAGGCTCTGTGTCTTCCTACAAGCAAGACATCTTTTCAAGTAAGGGCAGTCACTTTTCAGCTCAAACGAACTACATCGTTCAGGAAGCTAACACGTTTCTCATCTTAACTGACAAGCATTGGATGTTAGAGGACCAGGGTTTTGTATCAGTTTCAGAAGCAGAGTTGGACTAGATATGGTCTGTATGTGTAAGAAACACCGTTCTTTGGTCGCAGCACACTCAAGTTTCCTGCTGTATTAGAGACTCTCGAAAGCAAGAGTGTGCTTCCTTCTCTAAAGCAGAGTGTGAACAATGGATGAGAACTGTGTTGTGTGTTTCCCTTCAGAAATGGAGTTAAATCCCAGGCTCTGTGTCTTCCTACAGGCAAGATTTCGTTACAGCTAAGGGCAGTCACTTTTCAGCTCAAACGAACTACATCGTTCACGAAGCTCTCACGTTTCTCATCTACACTGAGAAGCATTGGATGTTAGAGGACCTTTGCTTTGTATCAATTTCAAGCAGAGTTGAACTAGATATGGTCCGTAAGTATAGGAAACACGGTTCTTTACTTCTGAGCACACTCAAGTTTCATGCTGTATTAGAGAGTCTAGAAAGCAAGAGCGTCCTTCTTGCTCTAAAGCAGAGTGTGATACATGGATGAGAACTGTGTTGTGTGTTTCCCTTCAGAAATGGAGTTAAAGCCCAGGCTCTGTGTCTTCCTACAAGCAAGACTTCGTTTCAAGTAAGGGCAGTCACTTTTCAGCTCAAACGAACTACATCGTTCAGGAAGCTAACACGTTTCTCATCTTAACTGACAAGCTTTGCATGTTAGAGGACCAGTGCTTTGTATCAGTTTCAGAAGCAGAGTTGGACTAGATATGGTCTCCATGTGTAGGAAACAACGTTCTTTTGTTCTCAGCACACTCAAGTTTCCTGCTGTCTTAGAGATTCTAGAAAGCTAGAGCATGCTTCTTGCTCTAAAGCAGAGTGTGATCAATGGATGAGAACTCTGTTGTGTGTTTCACTTCAGAAATGGAGTTAAATCCCTGGCTGTGAGTCTTCCTACAAGCAAGACTTCGTTTCAGGTAAGGGCTGTTACTTTCCAGCTCAAACGAACTACATCGTTCACGAAGCTCACACGTTTCTCATCTTAACTGAGAAGCATTGGATGTTAGAGGACCTTTGCTTTGTATCAATTTCAAGCAGAGTTGAACTAGATATGGTCCCTAAGTATAGGAAACACGGTTCTTTTCTTCTGAGCACACTCAAGTTTCCTGCTGTATTAGAGAGTCTAGAAAGCAAGAGCGTCCTTCATGCTCTAAAGCAGAGTGTGATACATGGATGAGAACTGTGTTGTGTGTTTCCCTTCAGAAATGGAGTTAAATCCCTGGCTTTGTGTTTCCTACAAGCAAGACTTCGTTAAGCAAGAGCGTGCTTCTTGCTCTAAAGCAGTGTGTGATCCATGGATGAGAACTCTGCTGTGTGTTTCTCTTCAGAAATGGAATTAAATCCCAGGCTTTGTGTCTTCCTACAAGCAAGAATTTGTTACAAGTAAGGGAAGTCACTTTTCAGCTCAAACGAACTACATCCTTCAGGAAGCTAACACGTTTCTCATCTTAACTGACAAGCATTCGATGTTAGAGGACTAGTGCTTTGTATCAGTTTCAGAAGCAGAGTTGGACTAGATATGGTCCGTACGTGTACGAAACTGCCTTCTTTTGTTCTCATCACACTCAAGTTTCCTGCTGTATTAGAGAGTCTAGAAAGCAAGAGCGTCCTTCATGCTCTAAAGCAGAGTGTGATACATGGATGAGAACTGTGTTGTGTGTTTCCCTTCAGAAATGGAGTTAAATCCCTGGCTTTGTGTTTCCTACAAGCAAGACTTCGTTAAGCAAGAGCGTGCTTCTTGCTCTGAAGCAGTGTGTGATCCATGGATGAGAACTCTGCTGTGTGTTTCTCTTCAGAAATGGAGTTAAATCCCAGGCTCTGTGTCTTCCTACAATCAAGACTTCGTTTCAGGTAAGGGCAGTCACTTTTCAGCTCAAACGAACTACATCGTTCATGAAGCTAACACGTTTCTCATGTTAACTGCCAAGCATTGGATGTTAGAGTTCCAGTGCTTTGTATCAGTTTCAGAAGCAGAGTTGGACTAGATATGGTCTGTATGTGTAAGAAACACCATTCTTTGGTCGCAGCACACTCACGTTTCCTGCTGTATTAGAGACTCTCGAAAGCAAGAGTGTGCTTCCTTCTCTAAAGCAGAGTGTGAACAAAGCATGAGAACTGTGTTGTGTGTTTCCCTTCAGAAATGGAATTAAATCCCAGGCTCTGTGTGTTCCTACAAGCAAGATTTCGTTACAGCTAAGGGCAGTCACTTTTCAGCTCAAACGAACTACATCGTTCACGAAGCTAACAAGTTTTCCATCTTAACTGACAATCATTGGATGTTAGAGGCCCAGTGCTTTTTATCAGTTTCAGAAGCAGAGTGGGAATAGATATGGTCCGTATGTGTAGGAAACACCGTTATTTTGTTCTCAGCACACTCACGTTTCCTGCTGTCTTAGAGATTCTAGAAAGCAAGAGCGTGCTTCTTGCTCTAAAGCAGAGTGTGAACAATGCATGAGAACTCTGCTGTGTGTTTCACTTCAGAAATGCAGTTAAATCCCTGGCTCTGAGTCTTCCTACAAGAAAGACTTCGTTTCAGGTAAGGGCAGTCACTTTTCAGCTCAAAGGAACTACATCGTTCACGAAGCTCACACGTTTCTCATCTTAACTGAGAAGAATTGGATGTTAGAGGACTTTGCTTTGTATCAATTTCAAGCAGAGTTGAACTAGATATGGTCCGTAAGTATAGGAGACATGGTTCTTTTCTTCTGAGCACACTCAAGTTTCCTGCTGTATTAGAGAATCTAGAAAGCAAGAGCGTCCTTCTTGCTCTAAAGTCGAGTGTTATCCATGGATGAGAACTGTGTTGTGTGTTTCCCTTCAGAAATGGAGTTAAATCCCAGGCTCTGAGTCTTCCTACAAGCAAGACTTCGTTTCATGTAAGGGCAGTTACTTTACAGCTCAAACAAACTACATCGTTCACAAAGCTCACACATTTCTCATGTCAACTGAGAAGCATTGGATGTTAGAGGACCTCTGATTTGTTACAGTTTCAGAAGCCGAGATGAACTAGATATGGTCCGTATGTGTAGGATACACCGTTCTTTTGTTCTGAGCACACTCAAGTTTCCTGCTGTATTAGAGACTCTAGAAAGCAAGAGCGTGCTTCTTGCTCTAAAGCAGTGTGTGAACAATGCATGAGAACTCTGCTGTGTGTTTCACTTCAGAAATGGAGTTAAATCCCTGGCTCTGAGTCTTCCTACAAGCAAGACTTCGTTTCAGGTAAGGGCAGTCACTTTTCAGCTCAAAGGAAATACATCGTTCAGGAAGCTCACACGTTTCTCGTCTTAACTGACAAGCATTGCATGTTAGAGGACCAGTGCTTGGTATCAGTTTCAGAAGCAGAGTTGGACTAGATATGGTCTCCATGTGTAGGAAACAACGTTCTTTTGTTCTCAGCACACTCATGTTTCCTGATGTCTTAGAGTCTCTAGAAAGCAAGAGTGTGCTTCTTGCTCTAAAGCAGAGTGTGATCAATGACTGAGAACTCTGCTGTGTGTTTCATTCAGAAATGGAGTTAAATCCCAGGCTCTGTGTCTTCCTACAAGCAAGACTTCGTTTCATGTAAGGGCAGTTACTTTACAGCTCAAACGAACTACATCGTTCATGAAGCTCACACGTTTCTCATGTCAACTGAGAAGCATTGGATGTTAGAGGACCTTTGCTTTGTATCAATTTCAAACAGAGTTGAACTAGATATGTTCCGTATGTATAGGAAACACGGTTCTTTCTTCTGAGCACACTCACGTTTCCTGCTGTATTAGAGTCTCTGGAAAGCAAGAGCGTGCTTCTTGCTCTGAAGCAGTGTGTGATCCATGGAAGAGAACTCTGCTGTGTGTTTCCCTTCAGAAATGGAGTTAAATCCCAGGCTCTGTGTCTTCCTACAAGCAAGACTTCGTTTCAAGTAAGGGCAGTCACTTTTCAGCTCAAATGAACTACATCGTTCAGGAAGCTAACACGTTTCTCATCTTAACTGACAAGCTTTGCATGTTAGAGGACCAGTGCTTTGTATCAGTTTCAGAAGCAGAGTTGGACTAGATATGGTCTCCATGTGTAGGAAACAACGTTCTTTTGTTCTCAGCACACTCAAGTTTCCTGCTGTCTTAGAGATTCTAGAAAGCTAGAGCATGCTTCTTGCTCTAAAGCAGAGTGTGATCAATGGATGAGAACTCTGTTGTGTGTTTCACTTCAGAAATGGAGTTAAATCCCTGGCTGTGAGTCTTCCTACAAGCAAGACTTCGTTTCAGGTAAGGGCTGTTACTTTCCAGCTCAAACGAACTACATCGTTCACGAAGCTCACACGTTTCTCATCTTAACTGAGAAGCATTGGATGTTAGAGGACCTTTGCTTTGTATCAATTTCAAGCAGAGTTGAACTAGATATGGTCCCTAAGTATAGGAAACACGGTTCTTTTCTTCTGAGCACACTCAAGTTTCCTGCTGTATTAGAGAGTCTAGAAAGCAAGAGCGTCCTTCATGCTCTAAAGCAGAGTGTGATACATGGATGAGAACTGTGTTGTGTGTTTCCCTTCAGAAATGGAGTTAAATCCCTGGCTTTGTGTTTCCTACAAGCAAGACTTCGTTAAGCAAGAGCGTGCTTCTTGCTCTAAAGCAGTGTGTGATCCATGGATGAGAACTCTGCTGTGTGTTTCTCTTCAGAAATGGAATTAAATCCCAGGCTTTGTGTCTTCCTACAAGCAAGAATTTGTTACAAGTAAGGGAAGTCACTTTTCAGCTCAAACGAACTACATCCTTCAGGAAGCTAACACGTTTCTCATCTTAACTGACAAGCATTCGATGTTAGAGGACTAGTGCTTTGTATCAGTTTCAGAAGCAGAGTTGGACTAGATATGGTCCGTACGTGTACGAAACTGCCTTCTTTTGTTCTCATCACACTCAAGTTTCCTGCTGTATTAGAGAGTCTAGAAAGCAAGAGCGTCCTTCATGCTCTAAAGCAGAGTGTGATACATGGATGAGAACTGTGTTGTGTGTTTCCCTTCAGAAATGGAGTTAAATCCCTGGCTTTGTGTTTCCTACAAGCAAGACTTCGTTAAGCAAGAGCGTGCTTCTTGCTCTGAAGCAGTGTGTGATCCATGGATGAGAACTCTGCTGTGTGTTTCTCTTCAGAAATGGAGTTAAATCCCAGGCTCTGTGTCTTCCTACAATCAAGACTTCGTTTCAGGTAAGGGCAGTCACTTTTCAGCTCAAACGAACTACATCGTTCATGAAGCTAACACGTTTCTCATGTTAACTGCCAAGCATTGGATGTTAGAGTTCCAGTGCTTTGTATCAGTTTCAGAAGCAGAGTTGGACTAGATATGGTCTGTATGTGTAAGAAACACCATTCTTTGGTCGCAGCACACTCACGTTTCCTGCTGTATTAGAGACTCTCGAAAGCAAGAGTGTGCTTCCTTCTCTAAAGCAGAGTGTGAACAAAGCATGAGAACTGTGTTGTGTGTTTCCCTTCAGAAATGGAATTAAATCCCAGGCTCTGTGTGTTCCTACAAGCAAGATTTCGTTACAGCTAAGGGCAGTCACTTTTCAGCTCAAACGAACTACATCGTTCACGAAGCTAACAAGTTTTCCATCTTAACTGACAATCATTGGATGTTAGAGGCCCAGTGCTTTTTATCAGTTTCAGAAGCAGAGTGGGAATAGATATGGTCCGTATGTGTAGGAAACACCGTTATTTTGTTCTCAGCACACTCACGTTTCCTGCTGTCTTAGAGATTCTAGAAAGCAAGAGCGTGCTTCTTGCTCTAAAGCAGAGTGTGAACAATGCATGAGAACTCTGCTGTGTGTTTCACTTCAGAAATGCAGTTAAATCCCTGGCTCTGAGTCTTCCTACAAGAAAGACTTCGTTTCAGGTAAGGGCAGTCACTTTTCAGCTCAAAGGAACTACATCGTTCACGAAGCTCACACGTTTCTCATCTTAACTGAGAAGAATTGGATGTTAGAGGACTTTGCTTTGTATCAATTTCAAGCAGAGTTGAACTAGATATGGTCCGTAAGTATAGGAGACATGGTTCTTTTCTTCTGAGCACACTCAAGTTTCCTGCTGTATTAGAGAATCTAGAAAGCAAGAGCGTCCTTCTTGCTCTAAAGTCGAGTGTTATCCATGGATGAGAACTGTGTTGTGTGTTTCCCTTCAGAAATGGAGTTAAATCCCAGGCTCTGAGTCTTCCTACAAGCAAGACTTCGTTTCATGTAAGGGCAGTTACTTTACAGCTCAAACAAACTACATCGTTCACAAAGCTCACACATTTCTCATGTCAACTGAGAAGCATTGGATGTTAGAGGACCTCTGATTTGTTACAGTTTCAGAAGCCGAGATGAACTAGATATGGTCCGTATGTGTAGGATACACCGTTCTTTTGTTCTGAGCACACTCAAGTTTCCTGCTGTATTAGAGACTCTAGAAAGCAAGAGCGTGCTTCTTGCTCTAAAGCAGTGTGTGAACAATGCATGAGAACTCTGCTGTGTGTTTCACTTCAGAAATGGAGTTAAATCCCTGGCTCTGAGTCTTCCTACAAGCAAGACTTCGTTTCAGGTAAGGGCAGTCACTTTTCAGCTCAAAGGAAATACATCGTTCAGGAAGCTCACACGTTTCTCGTCTTAACTGACAAGCATTGCATGTTAGAGGACCAGTGCTTGGTATCAGTTTCAGAAGCAGAGTTGGACTAGATATGGTCTCCATGTGTAGGAAACAACGTTCTTTTGTTCTCAGCACACTCATGTTTCCTGATGTCTTAGAGTCTCTAGAAAGCAAGAGTGTGCTTCTTGCTCTAAAGCAGAGTGTGATCAATGATTGAGAACTCTGCTGTGTGTTTCATTCAGAAATGGAGTTAAATCCCAGGCTCTGAGTCTTCCTACAAGCAAGACTTCGTTTCATGTAAGGGCAGTTACTTTACAGCTCAAACGAACTACATCGTTCATGAAGCTCACACGTTTCTCATGTCAACTGAGAAGCATTGGATGTTAGAGGACCTTTGCTTTGTATCAATTTCAAACAGAGTTGAACTAGATATGTTCCGTATGTATAGGAAACACGGTTCTTTCTTCTGAGCACACTCACGTTTCCTGCTGTATTAGAGTCTCTGGAAAGCAAGAGCGTGCTTCTTGCTCTGAAGCAGTGTGTGATCCATGGAAGAGAACTCTGCTGTGTGTTTCCCTTCAGAAATGGAGTTAAATCCCAGGCTCTGTGTCTTCCTACAATCAAGATTTTGTTTCAGGTAAGGGCTGTCACTTTTCAGCTCAAACGAACTACATCGTTCACGAAGCTAACACGTTTCTCATCTTAACTGCCAAGCATTGGATGTTAGAGGACCAGTTCTTTGTATCAGTTTCAGAAGCATAGTTGGACTAGATATGGTCCGTATGTGTAGGAAACTCCGTTCTTTTGTTCTCATCACACATATGTTTCCTGCTGTCTTAGAGACTCTAGAAAGCAAGAGCATGCTTCTTGCTCTAAAGCAGAGTGTGATCCATGGATGAGAACTGTGTTGTGTGTTTCCCTTCAGAAATGGAGTTAAAGCCCAGGCTCTGTGTCTTCCTACAAGCAAGACATCTTTTCAAGTAAGGGCAGTCACTTTTCGGCTCAAACGAACTACATCGTTCAGGAAGCTAACACGTTTCTCATCTTAACTGACAAGCATTGGATGTTAGAGGAACAGGGTTTTGTATCAGTTTCAGAAGCAGAGTTGGACTAGATATGGTCGGTATGTGTAAGAAACACCGTTCTTTGGTCGCAGCACACTCAAGTTTCCTGCTGTATTAGAGACTCTCGAAAGCAAGAGTGTGCTTCCTTCTCTAAAGCAGAGTGTGAACAATGGATGAGAACTGTGTTGTGTGTTTCCCTTCAGAAATGGAGTTAAATCCCAGGCTCTGTGTCTTCCTACAGGCAAGATTTCGTTACAGCTAAGGGCAGTCACTTTTCAGCTCAAACGAACTACATCTTTCACGAAGCTCTCACGTTTCTCATCTACACTGAGAAGCATTGGATGTTAGAGGACCTTTGCTTTGTATCAATTTCAAGCAGAGTTGAACTAGATATGGTCCGTAAGTATAGGAAACACGGTTCTTTACTTCTGAGCACACTCAAGTTTCCTGCTGTATTAGAGACTCTAGAAAGCAAGAGCGTCCTTCTTGCTCTAAAGCAGAGTGTGATACATGGATGAGAACTGTGTTGTGTGTTTCCCTTCAGAAATGGAGTTAAAGCCCAGGCTCTGTGTCTTCCTACAAGCAAGACTTCGTTTCAAGTAAGGGCAGTCACTTTTCAGCTCAAACGAACTACATCGTTCAGGAAGCTAACACGTTTCTCATCTTAACTGACAAGCTTTGCATGTTAGAGGACCAGTGCTTTGTATCAGTTTCAGAAGCAGAGTTGGACTAGATATGGTCCGTATGTGTAAGAAACACCGTTCTTTGGTCGCAGCACACTCAAGTTTCCTGCTGTATTAGAGACTCTCGAAAGCAAGAGTGTGCTTCCTTCTCTAAAGCAGATTGTGAACAATGGATGACAACTGTGTTGTGTGTTTCCCTTCAGAAATGGAGTTAAATCCCAGGCTCTGTGTCTTCCTACAAGCAAGATTTCCTTACAGCTAAGGGCAGACACTTTTCAGCTCAAACGAACTACATCGTTCACGAAGCTAACACGTTTCTCATCTCAACTGCCAAGCATTGGATGTTAGAGGACCAGTTCTTTGTATCAGTTTCAGAAGCATAGTTGGACTAGATATGGTCCATATGTGTAGGAAACTCCGTTCTTTTGTTCTCATCACACATATGTTTCCTGCTGTCTTAGAGAGTCTCGAAAGCAAGAGCATGCTTCTTGCTCTAAAGCAGAGTGTGATCCATGGATGAGAACTGTGTTGTGTGTTTCCCTTCAGAAATGGAGTTAAATCCCAGGCTCTGTGTCTTCCTACAAGCAAGACATCTTTTCATGTAAGGGCAGTTACTTTACAGCTCAAACGAACTACGTCATTCACGAAGCTCACACGTTTCTCATCTAAACTGACAAGCATTGGATGTTAGAAGACCTCTGATTTGTTACAGTTTCAGAAGCAGAGATGAACTAGATATGGTCCGTATGTGTAGGAAGCACCGTACTTTAGTTCTGAGCACACTCAAGTTTCCTGCTGTATTAGAGACTCTAGAAAGCAAGAGCGTGCTTCTTGCTCTATAGCAGAGTGTGAACAATGCATGAGAACTCTGCTGTGTGTTTCACTTCAGAAATGGAGTTAAATCCCTGGCTCTGAGTCTTCCTACAAGCAAGACTTCGTTTCAGGTAAGGGCTGTCACTTTTCAGCTCAAACGAACTACATCGTTCACAAAGCTCACAAGTTTCTCGTCTTAACTGACAATCATTGGATGTTAGAGGACCAGTGCTTTGTATCAGTTTCAGAAGCAGAGTTGGACTAGATATGATCCGTATGTGTAGGAAACAACGTTCATTTGTTCTCAGCACACTCAAGTTTCCTGCTGTCTTTGAGATTCTAGAAAGCTATAGGGTGCTTCTTGCTCTAAAGCAGAGTGTGATCAATGGATGAGAACTTGTTGTGTGTTTCATTTCAGCAATGGAGTTAAATCCCTGGATCTGAGTCTTCCTACAAGCAAGACTTCGTTTCAGGTAAGGGCAGTTACTTTACAGCTCAAACAAACTACATCGTTCACGAATCTCACACGTTTCTCATCTAAACTGACAATCATTGCATGTTAGAAGACCTGTGGTTTGTTTCAGTTTCAGAAGCAGAGTTGGACTAGATATAGTCCGTATATGTAGGAATCACCGTTCTTTTGTTCTGAGCACACTCAAGTTTCCAGCTGTATTATAGATTCTAGAAAGCAATAGCGTGCTTCTTGCACTAAAGGAGAGTGTGAACAATGCATGAGAATTCTGCTGTGTGTTTCACTTCAGAAATGGAGTTAAATCCCTGGCTCTGAGTCTTCCTACATGCAAGACTTCGTTTCAGGTAAGGGCTGTCACTTTTCAGCTCAAACGAACTACATCGTTCATGAAGCTCACACGTTTCTCGTCTTAACTGATAATCATTGGATGTTAGAGGACCAAAGCTTTGTATCAGTTTCAGAAGCAGAGTTGGACTAGACATGATCCATATGTGTAGGAAAAACCGTTCATTTGTTCTCAGCACACTCAAGTTTCCTGCTGTATTAGAGACTATAGAAAGCAAGAGCGTGCTTCTTGCTCTAAAGCAGAGTGTGAACAATGCATGAGAACTCTGCTGTGTGTTTCACTACAGAAATGGACTTAAATCCCTGGCTCTGAGTCTTCCTACATGCAAGACTTTGTTTCAGGTAAGGGCAGTCACTTTTCAGCTCAAAGGAACTACATCGTAGAGGAAGCTCACACGTTTCTCGTCTTAACTGACAAGCATTGCATGTTAGAGGACCAGTGCTTTGTATCTTTTCAGAAGCAGATTTGGACTAGATATGATCCGTATGTGTATGAAACAACGTTCTTTTGTTCCCAGCACACTCACGTTTCCTGATGTCTTAGAGTCTCTAGAAAGCAGAGTGTGCTTCTTTCTCTAAAGCAGAGTGTGATCAATGATTGAGAACTCTGCTGTGTGTTTCACTTCAGAAATGGAGTTAAATGCCAGGCTCTGTGTCTTCCTACAATCAAGACTTCGTTTCAGGTAAGGGCAGTCAATTTTCAGCTCAAACGAACTACATCGTTCACGAAGCTCACACGTTTCTCATCTTAACTGAGAAGAATTGGATGTTAGAGGACTTTGCTTTGTATCAATTTCAAGCAGAGTTGAACTAGATATGGTCCGTAAGTATAGGAGACATGGTTCTTTTCTTCTGAGCACACTCAAGTTTCCTGCTGTATTAGAGAATCTAGAAAGCAAGAGCGTCCTTCTTGCTCTAAAGTCGAGTGTTATCCATGGATGAGAACTGTCTTGTGTGTTTCCCTTCAGAAATGGAGTTAAATCCCAGGCTCTGAGTCTTCCTACAAGCAAGACTTCGTTTCATGTAAGGGCAGTTACTTTACAGCTCAAACAAACTACATCTTCACGAAGCTCACACATTTCTCATGTCAACTGAGAAGCATTGGATGTTAGAGGACCTCTGATTTGTTACAGTTTCAGAAGCCGAGATGAACTAGATATAGTCCGTATGTGTAGGATACACCGTTCTTTTGTTCTGAGCACACTCAAGTTTCCTGCTGTATTAGAGACTCTAGAAAGCAAGAGCGTGCTTCTTGCTCTAAAGCAGTGTGTGAACAATGCATGAGAACTCTGCTGTGTGTTTCACTTCAGAAATGGAGTTAAATCCCTGGCTCTGAGTCTTCCTACAAGCAAGACTTCGTTTCAGGTAAGGGCAGTCACTTTTCAGCTCAAAGGAACTACATCGTTCAGGAAGCTCACACGTTTCTCGTCTTAACTGACAAGCATTGCATGTTAGAGGACCAGTGCTTGGTATCACTTTCAGAAGCAGAGTTGGACTAGATATGGTCTCCATGTGTAGGAAACAACGTTCTTTTGTTCTCAGCACACTCAAGTTACCTGCTGTCTTAGAGATTCTAGAAAGCTAGAGCGTGCTTCTTGCTCTAAAGCAGAGTGTGATCAATGGATGAGAACTCTGTTGTGTGTTTCACTTCAGAAATGGAGTTAAAACCCTGGCTCTGAGTCTTCCTACAAGCAAGACTTCGTTTCAGGCAAGGGCTGTTACTTTCCAGCTCAAACGAACTACATCGTTCACGAAGCTCACACGTTTCTCATCTTAACTGAGAAGCATTGGATGTTAGAGGACCTTTGCTTTGTAACAATTTCAAGCAGAGTTGAACTAGATATGGTCCGTAAGTATAGGAAACACGGTTCTTTTCTTCTGAGCACACTCAAGTTTCCTGCTCTATTAGAGACTCTAGAAAGCAAGAGCGTCCTTCTTGCTCTAAAGCAGAGTGTGATCCATGGATGAGAACTGTGTTGTGTGTTTCCCTTCAGAAATGGAGGTAAATCCCTGGCTTTGTGTTTCCTACCAGTAAGACTTCATTACAAGTAAGGGCAGACACTTTTCAGCTCAAACGAACTACATCGTTCACAAAGCTCACAAGTTTCTCGTCTTAACTGACAATCATTGGATGTTAGAGGACCAGTGCTTTGTATCAGTTTCAGAAGCAGAGTTGGACTAGATATGATCCGTATGTGTAGGAAACAACGTTCATTTGTTCTCAGCACACTCAAGTTTCCTGCTGTCTTTGTGATTCTAGAAAGCTATAGGGTGCTTCTTGCTCTAAAGCAGAGTGTGATCAATGGATGAGAACTTGTTGTGTGTTTCACTTCAGAAATGGAGTTAAATCCCTGGATCTGAGTCTTCCTACAAGCAAGACTTCGTTTCAGGTAAGGGCAGTTACTTTACAGCTCAAACAAACTACATCGTTCACGAATCTCACACGTTTCTCATCTAAACTGACAATCATTGCATGTTAGAAGACCTGTGGTTTGTTTCAGTTTCAGAAGCAGAGTTGGACTAGATATAGTCCGTATATGTAGGAATCACCGTTCTTTTGTTCTGAGCACACTCAAGTTTCCAGCTGTATTATAGATTCTAGAAAGCAATAGCGTGCTTCTTGCACTAAAGGAGAGTGTGAACATTGCATGAGAATTCTGCTGTGTGTTTCACTTCAGAAATGGAGTTAAATCCCTGGCTCTGAGTCTTCCTACATGCAAGACTTCGTTTCAGGTAAGGGCTGTCACTTTTCAGCTCAAACGAACTACATCGTTCATGAAGCTCACACGTTTCTCGTCTTAACTGATAATCATTGGATGTTAGAGGACCAAAGCTTTGTATCAGTTTCAGAAGCAGAGTTGGACTAGACATGATCCATATGTGTAGGAAAAACCGTTCATTTGTTCTCAGCACACTCAAGTTTCCTGCTGTATTAGAGACTATAGAAAGCAAGAGCGTGCTTCTTGCTCTAAAGCAGAGTGTGAACAATGCATGAGAACTCTGCTGTGTGTTTCACTACAGAAATGGACTTAAATCCCTGGCTCTGAGTCTTCCTACATGCAAGACTTCGTTTCAGGTAAGGGCAGTCAGTTTTCAACTCAAAGGAACTACATCGTAGAGGAAGCTCACACGTTTCTCGTCTTAACTGACAAGCATTGCATGTTAGAGGACCAGTGCTTTGTATCTTTTCAGAAGCAGATTTGGACTAGATATGATCCGTATGTGTATGAAACAACGTTCTTTTGTTCCCAGCACACTCACGTTTCCTGATGTCTTAGAGTCTCTAGAAAGCAAGAGTGTGCTTCTTTCTCTAAAGCAGAGTGTGATCAATGATTGAGACCTCTGCTGTGTGTTTCACTTCAGAAATGGAGTTAAATGCCAGGCTCTGTGTCTTCCTACAATCAAGACTTCGTTTCAGGTAAGGGCAGTCAATTTTCAGCTCAAACGAACTACATTGTTCACAAAGCTAACACGTTTCTCATCTTAACTGCCAATCATTGGATGTTAGAGGACCAGTGCTTTGTATCAGTTTCAGAAACATAGTTGGACTAGATATGGTCCGTATGTGTAGGAAACTCCGTTCTTTTGTTCTCATCACATACATGTTTCCTGCTGTATTAGAGACTCTAGAAAGCAAGAGCGTGCTTCTTGCTCTAAAGCAGAGTGTGATCCATGGATGAGAACTGTGTTGTGTGTTTCCCTTCAGAAATGGAGTTAAAGCCCAGGCTCTGTGTCTTCCTACAAGCAAGACTTCGTTTCAAGTAAGGGCAGTCACTTTTCAGCTCAAAAGAACTACATCGTTCAGGAAGCTAACACGTTTCTCATCTTAACTGACAAGCATGGGATTTTAGAGGACCTGTGCTTTGTATCAGTTTCAGAAGCAGAGTTGGACTAGATATGTTCTGTATGTGTACGAAACTCCGTTCTTTTGTTCTCATCACACACATGTTTCTTACTGTCTTAGAGACCGTAGAAAGGAAGAGCGTGCTTCTTGCTCTAAAGCAGAGTGTGAACAATGCATGAGAACTCTGCTGTGTGTTTCACTACAGAAATGGACTTAAATACCTGGCTCTGAGTCTTCCTACATGCAAGACTTCGTTTCAGGTAAGGGCAGTCAGTTTTCAGCTCAAAGGAACTACATCGTAGAGGAAGCTCACACGTTTCTCGTCTTAACTGACAAGCATTGCATGTTAGAGGACCAGTGCTTTGTATCTTTTCAGAAGCAGATTTGGACTAGATATGATCCGTATGTGTATGAAACAACGTTCTTTTGTTCCCAGCACACTCACGTTTCCTGAAGTCTTAGAGTCTCTAGAAAGCAAGAGTGTGCTTCTTTCTCTAAAGCAGAGTGTGATCAATGATTGAGAACTCTGCTGTGTGTTTCACTTCAGAAATGGAGTTAAATGCCAGGCTCTGTGTCTTCCTACAATCAAGACTTCGTTTCAGGTAAGGGCAGTCAATTTTCAGCTCAAACGAACTACATTGTTCACAAAGCTAACACGTTTCTCATCTTAACTGCCAATCATTGGATGTTAGAGGACCAGTGCTTTGTATCAGTTTCAGAAACATAGTTGGACTAGATATGGTCCGTATGTGTAGGAAACTCCGTTCTTTTGTTCTCATCACATACATGTTTCCTGCTGTATTAGAGACTCTAGAAAGCAAGAGCGTGCTTCTTGCTCTAAAGCAGAGTGTGATCCATGGATGAGAACTGTGTTGTGTGTTTCCCTTCAGAAATGGAGTTAAAGCCCAGGCTCTGTGTCTTCCTACAAGCAAAACTTCGTTTCAAGTAAGGGCAGTCACTTTTCAGCTCAAAAGAACTACATCGTTCAGGAAGCTAACACGTTTCTCATCTTAACTGACAAGCATGGGATTTTAGAGGACCTGTGCTTTGTATCAGTTTCAGAAGCAGAGTTGGACTAGATATGTTCTGTATGTGTACGAAACTCCGTTCTTTTGTTCTCATCACACACATGTTTCTTACTGTCTTAGAGACCGTAGAAAGCAAGAGCGTGCTTCTTGCTCTAAAGCAGAGTGTGATCCATGGATGAGAACTGTGTTGGGTGTTTCCCATCAGAAATGGAGTTAAATCCCAGGCTCTATGTCTTCCTACAAGCAAGACTTCGTTTCAAGTAAGGGCAGTCACTTTTCATCTCAAACGAACTACATCGTTCAGGAAGCTAACACGTTTCTCATCTTAACTGACAAGCATTGGATGTTAGAGGACCAGTGCTTTGTATCAGTTTCAGAAGCATAGTTGGACTAGATATGGTCCGTATGTGTAAGAAACACCGTTCTTTGGTCGCAGCACACTCACGTATCCTGCTTTATTAGAGTCTCTAGAAAGCAAGAGTGTGCTTCTTGCTCTAAAACAGAGTGTGATCAATGATTGAGAACTCTGTTGTGTGTTTCACTTCAGAAATGGAGTTAAATCCCAGGCTCTGTGTCTTCCTACAAGCAAGACTTCGTTTCAGGTAAGGGCAGTCACTTTTCAGCTCAAACGAACTACATCGTTCAGGAAGCTAACAGGTTTCTCATCTTAACTGACAAGCATTGGATGTTAGAGGACCAGTGCTTTGTATCAGTTTCAGAAGCAGAGTTGGACTAGATATGGTCTGTATGTGTAAGAAACACCGTTCTTTGGTCGCAGCACACTCACGTTTCCTGCTTTATTAGAGACTCTAGAAAGCAAGAGTGTGCTTCCTTCTCTAAAGCAGAGTGTGAACAATGGATGAGAACTGTGTTGTGTGTTTCCCTTCAGAAATGGAGTTAAATCCCAGGCTCTGTGTCTTCCTACAAGCAAGATTTCGTTACAGCTAAGGGCAGTCACTTTTCAGCTCGAAGGAACTACATCGTTCACGAAGCTAACAAGTTTTCCATCTGAACTGACAATCATTGGATGTTAGAGGCCCAGTGCGTTTTATCAGTTTCAGAAGCAGAGTGGGAATAGATATGGTCCGTATGTGTAGGAAACACCGTCATTTTGTTCTCAGCACACTAACGTTTCCTGCTGTCTTAGAGACTCTAGAAAGCAAGAGCGTGCTTCTTGCTCTAAAGCTGAGGGTGATCAATTGATGAGAACTCTGCTGTGTGTTTCACTTCAGAAATGGAGTTAAATCCCAGGCTCTGAGTCTTCCTACAAGCAAGACTTCTTCTCATGTAAGGTCAGTTACTTTACAGCTCAAACGAACTACATCGTTCACGAAGCTCACACGTTTCTCATCTAAACTGACAAGCATTGGATGTTAGAGGACATCTGATTTGTTACAGTTTTAGAAGCCGAGATGAACTAGATATGGTACGTATGTGTAGGATACACCGTTCTTTTGTTCTGAGCACACTCAAGTTTCCTGCTGTATTAGAGACTCTAGAAAGCAAGAGCGTGCTTCTTGCTCTAAAGCAGAGTGTGAACAATGCATGAGAACTCTGCTGTGTGTTTCACTTCAGAAATGGAGTTAAATCCCTGGCTCTGAGTCTTCCTACAAGCAAGACTTCGTTTCAGGTAAGGGCAGTCACTTTTCAGCTCAAAGGAACTACATCGTTCAGGAAGCTCACACGTTTCTCGTCTTAACTGACAAGCATTGCATGTTAGAGGACCAGTGGTTGGTATCTGTTTCAGAAGCAGATTTGGACTAGATATGATCCGTATGTGTAGGAAACACCTTTCTTTTGTTCTCAGTACACTCACGTTTCCTGCTGTCTTAGAGTCTCTAGAAAGCAAGAGTGTGCTTCTTGCTCTAAAGCAGAGTGTGATCAATGATTGAGAACTCTGTTGTGTGTTTCACTTCAGAAATGGAGTTAAATCCCAGGCTCTGTGTCTTCCTACAAGCAAGACTTCGTTTCAGGTAAGGGCAGTCACTTTTCATCTCAAACGAACAACATCTTTCACGAAGCTCACACGTTTCTCATCTTAACTGACAAGCATGGGATTTTAGAGGACCAGTGCTTTGTATCAGTTTCAGAAGCAGAGTTGGACTAGATATGGTCTGTATGTGTAGGAAACAATGTTCTTTTGTTCTCAGCATACTCAAGTTTCCTGCTGTCTTAGAGATTCTAGAAAGCTAGAGCGTGCTTCTTGCTCTAAAGCAGAGTGTGATCAATGGATGAGAACTCTGTTGTGTGTTTCACATCAGAAATGGAGTTAAATCCCTGGCTGTGAGTCTTCCTACAAGCAAGACTTCGTTTCAGGTAAGGGCTGTCACTTTTCAGCTCAAAGGAACTACATCGTTCAGGAAGCTCACACGTTTCTCGTCTTAACTGACAAGCATTGCATGCTAGAGGACCAGTCCTTGGTATCTGTTTCAGAAGCAGATTTGGACTAGATATGATCCGTATGTGTAGGAAACACCTTTCTTTTGTTCTCAGCACACTCACGTTTCCTGCTGTCTTAGAGTCTCTAGAAAGCAAGAGTGTACTTCTTGCTCTAAAGCAGAGTGTGATCAATGATTGAGAACTCTGCTGTGTGTTTCACTTCAGAAATGGAGTTAAATCCCTGGCTGTGAGTCTTCCTACAAGCAAGACTTCGTTTCAGGTAAGGGCAGTCACTTTTCAGCTCAAAGGAACTACATCGTTCACGAAGCTCACACGTTTCTCATCTTAACTGAGAAGCATTGGATGTTAGAGGACCTTTGCTTTGTATCAATTTCAAGTATTGTTGAACTAGATATTATCCGTAAGTATAGGAAACACGGTTCATTTCTTCTGAGCACACTCAATTTTCCTGCTGTATTAGAGACTCTAGAAAGCAAGAGCGTCCTTCTTGCTCTAAAGCAGAGTGTGATCCATGGATGAGAACTGTGTTGTGTGTTTCCTTTCAGAAATATACGTAAATCCCTGGCTTTTTGTTTCCTACAAGCAAGACTTCGTTACAAGTAAGGGCAGACACTTTTCAGCTCAAACGAACTACATCGTTCAGGAAGCTAACACGTTTCTCATCTGAACTGACAAGCATTGGATGTTAGAGGACCAGTGCTTTGTATCAGTTTCAGAAGCATAGTTGGACTAGATATGGTCCGTATGTGTAAGAAACACCGTTCTTTGGTCGCAGCACACTCACGTTTCCTGCTTTATTAGAGACTCTAGAAAGCAAGAGTGTGCTTCCTTCTCTAAAGCAGAGTGTGAACAATGGATGAGAACTGTGTTGTGTGTTTCCCTTCAGAAATGGAGTTAAATCCCAGGCTCTGTGTCTTCCTACAAGCAAGATTTCGTTACAGCTAAGGGCAGTCACTTTTCAGCTCAAAAGAACTACATCGTTCAGGAAGCTAACAGTTTCTCATCTTAACTGACAAGCATGGGATTTTAGAGGACCTGTGCTTTGTATCAGTTTCAGAAGCAGAGTGGGAATAGATATGTTCTGTATGTGTAGGAAACACCGTTATTTTGTTCTCAGCACACTCACGTTTCCTGCTGTCTTAGAGACTCTAGAAAGCAAGAGCGTGCTTCTTGCTCTAAAGCTGAGGGTGATCAATTGATGAGAACTCTGCTGTGTGTTTCACTTCAGAAATGGAGTTAAATCCCAGGCTCTGAGTCTTCCTACAAGCAAGACTTCTTCTCATGTAAGGTCAGTTACTTTACAGCTCAAATGAACTACATCGTTCACGAAGCTCACACGTTTCTCATCTAAACGGACAAGCATTGTATGTTATAGGACCTCTGATTTGTTACAGTTTCAGAAGCCGAGATGAACTAGATATGGTACGTATGTGTAGGATACATCGTTCTTTTGTTCTGAGCACACTCAAGTTTCCTGATGTATTAGAGACTCTAGAAAGCAAGAGCGTGCTTCTTGCTCTAAAGCAGAGTGTGAACAATGCATGAGAACTCTGCTGTGTGTTTCACTTCAGAAATGGAGTTAAATCCCTGGCTCTGAGTCTTCCTACAAGCAAGACTTCGTTTCAGGTAAGGGCAGTCACTTTTCAGCTCAAAGGAACTACATCGTTCAGGAAGCTCACACGTTTCTCGTCTTAACTGACAAGCATTGCATGTTAGAGGAACAGTGGTTGGTATCTGTTTCAGAAGCAGATTTGGACTAGATATGATCTGTATGTGTAAGAAACACCTTTCTTTTGTTCTCAGTACACTCACGTTTCCTGCTGTCTTAGAGTCTCTAGAAAGCCAGAGTGTGCTTCTTGCTCTAAAGCAGAGTGTGATCAATGATTGAGAACTCTGTTGTGTGTTTCACTTCAGAAATGGAGTTAAATCCCAGGCTCTGTGTCTTCCTACAAGCAAGACTTCGTTTCAGGTAAGGGCAGTCACTTTTCAGCTCAAACGAACTACATCGTTCAGGAAGCTAACACGTTTCTCATCTTAACTGACAAGCATTGGATGTTAGACGACCAGTGCTTTGTATCAGTTTCAGAAGCAGAGTTGGACTAGATATGGTCCGTATGTGTAAGAAACACCGTTCTTTGGTCGCAGCACACTCACGTTTCCTGCTTTATTAGAGACTCTAGAAAGCAAGAGCGTGCTTCTTGCTCTAAAGCAGAGTGTGATCAATGGATGAGAACTCTGTTGTGTGTTTCACTTCAGAAATGGATTTAAATCCCTGGCTGTGAGTCTTCCTACAAGCAAGACTTCGTTTCAGGTAAGGGCTGTCACTTTTCAGCTCAAAGGAACTACATCGTTCAGGAAGCTCACACGTTTCTCGTCTTAACTGACAATCATTGCATGTTAGAAGACCTGTGGTTTGTTTCAGTTTCAGAAGCAGAGTTGTACTAGATATAGTCCGTATATGTAGGAATCACCGTTCTTTTGTCCTGAGCACACTCAAGTTTCCAGCTGTATTATAGATTCTAGAAAGCAATAGCGTGTTTCTTGCACTAAAGGAGAGTGTGAACAATGCATGAGAATTCTGCTGTGTGTTTCACTTCAGAAATGGAGTTAAATCCCTGGCTCTGAGTCTTCCTACATGTAAGACTTCGTTTCAGGTAAGGGCTGTCACTTTTCAGCTCAAACGAACTACATCGTTCATGAAGCTCACATGTTTCTCGTCTTAACTGATAATCATTGGATGTTAGAGGACCAAAGCTTTGTATCAGTTTCAGAAGCAGAGTTGGACTAGACATGATCCATATGTGTAGGAAAAACCGTTCATTTGTTCTCAGCACACTCAAGTTTCTTGCTGTATTAGAGACTATAGAAAGCAAGAGTGTGCTTCTTGCTCTAAAGCAGAGTGTGAACAATGCATGAGAACTCTGCTGTGTGTTTCACTACAGAAATGGAGTTAAATCCCTGGCTCTGAGTCTTCCTACATGCAAGACTTCGTTTCAGGTAAGGGCAGTCACTTTTCAGCTCAAAGGAACTACATCGTTCAGGAAGCTCACACGTTTCTCGTCTTAACTGACAAGCATTGCATGTTAGAGGACCAGTGCTTTGTATCTGTTTCAGAAGCAGATTTGGACTAGATATGATCCGTATGTGTATGAAACAACGTTCTTTTTTTCCCAGCACACTCACGTTTCCTGATGTCTTAGAGTCTCTAGAAAGCAAGAGTGTGCTTCTTGCTCTAAAGCAGAGTGTGATCAATGATTGAGAACTCTGCTCTGTGTTTCACTTCAGAAATGGAGTTAAATCCCAGGCTCTGTGTCTTCCTACAATCAAGACTTCGTTTCAGGTAAGGGCAGTCAATTTTCAGCTCAAACGAACTACATCGTTCACAAAGCTAACACGTTTCTCATCTTAACTGCCAAGCATTGGATGTTAGAGGACCAGTGCTTTGTATCAGTTTCAGAAACATAGTTGGACTAGATATGGTCTGTATGTGTAAGAAACACCGTTCTTTGGTCGCAGCACACTCACGTTTCCTGCTTTATTAGAGACTCTAGAAAGCAAGAGTGTGCTTCTTGCTCTAAAGCAGAGTGTGATCAATGATTGAGAACTCTGCTGTGTGTTTCACTTCAGAAATGGAGTTAAATCCCTGGCTGTGAGTCTTCCTACAAGCAAGACATCGTTTCAGGTAAGGGCAGTCACTTTTCAGCTCAAAGGAACTACATCGTTCACGAAGCTCACACGTTTCTCATCTTAACTGAGAAGCATTGGATGTTAGAGGACCTTTGCTTTGTATCAATTTCAAGTATTGTTGAACTAGATATTATCCGTAAGTATAGGAAACACGGTTCTTTTCTTCTGAGCACACTCAATTTTCCTGCTGTATTAGAGACTCTAGAAAGCAAGAGCGTCCTTCTTGCTCTAAAGCAGAGTGTGATCCATGGATGAGAACTGTGTTGTGTGTTTCCTTTCAGAAATATACGTAAATCCCTGGCTTTGTGTTTCCTACAAGCAAGACTTCGTTACAAGTAAGGGCAGACACTTTTCAGCTCAAACGAACTACATCGTTCAGGAAGCTAACACGTTTCTCATCTTAACTGACAAGCATTGGATGTTAGAGGACCAGGGCTTTGTGTCAGTTTCAGAAGCATAGTTGGACTAGATATGGTCCGTATGTGTAGGAAACTCCGTTCTTTTGTTCTCATCACATACATGTTTCCTGCTGTCTTAGAGACTCTAGAAAGCAAGAGCGTGCTTCTTGCTCTAAAGCAGAGTGTGATCCATGGATGAGAACTGTGTTGTGTGTTTCCCTTCAGAAATGGAGTTAAAGCCCAGGCTCTGTGTCTTCCTACAAGCAAGACTTCGTTTCAAGTAAGGGCAGTCACTTTTCAGCTCAAACGAACTACATCGTTCAGGAAGCTAACACGTTTCTCATCTTAACTGACAAGCATTGGATGTTAGAGGACCAGTGCTTTGTATCAGTTTCAGAAGCATAGTTGGACTAGATATGGTCCGTATGTGTAAGAAACACCGTTCTTTGGTCGCAGCACACTCACGTTTCCTGCTTTATTAGATACTCTAGAAAGCAAGAGTGTGCTTCCTTCTCTAAAGCAGAGTGTGAACAATGGATGAGAACTGTGTTCTGTGTTTCCCTTCAGAAATGGAGTTAAATCCCAGGCTCTGTGTCTTCCTACAAGCAAGATTTCGTTACAGCTAAGGGCAGTCACTTTTCAGCTCGAAGGAACTACATCGTTCACGAAGCTAACAAGTTTTCCATCTTAACTGACAATCATTGGATGTTAGAGGCCCAGTGCTTTTTATCAGTTTCAGAAGCAGAGTGGGAATAGATATGGTCCGTATGTGTAGGAAACACCGTTATTTTGTTCTCAGCACACTCACGTTTCCTGCTGTCTTAGAGACTCTAGAAAGCAAGAGCGTGCTTCTTGCTCTAAAGCTGAGGGTGATCAATTGATGAGAACTCTGCTGTGTGTTTCACTTCAGAAATGGAGTTAAATCCCAGGCTCTGAGTCTTCCTACAAGCAAGACTTCTTCTCATGTAAGGTCAGTTACTTTACAGCTCAAACGAACTACATCGTTCACGAAGCTCACACGTTTCTCATCTAAACTGACAAGCATTGGATGTTAGAGGACCTCTGATTTGTTACAGTTTCAGAAGCCGAGATGAACTAGATATGGTACGTATGTGTAGGATACACCGTTCTTTTGTTCTGAGCACACTCAAGTTTCCTGCTGTATTAGAGACTCTAGAAAGCAAGAGCGTGCTTCTTGCTCTAAAGCAGAGTGTGAACAATGCATGAGAACTCTGCTGTGTGTTTCACTTCAGAAATGGAGTTAAATCCCTGGCTCTGAGTCTTCCTACAAGCAAGACTTCGTTTCAGGTAAGGGCAGTCACTTTTAGGCTCAAAGGAACTACATCGTTCAGGAAGCTCACACGTTTCTCGTCTTAACTGACAAGCATTGCATGTTAGAGGACCAGTGGTTGGTATCTGTTTCAGAAGCAGATTTGGACTAGATATGATCCGTATGTGTAGGAAACACCTTTCTTTTGTTCTCAGTACACTCACGTTTCCTGCTGTCTTAGAGTCTCTAGAAAGCAAGAGTGTGCTTCTTGCTCTAAAGCAGAGTGTGATCAATGATTGAGAACTCTGTTGTGTGTTTCACTTCAGAAATGGAGTTAAATCCCAGGCTCTGTGTCTTCCTACAAGCAAGACTTCGTTTCTGGTAAGGGCAGTCACTTTTCAGCTCAAACGAACAACAACTTTCACGAAGCTCACACGTTTCTCATCTTAACTGACAAGCATGGGATTTTAGAGGACCAGTGCTTTGTATCAGTTTCAGAAGCAGAGTTGGACTAGATATGGTCTGTATGTGTAGGAAACAATGTTCTTTTGTTCTCAGCACACTCAAGTTTCCTGCTGTCTTAGAGATTCTAGAAAGCTAGAGCGTGCTTCTTGCTCTAAAGCAGAGTGTGATCAATGGATGAGAACTCTGTTGTGTGTTTCACTTCAGAAATGGAGTTAAATCCCTGGCTGTGAGTCTTCCTACAAGGAAGACTTCGTTTCAGGTAAGGGCTGTCACTTTTCAGCTCAAAGGAACTACATCGTTCAGGAAGCTCACACGTTTCTCGTCTTAACTGACAATCATTGCATGTTAGAAGACCTGTGGTTTGTTTCAGTTTCAGAAGCAGAGTTGGACTAGATATAGTCCGTATATGTAGGAATCACCGTTCTTTTGTCCTGAGCACACTCAAGTTTCCAGCTGTATTATAGATTCTAGAAAGCAATAGCGTGCTTCTTGCACTAAAGGAGAGTGTGAACAATGCATGAGAATTCTGCTGTGTGTTTCACTTCAGAAATGGAGTTAAATCCCTGGCTCTGAGTCTTCCTACATGTAAGACTTCGTTTCAGGTAAGGGCTGTCACTTTTCAGCTCAAACGAACTACATCGTTCATGAAGCTCACATGTTTCTCGTCTTAACTGATAATCATTGGATGTTAGAGGACCAAAGCTTTGTATCAGTTTCAGAAGCAGAGTTGGACTAGACATGATCCATATGTGTAGGAAAAACCGTTCATTTGTTCTCAGCACACTCAAGTTTCTTGCTGTATTAGAGACTATAGAAAGCAAGAGTGTGCTTCTTGCTCTAAAGCAGAGTGTGAACAATGCATGAGAACTCTGCTGTGTGTTTCACTACAGAAATGGAGTTAAATCCCTGGCTCTGAGTCTTCCTACATGCAAGACTTGGTTTCAGGTAAGGGCAGTCACTTTTCAGCTCAAAGGAACTACATCGTTCAGGAAGCTCACACGTTTCTCGTCTTAACTGACAAGCATTGCATGTTAGAGGACCAGTGCTTTGTATCTGTTTCAGAAGCAGATTTGGACTAGATATGATCCGTATGTGTATGAAACAACGTTCTTTTGTTCCCAGCACACTCACGTTTCCTGATGTCTTAGAGTCTCTAGAAAGCAAGAGTGTGCTTCTTGCTCTAAAGCAGAGTGTGATCAATGATTGAGAACTCTGCTGTGTGTTTCCCTTCAGAAATGGAGTTAAATCCCAAGCTCTGTGTCTTCCTACAAGCAAGACTTCGTTTCAAGTAAGGGCAGTCACTTTTCAGCTCAAAAGAACTACATCGTTCAGGAAGCTAACATGTTTCTCATCTTAACTGACAAGCATGGGATTTTAGAGGACCTGTGCTTTGTATCAGTTTCAGAAGCAGAGTTGGACTAGATATGTTCTGTATGTGTACGAAACTCCGTTCTTTTGTTCTCATCACACACATGTTTCTTGCTGTCTTAGAGACCGTAGAAAGCAAGAGCGTGCTTCTTGCTCTAAAGCAGAGTGTGATCCATGGATGAGAACTGTGTTGTGTGTTTCCCTTCAGAAATGGAGTTAAATCCCAGGCTCTATGTCTTCCTACAAGCAAGACTTCGTTTCAAGTAAGGGCAGTCACTTTTCAGCTCAAACGAACTACATCGTTCACGAAGCTCACACGTTTCTCATCTAAACTGACAAGCATTGGATGTTAGAGGACCTCTGATTTGCTACAGTTTCAGAAGCCGAGATGAACTAGATATGGTACGTATGTGTAGGATACACTGTTCTTTTGTTCTGAGCACACTCAAGTTTCCTGCTGTATTAGAGACTCTAGAAAGCAAGAGCGTGGTTCTTGCTCTAAAGCAGAGTGTGAACAATGCATGAGAACTCTGCTGTGTGTTTCACTTCAGAAATGGAGTTAAATCCCTGGCTCTGAGTCTTCCTACAAGCAAGACTTCGTTTCAGGTAAGGGCAGTCACTTTTCAGCTCAAAGGAACTACATCGTTCAGGAAGCTCACACGTTTCTCGTCTTAACTGACAACCATTGCATGTTAGAGGACCAGTGGTTGGTATCTGTTTCAGAAGCAGATTTGGACTAGATATGATCCGTATGTGTAGGAAACACCTTTCTTTTGTTCTCAGTACACTCACGTTTCCTGCTGTCTTAGAGTCTCTAGAAAGCAAGAGTGTGCTTCTTGCTCTAAAGCAGAGTGTGATCAATGATTGAGAACTCTGTTGTGTGTTTCACTTCAGAAATGGAGTTAAATCCCAGGCTCTGTGTCTTCCTACAAGCAAGACTTCGTTTCAGGTAAGGGCAGTCACTTCTCAGCTCAAACGAACAACATCTTTCACGAAGCTCACACGTTTCTCATCTTAACTGACAAGCATGGGATTTTAGAGGACCAGTGCTTTGTATCAGTTTCAGAAGCAGAGTTGGACTAGATATGGTCTGTATGTGTAGGAAACAATGTTCTTTTGTTCTCAGCACACTCAAGTTTCCTGCTGTCTTAGAGATTCTAGAAAGCTAGAGCGTGCTTCTTGCTCTAAAGCAGAGTGTGATCAATGGATGAGAACTCTGCTGTGTGTTTCACTTCAGAAATGGAGTTAAATCCCTGGCTGTGAGTCTTCCTACAAGCAAGACTTCGTTTCAGGTTAGGGCTGTCACTTTTCAGCTCAAAGGAACTACATCGTTCAGGAAGCTCACACGTTTCTCGTCTTAACTGACAAGCATTGGATGTTAGAGGACCTTTGCTTTGTATCAATTTCAAGTATTGTTGAACTAGATATTATCCGTAAGTATAGGAAACACGGTTCTTTTCTTCTGAGCACACTCAATTTTCCTGCTGTATTAGAGACTCTAGAAAGCAAGAGCGTGCTTCTTGCTCTAAAGCAGAGTGTGATCCATGGATGAGAACTGTGTTGTGTGTTTCCCTTCAGAAATGGAGTTAAAGCCCAGGCTCTGTGTCTTCCTACAAGCAAGACTTCGATTCAAGTAAGGGCAGTCACTTTTCAGCTCAAACGAACTACATCGTTCAGGAAGCTAACACGTTTCTCATCTTAACTGACAAGCATTGGATGTTAGAGGACCAGTGCTTTGTATCAGTTTCAGAAGCAGAGTTGGACTAGATATGGTCCGTATGTGTAAGAAACACCGTTCTTTGGTCGCAGCACACTCACGTTTCCTGCTTTATTAGAGACTCTAGAAAGCAAGAGTGTGCTTCCTTCTCTAAAGCAGAGTGTGAACAATGGATGAGAACTGTGTTGTGTGTTTCCCTTCAGAAATGGAGTTAAATCCCAGGCTCTGTGTCTTCCTACAAGCAAGATTTCGTTACAGCTAAGGGCAGTCACTTTGCAGCTTGAAGGAACTACATCGTTCACGAAGCTAACAAGTTTTCCATCTTAACTGACAATCATTGGATGTTAGAGGCCCAGTGCTTTTTATCAGTTTCAGAAGCAGAGTGGGAATAGATATGGTCCGTATGTGTAGGAAACACCGTTATTTTGTTCTCAGCACACTCACGTTTCCTGCTGTCTTAGAGACTCTAGAAAGCAAGAGCGTGCTTCTTGCTCTAAAGCTGAGGGTGATCAATTGATGAGAACTCTGCTGTGTGTTTCACTTCAGAAATGGAGTTAAATCCCAGGCTCTGAGTCTTCCTACAAGCAAGACTTCTTCTCATGTAAGGTCAGTTACTTTACAGCTCAAACGAACTACATCGTTCACGAAGCTCACACGTTTCTCATCTAAACTGACAAGCATTGGATGTTAGAGGACCTCTGATTTGTTACAGTTTCAGAAGCCGAGATGAACTAGATATGGTACGTATGTGTAGGATACACCGTTCTTTTGTTCTGAGCACACTCAAGTTTCCTGCTGTATTAGAGTCTCTAGAAAGCAAGAGCGTGCTTCTTGCTCTAAAGCAGAGTGTGAACAGTGCATGAGAACTCTGCTGTGTGTTTCACTTCAGAAATGGAGTTAAATCCCTGGCTCTGAGTCTTCCTACAAGCAAGACTTCGTTTCAGGTAAGGGCAGTCACTTTTCAGCTCAAAGGAACTACATCGTTCAGGAAGCTCACACGTTTCTCGTCTTAACTGACAAGCATTGCATGTTAGAGGACCAGTGGTTGGTATCTGTTTCAGAAGCAGATTTGGACTAGATATGATCCGTATGTGTAGGAAACACCTTTCTTTTGTTCTCAGTACACTCACGTTTCCTGCTGTCTTAGAGTCTCTAGAAAGCAAGAGTGTGCTTCTTGCTCTAAAGCAGAGTGTGATCAGTGATTGAGAACTCTGTTGTGTGTTTCACTTCAGAAATGGAGTTAAATCCCAGGCTCTGTGTCTTCCTACAAGCAAGACTTCGTTTCAGGTAAGGGCAGTCACTTTTCAGCTCAAACGAACAACATCTTTCACGAAGCTCACACGTTTCTCATCTTAACTGACAAGCATGGTATTTTAGAGGACCAGTGCTTTGTATCAGTTTCAGAAGAAGAGTTGGACTAGATATGGTCTGTATGTGTAGGAAACAATGTTCTTTTGTTCTCAGCACACTCAAGTTTCCTGCTGTCTTAGAGATTCTAGAAAGCTAGAGCGTGCTTCTTGCTCTAAAGCAGAGTGTGATCAATGGATGAGAACTCTGTTGTGTGTTTCACTTCAGAAATGGAGTTAAATCCCTGGCTGTGAGTTTTCCTACAAGCAAGACTTCGTTTCAGGTAAGGGCTGTCACTTTTCAGCTCAAAGGAACTACATCGTTCAGGAAGCTCACACGTTTCTCGTCTTAACAGACAAGCATTGCATGCTAGAGGACCAGTCCTTGGTATCTGTTTCAGAAGCAGATTTGGACTAGATATGATCCGTATGTGTAGGAAACACCTTTCTTTTGTTCTCAGCACACTCACGTTTCCTGCTGTCTTAGAGTCTCTAGAAAGCAAGAGTGTGCTTCTTGCTCTAAAGCAGAGTGTGATCAATGATTGAGAACTCTGCTGTGTGTTTCACTTCAGAAATGGAGTTAAATCCCTGGCTGTGAGTCTTCCTACAAGCAAGACTTCGTTTCAGGTAAGGGCAGTCACTTTTCAGCTCAAAGGAACTACATCGTTCACGAAGCTCACACGTTTCTCATCTTAAGTGAGAAGCATTGGATGTTAGAGGACCTTTGCTTTGTATCAATTTCAAGTATTGTTGAACTTGATATTGTCCGTAAGTATAGGAAACACGGTTCTTTTCTTCAGAGCACACTCAATTTTCCTGCTGTATTAGAGACTCTACAAAGCAAGAGCGTCCTTCTTGCTCTAAAGCAGAGTGTGATCCATGGATGAGAACTGTGTTGTGTGTTTCCTTTCAGAAATATAGGTAAATCCCTGGCTTTGTGTTTCCTACAAGCAAGACTTCGTTACAAGTAAGGGCAGACACTTTTCAGCTCAAACGAACTACATCGTTCAGGAAGCTAACACGTTTCTCATCTTAACTGAAAAGCATTGGATGTTAGAGGACCAGTGCTTTGTATCAGTTTCAGAAGCAGAGTTGGACTAGATATGGTCCGTATGTGTAAGAAACACCGTTCTTTGGTCACAGCACACTCACGTTTCCTACTTTATTAGAGACTCTAGAAAGCAAGAGCGTGCTTCTTGCTCTAAAGCTGAGGGTGATCAATTGATGAGAACTCTGCTGTGTGTTTCACGTCAGAAATGGAGTTAAATCCCAGGCTCTGAGTCTTCCTACAAGCAAGACTTCTTCTCATGTAAGGTCAGTTACTTTACTGCTCAAACGAACTACATCGTTCAGGAAGCTCACACGTTTCTCGTCTTAATTGACAAGCATTGCATGTTAGAGGACCAGTGGTTGGTATCTGTTTCAGAAGCAGATTTGGACTAGATATGATCCGTATGTGTAGGAAACACCTTTCTTTTGTTCTCAGTACACTCACGTTTCCTGCTGTCTTAGAGTCTCTAGAAAGCAAGAGTGTGCTTCTTGCTCTAAAGCAGAGTGTGATCAATGATTGAGAACTCTGTTGTGTGTTTCACTTCAGAAATGGAGTTAAATCCCAGGCTCTGTGTCTTCCTACAAGCAAGACTTCGTTTCAGGTAAGGGCAGTCACTTTTCAGCTCAAACGAACAACATCTTTCACAAAGCTCACACGTTTCTCATCTTAACTGACAAGCATGGGATTTTAGAGGACCAGTGCTTTGTATCAGTTTCAGAAGCAGAGTTGGACTAGATATGGTCTGTATGTGTAGGAAACAATGTTCTTTTGTTCTCAGCACACTCAAGTTTCCTGCTGTCTTAGAGATTCTAGAAAGCTAGAGCGTGCTTCTTGCTCTAAAGCAGAGTGTGATCAATGGATGAGAACTCTGTTGTGTGTTTCACTTCAGAAATGGAGTTAAATCCCTGGCTGTGAGTCTTCCTACAAGCAAGACTTCGTTTCAGGTAAGGGCTGTCACTTTTCAGCTCAAAGGAACTACATCGTTCAGGAAGCTCACACGTTTCTCGTCTTAACTGACAATCATTGCATGTTAGAAGACCTGTGGTTTGTTTCAGTTTCAGAAGCAGAGTTGGACTAGATATAGTCCGTATATGTAGGAATCACCGTTCTTTTGTCCTGAGCACACTCAAGTTTCCAGCTGTATTATAGATTCTAGAAAGCAATAGCGTGCTTCTTGCACTAAAGGAGAGTGTGAACAATGCATGAGAATTCTGCTGTGTGTTTCACTTCAGAAATGGAGTTAAATCCCTGGCTCTGAGTCTTCCTACATGTTAGACTTCGTTTCAGGTAAGGGCTGTCACTTTTCAGCTCAAACGAACTACATCGTTCATGAAGCTCACATGTTTCACGTCTTAACTGATAATCATTGGATGTTAGAGGACCAAAGCTTTGTATCAGTTTCAGAAGCAGAGTTGGACTAGACATGATCCATATGTGTAGGAAAAACCGTTCATTTGTTCTCAGCACACTCAAGTTTCTTGCTGTATTAGAGACTATAGAAAGCAAGAGCGTGCTTCTTGCTCTAAAGCAGAGTGTGAACAATGCATGAGAACTCTGCTGTGTGTTTCACTACAGGAATGGAGTTAAATCCCTGGCTCTGAGTCTTCCTACATGCAAGACTTCGTTTCAGGTAAGGGCAGTCACTTTTCAGCTCAAAGGAACTACATCCTTCAGGAAGCTCACACGTTTCTCGTCTTAACTGACAAGCATTGCATGTTAGAGGACCAGTGCTTTGTATCTGTTTCAGAAGCAGATTTGGACTAGATATGATCCGTATGTGTATGAAACAACGTTCTTTTGTTCCCAGCACACTCACGTTTCCTGATGTCTTAGAGTCTCTAGAAAGCAAGAGTGTGCTTCTTGCTCTAAAGCAGAGTGTGATCAATGATTGAGAACTCTGCTGTGTGTTTCACTTCAGAAATGGAGTTAAATCCCAGGCTCTGTGTCTTCCTACAATCAAGACTTCGTTTCAGGTAAGGGCAGTCAATTTTCAGCTCAAACGAACTACATCGTTCACAAAGCTAACACGTTTCTCATCTTAACTGCCAAGCATTGGATGTTAGAGGACCAGTGCTTTGTATCAGTTTCAGAAACATAGTTGGACTAGATATGGTCCGTATGTGTAGGAAACTCCGTTCTGTTGTTCTCATCACATACATGTTTCCTGCTGTATTAGAGACTCTAGAAAGCAAGAGCGTGCTTCTTGCTCTAAAGCAGAGTGTGATCCATGGATGAGAACTGTGTTGTGTGTTTCCCTTCAGAAATGGAGTTAAAGCCCAGGCTCTGTGTCTTCCTACAAGCAAGACTTCGTTTCAAGTAAGGGCAGTCACTTTTCAGCTCAAAAGAACTACATCGTTCAGGAAGCTAACATGTTTCTCATCTTAACTGACAAGCATGGGATTTTAGAGGACCTGTGCTTTGTATCAGTTTCAGAAGCAGAGTTGGACTAGATATGTTCTGTATGTGTACGAAACTCCGTTCTTTTGTTCTCATCACACACATGTTTCTTGCTGTCTTAGAGACCGTAGAAAGCAAGAGCGTGCTTCTTGCTCTAAAGCAGAGTGTGATCCATGGATGAGAACTGTGTTGTGTGTTTCCCTTCAGAAATGGAGTTAAATCCCAGGCTCTATGTCTTCCTACAAGCAAGACTTCGTTTCAAGTAAGGGCAGTCACTTTTCAGCTCAAACGAACTACATCGTTCAGGAAGCTAACACGTTTCTCATCTTAACTGACAAGCATTGGATGTTAGAGGACCAGTGCTTTGTATCAGTTTCAGAAGCAGAGTTGGACTAGATATGGTCCGTATGTGTAAGAAACACCGTTCTTTGGTCGCAGCACACTCACGTTTCCTGCTTTATTAGAGACTCTAGAAAGCAAGAGTGTGCTTCCTTCTCTAAAGCAGAGTGTGAACAATGGATGACAACTGTGTTGTGTGTTTCCCTTCAGAAATGGAGTTAAATCCCAGGCTCTGTGTCTTCCTACAAGCAAGATTTCGTTACAGCTAAGGGCAGTCACTTTTCAGCTCAAAGGAACTACATCGTTCACGAAGCTAACAAGTTTTCCATCTTAACTGACAATCATTGGATGTTAGAGGCCCAGTGCTTTTTATCAGTTTCAGAAGCAGAGTGGGAATAGATATGGTCCGTATGTGTAGGAAACACCGTTATTTTGTTCTCAGCACACTCACGTTTCCTGCTGTCTTAGAGACTCTAGAAAGCAAGAGCGTGCTTCTTGCTCTAAAGCTGAGGGTGATCAATTGATGAGAACTCTGCTGTGTGTTTCACTTCAGAAATGGAGTTAAATCCCAGGCTCTGAGTCTTCCTACAAGCAAGACATCTTCTCATGTAAGGTCAGTTACTTTACAGCTCAAACGAACTACATCGTTCACGAAGCTCACACGTTTCTCATCTAAACTGACAAGCATTGGATGTAGAGGACCTCTGATTTGCTACAGTTTCAGAAGCCGAGATGAACTAGATATGGTACGTTTGTGTAGGATACACCGTTCTTTTGTTCTGAGCACACTCAAGTTTCCTGCTGTATTAGAGACTCTAGAAAGCAAGAGCGTGCTTCTTGCTCTAAAGCAGAGTGTGAACAATGCATGAGAACTCTGCTGTGTGTTTCACTTCAGAAATGGAGTTAAATCCCTGGCTCTGAGTCTTCCTACAAGCAAGACTTCGTTTCAGGTAAGGGCAGTCACTTTTAGGCTCAAAGGAACTACATCGTTCAGGAAGCTCACACGTTTCTCATCTTAACTGACAAGCATTGCATGTTAGAGGACCAGTGGTTGGTATCTGTTTCAGAAGCAGATTTGGACTAGATATGATCCGTATGTGTAGGAAACACCTTTCTTTTGTTCTCAGTACACTCACGTTTCCTGCTGTCTTAGAGTCTCTAGAAAGCAAGAGTGTGCTTCTTGCTCTAAAGCAGAGTGTGATCAATGATTGAGAACTCTGTTCTGTGTTTCACTTCAGAAATGGAGTTAAATCCCAGGCTCTGTGTCTTCCTACAAGCAAGACTTCGTTTCAGGTAAGGGCAGTCACTTTTCAGCTCAAACGAACAACATCTTTCACGAAGCTCACACGTTTCTCATCTTAACTGACAAGCATGGGATTTTAGAGGACCAGTGCTTTGTATCAGTTTCAGAAGCAGAGTTGGACTAGATATGGTCTGTATGTGTAGGAAACAATGTTCTTTTGTTCTCAGCACACTCAAGTTTCCTGCTGTCTTAGAGATTCTAGAAAGCTAGAGCGTGCTTCTTGCTCTAAAGCAGAGTGTGATCAATGGATGAGAACTCTGTTGTGTGTTTCACTTCAGAAATGGAGTTAAATCCCTGGCTGTGAGTCTTCCTACAAGCAAGACTTCGTTTCAGGTAAGGGCTGTCACTTTTCAGCTCAAAGGAACTACATCGTTCAGGAAGCTCACACGTTTCTCGTCTTAACAGACAAGCATTGCATGCTAGAGGACCAGTCCTTGGTATCTGTTTCAGAAGCAGATTTGGACTAGATATGATCCGTATGTGTAGGAAACACCTTTCTTTTGTTCTCAGCACACTCACGTTTCCTGCTGTCTTAGAGTCTCTAGAAAGCAAGAGTGTGCTTCTTGCTCTAAAGCAGAGTGTGATCAATGATTGAGAACTCTGCTGTGTGTTTCACTTCAGAAATGGAGTTAAATCCCTGGCTGTGAGTCTTCCTACAAGCAAGACTTCGTTTCAGGTAAGGGCAGTCACTTTTCAGCTCAAAGGAACTACATCGTTCACGAAGCTCACACGTTTCTCATCTTAACTGAGAAGCATTGGATGTTAGAGGACCTTTGCTTTGTATCAATTTTAAGTATTGTTGAACTTGATATTGTCCGTAAGTATAGGAAACACGGTTCTTTTCTTCTGAGCACACTCAATTTTCCTGCTGTATTAGAGACTCTACAAAGCAAGAGCGTCCTTCTTGCTCTAAAGCAGAGTGTGCTCCATGGATTAGAACTGTGTTTTGTGTTTCCTTTCAGAAATATAGGTAAATCCCTGGCTTTGTGTTTCCTACAAGCAAGACTTCGTTACAAGTAAGGGCAGACTCTTTTCAGCTCAAACGAACTACATCGTTCAGGAAGCTAACACGTTTCTCATCTTAACTGACAAGCATTGGATCTTAGAGGACCAGTGCTTTGTATCAGTTTCAGAAGCAGAGTTGGACTAGATATGGTCTGTATGTGTAAGAAACACCGTTCTTTGGTCACAGCACACTCACGTTTCCTACTTTATTAGAGACTCTAGAAAGCAAGAGTGTGCTTCCTTCTCTAAAGCAGAGTGTGAACAATGGATGAGAACTGTGTTGTGTGTTTCCCTTCAGAAATGGAGTTAAATCCCAGGCTATGTGTCTTCCTACAAGCAAGATTTCGTTACAGCTAAGGGCAGTCACTTTTCAGCTCAAAGGAACTACATCTTTCACGAAGCTAACAAGTTTTCCATCTTAACTGACAATCATTGGATGTTAGAGGACCAGTGCTTTGTATCAGTTTCAGAAGCAGAGTTGGACTAGATATGGTCTGTATGTGTAGGAAACAACATTCTTTTGTTCTCAGCACACTCAATTTTCCTGCTGTCTTAGAGATTCTAGAAAGCTAGAGCGTGCTTCTTGCTCTAAAGCAGAGTGTGATCAATGGATGAGAACTCTGTTGTGTGTTTCACTTCAGAAATGCAGTTAAATCCCTGGCTCTGAGTCTTCCTACTAGCAAGACTTCGTTTCAGGTAAGGGCTGTTACTTACAGCTCAAACGAACTACATCGTTCACGAAGCTCACACGTTTCTCATCTTAACTGAGAAGCATTGGATGTTAGAGGACCTTTGCTTTGTATCAATTTCAAGCAGAGTTGAACTAGATATGGTCCGTAAGTATAGGAAACACGGTTCTTTTCTTCTGAGCACACTCAAGTTTCCTGCTGTATTAGAGACTCTAGAAAGCAAGAGCGTGCTTCTTGCTCTAAAGCAGAGTTTGATACATGGATGAGAACTGTGTTGTGTGTTTCCCTTCAGAAATAGAGTTAAAACCCTGGCTTTGTGTTTCCTACAAGCAAGAATTCGTTAAGCAAGAGCGTGCTTCTTGCTCTGAAGCAGTGTGTGATCCATGGAAGAGAACTCTGCTGTGTGTTTCCCTTCAGAAATGGAGTTAAATCCCAGGCTCTGTGTATTCCTACAATCAAGACTTCGTTTCAGGTAAGGGCAGTCACTTTTCAGCTCAAACTAACTACATCGTTCACAAATCTAACACGTTTCTCATCTTAACTGACAAGCATTGGATGTTAGAGGACCAGTGCTTTGTATCAGTTTCAGAAGCAGAGTTGGACTAGATATGGTCCTTATGTGTAGGAAACACCTTTCTTTTGTTCTCAGCACACTCATGTTTCCTGATGTCTTAGAGTCTCTCGAAAGCAAGAGTGTGCTTCTTGCTCTATAGCAGAGTGTGATCAATGATTGAGAACTCTGCTGTGTGTTTCAATCAGAAATGGAGTTAAATCCCAGGCTCTGAGTCTTCCTACAAGCAAGACTTCTTTTCATGTAAGGGCAGTTACTTTACAGCTCAAACGAACTACATCGTTCATGAAGCTCACACGTTTCTCATGTCAACTGAGAAGCATTGGATGTTAGAGGACCTTTGCTTTGTATTAATTTCAAACAGAGTTGAACTAGATATGTTCCGTATGTATAGGAAACACGGTTCTTTTCTTCTGAGCACACTCACGTTTCCTGCTGTATTAGAGTCTCTGGAAAGCAAAAGCGTGCTTCTTGCTCTGAAGCAGTGTGTGATCCATGGATGAGAACTCTGCTGTGTGTTTCCCTTCAGAAATGGAGTTAAATCCCAGGCTCTGTGTCTTCCTACGATCAAGATTTCGTTTCAGGTAAGGGCTGTCACTTTTCAGGCCTAACGAACTACATCGTTCATGAAGCTCACACGTTTCTCGTCTTAACTGATAATCATTGGATGTTAGAGGACCAAAGCTTTGTATCAGTTTCAGAAGCAGAGTTGGACTAGACATGATCCATATGTGTAGGAAACACCGTTCATTTGTTCTCAGCACACTCATGTTTCCTGCTGTATTAGAGACTATAGAAAGCAAGAGCGTGCTTCTTGCTCTAAAGCAGAGTGTGAACAATGCATGAGAACTCTGCTGTGTGTTTCACTACAGAAATGGAGATAAATCCCTGGCTCTGAGTCTTCCTACATGCAAGACTTCGTTTCAGGTAAGGGCAGTCACTTTTCAGCTCAAAGGAACTACATCGTTCAGGAAGCTCACACGTTTCTCGTCTTAACTGACAAGCATTGCATGTTAGAGGACCAGTGCTTTGTATCTGTTTCAGAAGCAGATTTGGACTAGATATGATCCGTATGTGTATGAAACAACGTTCTTTTGTTCTCAGCACACTCAAGTTTCCTGCTGTCTTAGAGATTCTAGAAAGCTAGAGCGTGCTTCTTGCTCTAAAGCAGAGTGTTATCAATGGATGAGATCTCTGTTGTGTGTTTCACTTCAGAAATGGAGTTAAATCCCTGGCTCAGAGTCTTCCTACAAGCAAGACTTCGTTTCAGGTAAGGGCTGTTACTTTACAGCTCAAACGAACTACTTCGTTCACGAAGCTCACACGTTTCTCATCTTAACTGAGAAGCATTGGATGTTAGAGGACCTTTGCTTTGTATCAATTTCAAGCAGAGGTGAACTAGATATGGTCCGTAAGTATAGGAAACACGTTTCTGTTCTTCTGAGCACACTCAAGTTTCCTGATGTATTAGAGACTCTAGAAAGCAAGAGCGTCCTTCTTGCTCTAAAGCAGAGTGTGATCCATGGATGAGAACTGTGTTGTGTGTTTCCCTTCAGAAATGGAGTTAAATCCCTGGCTTTTTTTTCCTACAAGCAAGACTTCGTTACAAGTAAGGGCAGTCACTTTTCAGCTCAAACGAACTACATGGTTCAGGAAGCTAACACGTTTCTCATCTTAACTGAAAAGCATTGGATGTTAGAGGACCAGTGCTTTGTATCAGTTTCAGAAGCAGAGTTGGACTAGATATGGTCCTTATGTGTAGGAAACACCTTTCTTTTGTTCCAAGCACACTCACGTTTCCTGATGTCTTAGAGTCTCTAGAAAGCAAGAGTGTGCTTCTTTCTCTAAAGCAGAGTGTGATCAATGATTGAGAACTCTGCTGTGTGTTTCACTTCAGAAATGGAGTTAAATCCCAGGCTCTGTGTCTTCCTACAATCAAGACTTCGTTTCAGGTAAGGGCAGTCAATTTTCAGCTCAAACAAACTACATCGTTCACAAAGCTAACACGTTTCTCATCTTAACTGCCAAGCATTCGATGTTAGAGGACCAGTGCTTTGTATCAGTTTCAGAAACATAGTTGGACTAGATATGGTCCGTATGTGTAGGAAACTCCGTTCTTTTGTTCTCATCACATACATGTTTCCTGCTGTATTAGAGACTCTAGAAAGCAAGAGCGTGCTTCTTGCTCTAAAGCAGAGTGTGATCCATGGATGAGAACTGTGTTGTGTGTTTCCCTTCAGAAATGGAGTTAAAGCCCAGGCTCTGTGTCTTCCTACAAGCAAGACTTCGTTTCAAGTAAGGGCAGTCACTTTTCAGCTCAAAAGAACTACTTCGTTCAGGAAGCTAACACGTTTCTCATCTTAACTGACAAGTATGGGATTTTAGAGGACCAGTGCTTTGTATCAGTTTCAGAAGCAGAGTTGGACTAGATATGTTCTGTATGTGTACGAAACTCCGTTCTTTTGTTCTCATCACACACATGTTTCTTGCTGTCTTAGAGACCGTAGAAAGCAAGAGCGTGCTTCTTGCTCTAAAGCAGAGTGTGATCCATGGATGAGAACTGTGTTGTGTGTTTCCCTTCAGAAATGGAGTTAAATCCCAGGCTCTGTGTCTTCCTACAAGCAAGATTTCGTTACAGCTAAGGGCAGTCACTTTTCAGCTCGAAGGAACTACATCGTTCACGAAGCTAACAAGTTTTCCATCTTAACTGACAATCATTGAATGTTAGAGGCCCAGTGCTTTTTATCAGTTTCAGAAGCATAGTTGGACTACATAGGGTCCGTATGTGTAGGAAACACCGTTATTTTGTTCTCAGCACACTCACGTTTCCTGCTGTCTTAGAGACTCTAGAAAGCAAGAGCGTGCTTCTTGCTCTAAAGCTGAGGGTGATCAATTGATGAGAACTCTGCTGTGTGTTTCACTTCAGAAATGGAGTTAAATCCCAGGCTCTGAGTCTTCCTACAAGCAAGACTTCTTCTCGTGTAAGGTCAGTTACTTTACAGCTCAAACGAACTACATCGTTCACGAAGCTCACACGTTTCTCATCTAAACTGACAAGCATTGGATGTTAGAGGACCTCTGATTTGTTACAGTTTCAGAAGCCGAGATGAACTAGATATGGTACGTATGTGTAGGATACACCGTTCTTTGTTCTGAGCACACTCAATTTTCCTGCTGTATTAGAGACTCTAGAAAGCAAGAGCGTGCTTCTTGCTCTAAAGCAGAGTGTGAACAATGCATGAGAACTCTGCTGTGTGTTTCACTTCAGAAATGGAGTTAAATCCCTGGCTCTGAGTCTTCCTACAAGCAAGACTTCGTTTCAGGTAAGGGCAGTCACTTTTCAGCTCAAAGGAACTACATCGTTCCGGAAGCTAACACGTTTCTCGTCTTAACTGACAAGCATTGCATGTTAGAGGACCAGTGGTTGGTATCTGTTTCAGAAGCAGATTTGGACTAGATATGATCCGTATGTGTAGGAAACACCTTTCTTTTGTTCTCAGTACACTCACGTTTCCTGCTGTCTTAGAGGCTCTAGAAAGCAAGAGTGTGCTTCTTGCTCTAAAGCAGAGTGTGATCAATGATTGAGAACTCTGTTGTGTGTTTCACTTCAGAAATGGAGTTAAATCCCAGGCTCTGTGTCTTCCTACAAGCAAGACTTCGTTTCAGGTAAGGGCAGTCACTTTTCAGCTCAAACGAACAACATCTTTCACGAAGCTCACACGTTTCTCATCTTAACTGATAAGCATGGGATTTTAGAGGACCAGTGCTTTGTATCAGTTTCAGAAGCAGAGTTGGACTACATATGGTCTGTATGTGTAGGAAACAATGTTCTTTTGTTCTCAGCACACTCAAGTTTCCTGCTGTCTTAGAGATTCTAGAAAGCTAGAGCTTGCTTCTTGCTCTAAAGCAGAGTGTGATCAATGGATGAGAACTCTGTTGTGTGTTTCACTTCAGAAATGGAGTTAGATCCCTGGCTGTGAATCTTCCTACAAGCAAGACTTCGTTTCAGGTAAGGGCTGTTACTTTATAGCTCAAACGAACTACATCGTTCACGAAGCTCACACGTTTCTCATCTTAACTGAGAAGCATTGGATGTTAGAGGACCTTTGCTTTGTATCAATTTCAAGCAGAGTTGAACTAGATATGGTCAGTAAGTATAGGAAACACGTTTCTGTTCTTCTGAGCACACTCAAGTTTCCTGATGTATTAGAGACTCTAGAAAGCAAGAGCGTCCTTCTTGCTCTAAAGCAGAGTGTGATCCATGGATGAGAACTGTGTTGTGTGTTTCCTTTCAGAAATGGAGTTAAATCCCTGGCTTTGTGTTTCCTACAAGCAAGACTTCGTTACAAGTAAGGGCAGTCACTTTTCAGCTCAAACGAACTACATGGTTCAGGAAGCTAACACGTTTCTCATCTTAACTGAAAAGCATTGGATGTTAGAGGACCAGTGCTTTGTATCAGTTTCAGAAGCAGAGTTGGACTAGATATGGTCCTTATGTGTAGGAAACACCTTTCTTTTGTTCCAAGCACACTCACGTTTCCTGATGTCTTAGAGTCTCTAGAAAGCAAGAGTGTGCTTCTTTCTCTAAAGCAGAGTGTGATCAATGATTGAGAACTCTGCTGTGTGTTTCACTTCAGAAATGGAGTTAAATGCCAGGCTCTGTGTCTTCCTACAATCAATACTTCGTTTCAGGTAAGGGCAGTCAATTTTCAGCTCAAACGAACTACATCGTTCAAAAAGCTAACACGTTTCTCATCTTAACTGCCAAGCATTGGATGTTAGAGGACCAGTGCTTTGTATCAGTTTCAGAAACATAGTTGGACTAGATATGGTCCGTATGTGTAGGAAACTCCGTTCTTTTGTTCTCATCACATACATGTTTCCTGCTGTATTAGAGACTCTAGAAAGCAAGAGCGTGCTTCTTGCTCTAAAGAAGAGTGTGATCCATGGATGAGAACTGTGTTGTGTGTTTCCCTTCAGAAATGGAGTTAAAGCCCAGGCTCTGTGTCTTCCTACAAGCAAGACTTCGTTTCAAGTAAGGGCAGTCACTTTTCAGCTCAAACGAACTACATCGTTCAGGAAGCTAACACGTTTCTCATCTTAACTGACAAGTAGGGGTTTTAGAGGACCAGTGCTTTGTATCAGTTTCAGAAGCAGAGTTGGACTAGATATGTTATGTATGTGTACAAAACTCCGTTCTTTTGTTCTCATCACACACATGTTTCTTGCTGTCTTAGAGACCGTAGAAAGCAAGAGCGTGCTTCTTGCTCTAAAGCAGAGTGTGATCCATGGATGAGAACTGTGTTGTGTGTTTCCCATCAGAAATGGAGTTAAATCCCAGGCTCTGTGTCTTCCTACAAGCAAGACTTCGTTTCAAGTAAGGGCAGTCACTTTACAGCTCAAACGAACTACATCATTCAGGAAGCTAACACGTTTCTCATCTTAACTGACAAGCATTGGATGTTAGAGGACCAGTGCTTTGTATCAGTTTCAGAAGCAGAGTTGGACTAGATATGGTCCGTATGTGTAAGAAACACCGTTCTTTGGTCGTAGCACACTCACGTTTCCTGCTTTATTAGAGACTCTAGAAAGCAAGAGTGTGCTTCCTTCTCTAAAGCAGAGTGTGAACAATGGATGAGAACTGTGTTGTGTGTTTCCCTTCAGAAATGGAGTTAAATCCCAGGCTCTGTGTCTTCCTACAAGCAAGATTTCGTTACAGCTAAGAGCAGTCACTTTTCAGCTCGAAGGAACTACATCGTTCACGAAGCTAACAAGTTTTCCATCTTAACTGAAAATCATTGAATGTTAGAGGCCCAGTGCTTTTTATCAGTTTCAGAAGCATAGTTGGACTAGATATGGTCCGTATGTGTAGGAAACACCGTTATTTTGTTCTCAGCACACTCACGTTTCCTGCTGTCTTAGAGACTCTAGAATGCAAGAGCGTGCTTCTTGCTCTAAAGCTGAGTGTGATCAATTGATGAGAACTCTGCTGTGTGTTTCACTTCAGAAATGGAGTTAAATCCCAGGCTCTGAGTCTTCCTACAAGCAAGACTTCTTCTCGTGTAAGGTCAGTTACTTTACAGCTCAAACGAACTACATCGTTCACGAAGCTCACACGTTTCTCATCTAAACTGACAAGCATTGGATGTTAGAGGACCTCTGATTTGTTACAGTTTCAGAAGCCGAGATGAACTAGATATGGTACGTATGTGTAGGATACACCGTTCTTTGTTCTGAGCACACTCAAGTTTCCTGCTGTATTAGAGACTCTAGAAAGCAAGAGCGTGCTTCTTGCTCTAAAGCAGAGTGTGAACAATGCATGAGAACTCTGCTGTGTGTTTCACTTCAGAAATGGAGTTAAATCCCTGGCTCTGAGTCTTCCTACAAGCAAGACTTCGTTTCAGGTAAGGGCAGTCACTTTTCAGCTCAAAGGAACTACATCGTTCAGGAAGCTAACACGTTTCTCGTCTTAACTGACAAGCATTGCATGTTAGAGGACCAGTGGTTGGTATCTGTTTCAGAAGCAGATTTGGACTAGATATGATCCGTATGTGTAGGAAACACCTTTCTTTTGTTCTCAGTACACTCACGTTTCCTGCTGTCTTAGAGGCTCTAGAAAGCAAGAGTGTGCTTCTTGCTCTAAAGCAGAGTGTGATCAATGATTGAGAACTCTGTTGTGTGTTTCACTTCAGAAATGGAGTTAAATCCCAGGCTCTGTGTCTTCCTACAAGCAAGACTTCGTTTCAGGTAAGGGCAGTCACTTTTCAGCTCAAACGAACAACATCTTTCACGAAGCTCACACGTTTCTCATCTTAACTGATAAGCATGGGATTTTAGAGGACCAGTGCTTTGTATCAGTTTCAGAAGCAGAGTTGGACTACATATGGTCTGTATGTGTAGGAAACAATGTTCTTTTGTTCTCAGCACACTCAAGTTTCCTGCTGTCTTAGAGATTCTAGAAAGCTAGAGCTTGCTTCTTGCTCTAAAGCAGAGTGTGATCAATGGATGAGAACTCTGTTGTGTGTTTCACTTCAGAAATGGAGTTAGATCCCTGGCTGTGAGTCTTCCTACAAGCAAGACTTCGTTTCAGGTAAGGGCTGTCACTTTTCAGCTGAAAGGAACTACATCGTTCAGGAAGCTCACACGTTTCTCGTCTTAACTGACAAGCATTGCATGCTAGAGGACCAGTCCTTGGTATCTGTTTCAGAAGCAAATTTGGACTAGATATGATCCGTATGTGTAGGAAACACCTTTCTTTTGTTCTCAGCACACTCACGTTTCCTGCTGTCTTAGAGTCTCTAGAAAGCAAGAGTGTGCTTCTTGCTCTAAAGCAGAGTGTGATCAATGATTGAGAACTCTGCTCTGTGTTTCACTTCAGAAATGGAGTTAAATCCCTGGCTGTGAGTCTTCCTACAAGCAAGACTTCGTTTCAGGTAAGGGCAGTCACTTTTCAGCTGAAAGGAACTACATCGTTCACGAAGCTCACACGTTTCTCATCTTAACTGAGAAGCATTGGATGTTAGAGGACCTTTGCTTTGTATCAATTTCAAGCAGAGTTGAACTAGATATGGTCAGTAAGTATAGGAAACACGTTTCTGTTCTTCTGAGCACACTCAAGTTTCCTGATGTATTAGAGACTCTAGAAAGCAAGAGCGTCCTTCTTGCTCTAAAGCAGAGTGTGATCCATGGATGAGAACTGTGTTGTGTGTTTCCTTTCAGAAATGGAGTTAAATCCCTGGCTTTGTGTTTCCTACAAGCAAGACTTCGTTACAAGTAAGGGCAGTCACTTTTCAGCTCAAACGAAATACATCGTTCAGGAAGCTAACACGTTTCTCATCTTAACTGAAAAGCATTGGATGTTAGAGGACCAGTGCTTTGTATCAGTTTCAGAAGCAGAGTTGGACTAGATATGGTCCTTATGTGTAGGAAACACCTTTCTTTTGTTCCCAGCACACTCACGTTTCCTGATGTCTTAGAGTCTCTAGAAAGCAAGAGTGTGCTTCTTTCTCTAAAGCAGAGTGTGATCAATGATTGAGAACTCTGCTGTGTGTTTCACTTCAGAAATGGAGTTAAATCCCAGGCTCTGTGTCTTCCTACAATCAAGACTTCGTTTCAGGTAAGGGCAGTCAATTTTCAGCTCAAACGAACTACATCGTTCACAAAGCTAACACGTTTCTCATCTTAACTGCCAAGCATTGGATGTTAGAGGACCAGTGCTTTGTATCAGTTTCAGAAACATAGTTGGACTAGATATGGTCCGTATGTGTAGGAAACTCCGTTCTTTTGTTCTCATCACATACATGTTTCCTGCTGTATTAGAGACTCTAGAAAGCAAGAGCGTGCTTCTTGCTCTAAAGAAGAGTGTGATCCATGGATGAGAACTGTGTTGTGTGTTTCCCTTCAGAAATGGAGTTAAATCCCAGGCTCTGTGTCTTCCTACAAGCAAGACTTCGTTTCAAGTAAGGGCAGTCACTTTTCAGCTCAAAAGAACTACATCGTTCAGGAAGCTAACACGTTTCTCATCTTAACTGACAAGTAGGGGTTTTAGAGGACCAGTGCTTTGTATCAGTTTCAGAAGCAGAGTTGGACTAGATATGTTATGTATGTGTACGAAACTCCGTTCTTTTGTTCTCATCACACACATGTTTCTTGCTGTCTTAGAGACCGTAGAAAGCAAGAGCGTGCTTCTTGCTCTAAAGCAGAGTGTGATCCATGGATGAGAACTGTGTTGTGTGTTTCCCATCAGAAATGGAGTTAAATCCCAGGCTCTGTGTCTTCCTACAAGCAAGACTTCGTTTCAAGTAAGGGCAGTCACTTTACAGCTCAAACGAACTACATCGTTCAGGAAGCTAACACGTTTCTCATCTTAACTGACAAGCATTGGATGTTAGAGGACCAGTGCTTTGTATCAGTTTCAGAAGCAGAGTTGGACTAGATATGGTCCGTATGTGTAAGAAACACCGTTCTTTGGTCGTAGCACACTCACGTTTCCTGCTTTATTAGAGACTCTAGAAAGCAAGAGTGTGCTTCATTCTCTAAAGCAGAGTGTGAACAATGGATGAGAACTGTGTTGTGTGTTTCCCTTCAGAAATGGAGTTAAATCCCAGGCTCTGTGTCTTCCTACAAGCAAGATTTCGTTACAGCTAAGAGCAGTCACTTTTCAGCTCGAAGGAACTACATCGTTCACGAAGCTAACAAGTTTTCCATCTTAACTGAAAATCATTGAATGTTAGAGGCCCAGTGCTTTTTATCAGTTTCAGAAGCATAGTTGGACTAGATATGGTCCGTATGTGTAGGAAACACCGTTATTTTGTTCTCAGCACACTCACGTTTCCTGCTGTCTTAGAGACTCTAGAATGCAAGAGCGTGCTTCTTGCTCTAAAGCTGAGGGTGATCAATTGATGAGAACTCTGCTGTGTGTTTCACTTCAGAAATGGAGTTAAATCCCAGGCTCTGAGTCTTCCTACAAGCAAGACTTCTTCTCGTGTAAGGTCAGTTACTTTACAGCTCAAACGAACTACATCGTTCACGAAGCTCACACGTTTCTCATCTAAACTGACAAGCATTGGATGTTAGAGGACCTCTGATTTGTTACAGTTTCAGAAGCCGAGATGAACTAGATATGGTACGTATGTGTAGGATACACCGTTCTTTGTTCTGAGCACACTCAAGTTTCCTGCTGTATTAGAGACTCTAGAAAGCAAGAGCGTGCTTCTTGCTCTAAAGCAGAGTGTGAACAATGCATGAGAACTCTGCTGTGTGTTTCACTTCAGAAATGGAGTTAAATCCCTGGCTCTGAGTCTTCCTACAAGCAAGACTTCGTTTCAGGTAAGGGCAGTCACTTTTCAGCTCAAAGGAACTACATCGTTCCGGAAGCTAACACGTTTCTCGTCTTAACTGACAAGCATTGCATGTTAGAGGACCAGTGGTTGGTATCTGTTTCAGAAGCAGATTTGGACTAGATATGATCCGTATGTGTAGGAAACACCTTTCTTTTGTTCTCAGTACACTCACGTTTCCTGCTGTCTTAGAGGCTCTAGAAAGCAAGAGTGTGCTTCTTGCTCTAAAGCAGAGTGTGATCAATGATTGAGAACTCTGTTGTGTGTTTCACTTCAGAAATGGAGTTAAATCCCAGGCTCTGTGTCTTCCTACAAGCAAGACTTCGTTTCAGGTAAGGGCAGTCACTTTTCAGCTCAAACGAACAACATCTTTCACGAAGCTCACACGTTTCTCATCTTAACTGATAAGCATGGGATTTTAGAGGACCAGTGCTTTGTATCAGTTTCAGAAGCAGAGTTGGACTACATATGGTCTGTATGTGTAGGAAACAATGTTCTTTTGTTCTCAGCACACTCAAGTTTCCTGCTGTCTTAGAGATTCTAGAAAGCTAGAGCTTGCTTCTTGCTCTAAAGCAGAGTGTGATCAATGGATGAGAACTCTGTTGTGTGTTTCACTTCAGAAATGGAGTTAGATCCCTGGCTGTGAGTCTTCCTACAAGCAAGACTTCGTTTCAGGTAAGGGCTGTCACTTTTCAGCTGAAAGGAACTACATCGTTCAGGAAGCTCACACGTTTCTCGTCTTAACTGACAAGCATTGCATGCTAGAGGACCAGTCCTTGGTATCTGTTTCAGAAGCAAATTTGGACTAGATATGATCCGTATGTGTAGGAAACACCTTTCTTTTGTTCTCAGCACACTCACGTTTCCTGCTGTCTTAGAGTCTCTAGAAAGCAAGAGTGTGCTTCTTGCTCTAAAGCAGAGTGTGATCAATGATTGAGAACTCTGCTCTGTGTTTCACTTCAGAAATGGAGTTAAATCCCTGGCTGTGAGTCTTCCTACAAGCAAGACTTCGTTTCAGGTAAGGGCAGTCACTTTTCAGCTGAAAGGAACTACATCGTTCACGAAGCTCACACGTTTCTCATCTTAACTGAGAAGCATTGGATGTTAGAGGACCTTTGCTTTGTATCAATTTCAAGCAGAGTTGAACTAGATATGGTCAGTAAGTATAGGAAACACGTTTCTGTTCTTCTGAGCACACTCAAGTTTCCTGATGTATTAGAGACTCTAGAAAGCAAGAGCGTCCTTCTTGCTCTAAAGCAGAGTGTGATCCATGGATGAGAACTGTGTTGTGTGTTTCCTTTCAGAAATGGAGTTAAATCCCTGGCTTTGTGTTTCCTACAAGCAAGACTTCGTTACAAGTAAGGGCAGTCACTTTTCAGCTCAAACGAAATACATCGTTCAGGAAGCTAACACGTTTCTCATCTTAACTGAAAAGCATTGGATGTTAGAGGACCAGTGCTTTGTATCAGTTTCAGAAGCAGAGTTGGACTAGATATGGTCCTTATGTGTAGGAAACACCTTTCTTTTGTTCCCAGCACACTCACGTTTCCTGATGTCTTAGAGTCTCTAGAAAGCAAGAGTGTGCTTCTTTCTCTAAAGCAGAGTGTGATCAATGATTGAGAACTCTGCTGTGTGTTTCACTTCAGAAATGGAGTTAAATCCCAGGCTCTGTGTCTTCCTACAATCAAGACTTCGTTTCAGGTAAGGGCAGTCAATTTTCAGCTCAAACGAACTACATCGTTCACAAAGCTAACACGTTTCTCATCTTAACTGCCAAGCATTCGATGTTAGAGGACCAGTGCTTTGTATCAGTTTCAGAAACATAGTTGGACTAGATATGGTCCGTATGTGTAGGAAACTCCGTTCTTTTGTTCTCATCACATACATGTTTCCTGCTGTATTAGAGACTCTAGAAAGCAAGAGCGTGCTTCTTGCTCTAAAGAAGAGTGTGATCCATGGATGAGAACTGTGTTGTGTGTTTCCCTTCAGAAATGGAGTTAAAGCCCAGGCTCTGTGTCTTCCTACAAGCAAGACTTCGTTTCAAGTAAGGGCAGTCACTTTTCAGCTCAAAAGAACTACATCGTTCAGGAAGCTAACACGTTTCTCATCTTAACTGACAAGTAGGGGTTTTAGAGGACCAGTGCTTTGTATCAGTTTCAGAAGCAGAGTTGGACTAGATATGTTATGTATGTGTACGAAACTCCGTTCTTTTGTTCTCATCACACACATGTTTCTTGCTGTCTTAGAGACCGTAGAAAGCAAGAGCGTGCTTCTTGCTCTAAAGCAGAGTGTGATCCATGGATGAGAACTGTGTTGTGTGTTTCCCATCAGAAATGGAGTTAAATCCCAGGCTCTGTGTCTTCCTACAAGCAAGACTTCGTTTCAAGTAAGGGCAGTCACTTTACAGCTCAAACGAACTACATCGTTCAGGAAGCTAACACGTTTCTCATCTTAACTGACAAGCATTGGATGTTAGAGGACCAGTGCTTTGTATCAGTTTCAGAAGCAGAGTTGGACTAGATATGGTCCGTATGTGTAAGAAACACCGTTCTTTGGTCGTAGCACACTCACGTTTCCTGCTTTATTAGAGACTCTAGAAAGCAAGAGTGTGCTTCATTCTCTAAAGCAGAGTGTGAACAATGGATGAGAACTGTGTTGTGTGTTTCCCTTCAGAAATGGAGTTAAATCCCAGGCTCTGTGTCTTCCTACAAGCAAGATTTCGTTACAGCTAAGAGCAGTCACTTTTCAGCTCGAAGGAACTACATCGTTCACGAAGCTAACAAGCTTTCCATCTTAACTGAAAATCATTGAATGTTAGAGGCCCAGTGCTTTTTATCAGTTTCAGAAGCATAGTTGGACTAGATATGGTCCGTATGTGTAGGAAACACCGTTATTTTGTTCTCAGCACACTCACGTTTCCTGCTGTCTTAGAGACTCTAGAATGCAAGAGCGTGCTTCTTGCTCTAAAGCTGAGGGTGATCAATTGATGAGAACTCTGCTGTGTGTTTCACTTCAGAAATGGAGTTAAATCCCAGGCTCTGAGTCTTCCTACAAGCAAGACTTCTTCTCATGTAAGGTCAGTTACTTTACAGCTCAAACGAACTACATCGTTCACGAAGCTCACACGTTTCTCATCTAAACTGACAAGCATTGGATGTTAGAGGACCTCTGATTTGTTACAGTTTCAGAAGCCGAGATGAACTAGATATGGTACGTATGTGTAGGATACACCGTTCTTTGTTCTGAGCACACTCAAGTTTCCTGCTGTATTAGAGACTCTAGAAAGCAAGAGCGTGCTTCTTGCTCTAAAGCAGAGTGTGAACAATGCATGAGAACTCTGCTGTGTGTTTCACTTCAGAAATGGAGTTAAATCCCTGGCTCTGAGTCTTCCTACAAGCAAGACTTCGTTTCAGGTAAGGGCAGTCACTTTTCAGCTCAAAGGAACTACATCGTTCAGGAAGCTAACACGTTTCTCGTCTTAACTGACAAGCATTGCATGTTAGAGGACCAGTGGTTGGTATCTGTTTCAGAAGCAGATTTGGACTAGATATGATCCGTATGTGTAGGAAACACCTTTCTTTTGTTCTCAGTACACTCACGTTTCCTGCTGTCTTAGAGGCTCTAGAAAGCAAGAGTGTGCTTCTTGCTCTAAAGCAGAGTGTGATCAATGATTGAGAACTCTGTTGTGTGTTTCACTTCAGAAATGGAGTTAAATCCCAGGCTCTGTGTCTTCCTACAAGCAAGACTTCGTTTCAGGTAAGGGCAGTCACTTTTCAGCTCAAACGAACAACATCTTTCACGAAGCTCACACGTTTCTCATCTTAACTGATAAGCATGGGATTTTAGAGGACCAGTGCTTTGTATCAGTTTCAGAAGCAGAGTTGGACTACATATGGTCTGTATGTGTAGGAAACAATGTTCTTTTGTTCTCAGCACACTCAAGTTTCCTGCTGTCTTAGAGATTCTAGAAAGCTAGAGCTTGCTTCTTGCTCTAAAGCAGAGTGTGATCAATGGATGAGAACACTGTTGTGTGTTTCACTTCAGAAATGGAGTTAGATCCCTGGCTGTGAGTCTTCCTACAAGCAAGACTTCGTTTCAGGTAAGGGCTGTCACTTTTCAGCTGAAAGGAACTACATCGTTCAGGAAGCTCACACGTTTCTCGTCTTAACTGACAAGCATTGCATGCTAGAGGACCAGTCCTTGGTATCTGTTTCAGAAGCAAATTTGGACTAGATATGATCCGTATGTGTAGGAAACACCTTTCTTTTGTTCTCAGCACACTCACGTTTCCTGCTGTCTTAGAGTCTCTAGAAAGCAAGAGTGTGCTTCTTGCTCTAAAGCAGAGTGTGATCAATGATTGAGAACTCTGCTCTGTGTTTCACTTCAGAAATGGAGTTAAATCCCTGGCTGTGAGTCTTCCTACAAGCAAGACTTCGTTTCAGGTAAGGGCAGTCACTTTTCAGCTGAAAGGAACTACATCGTTCACGAAGCTCACACGTTTCTCATCTTAACTGAGAAGCATTGGATGTTAGAGGACCTTTGCTTTGTATCACTTTCAAGCAGAGTTGAACTAGATATGGTCAGTAAGTATAGGAAACACGTTTCTGTTCTTCTGAGCACACTCAAGTTTCCTGATGTATTAGAGACTCTAGAAAGCAAGAGCGTCCTTCTTGCTCTAAAGCAGAGTGTGATCCATGGATGAGAACTGTGTTGTGTGTTTCCTTTCAGAAATGGAGTTAAATCCCTGGCTTTGTGTTTCCTACAAGCAAGACTTCGTTACAAGTAAGGGCAGTCACTTTTCAGCTCAAACGAAATACATCGTTCAGGAAGCTAACACGTTTCTCATCTTAACTGAAAAGCATTGGATGTTAGAGGACCAGTGCTTTGTATCAGTTTCAGAAGCAGAGTTGGACTAGATATGGTCCTTATGTGTAGGAAACACCTTTCTTTTGTTCCCAGCACACTCACGTTTCCTGATGTCTTAGAGTCTCTAGAAAGCAAGAGTGTGCTTCTTTCTCTAAAGCAGAGTGTGATCAATTATTGAGAACTCTGCTGTGTGTTTCACTTCAGAAATGGAGTTAAATCCCAGGCTCTGTGTCTTCCTACAATCAAGACTTCGTTTCAGGTAAGGGCAGTCAATTTTCAGCTCAAACGAACTACATCGTTCACAAAGCTAACACGTTTCTCATCTTAACTGCCAAGCATTGGATGTTAGAGGACCTTTGCTTTGTATCAATTTCAAGCAGAGTTGAACTAGATATGGTCCGTAAGTATAGGAAACACGGTTCTTTTCTTCTGAGCACACTCAAGTTTCCTGCTGTATTAGAGACTCTATAAAGCAAGAGCGTCCTTCTTGCTCTGAAGCAGTGTGTGATCCATGGATGAGAACTCTGCTGTGTGTTTCCCTTCAGAAATGGAGTTAAATCCCAGGCTCTGTGTCTTCCTACAAGCAAGATTTCGTTACAGCTAAGGGCAGTCACTTTTCAGCTCAAAGGAACTACATCGTTCAGGAAGCTCACACGTTTCTCGTCTTAACTGCAAGCATTGCATGTTAGAGGACCAGTGGTTGGTATCTGTTTCAGAAGCAGATTTGGACTAGATATGATCCATATGTGTAGGAAACACCTTTCTTTTGTTCTCAGCACACTCACGTTTCCTGCTGTCTTAGAGTCTCTAGAAAGCAAGAGTGTGCTTCTTGCTCTAAAGCAGAGTGTGATCAATGATTGAGAACTCTGCTGTGTGTTTCACTTCAGAAATGGAGTTAAATCCCAGGCTCTGTGTCTTCCTACAAACAAGACTTCGTGTCAGGTAAGGGCAGTCACTTTTCAGCTCAAATGAACAACGTCGTTCACTAACCTCACACGTTTCTCATCTTAACTGCCAAGCATTGGATGTTAGAGGACCAGTGCTTTGTATCAGTTTCAGAAACATAGTTGGACTAGATATGTTCTGTATGTGTACGAAACTCCGTTCTTTTGTTCTCATCACACACATGTTTCTTGCTGTCTTAGAGACCGTAGAAAGCAAGAGCGTGCTTCTTGCTCTAAAGCAGAGTGTGATCCATGGATGAGAACTGTGTTGTGTGTTTCCCATCAGAAATGGAGTTAAATCCCAGGCTCTGTGTCTTCCTACAAGCAAGACTTCGTTTCAAGTAAGGGCAGTCACTTTTCAGCTCAAACGAACTACATCGTTCAGGAAGCTAACACGTTTCTCATCTTAACTGACAAGCATTGGATGTTAGTGGACCAGTGCTTTGTATCAGTTTCAGAAGCAGAGTTGGACTAGATATGGTCCGTATGTGTAAGAAACACCGTTCTTTGGTCGTAGCACACTCACGTTTCCTGCTTTATTAGAGACTCTAGAAAGCAAGAGTGTGCTTCCTTCTCTAAAGCAGAGTGTGAACAGTGGATGAGAACTGTGTTGTGTGTTTCCCTTCAGAAATGGAGTTAAATCCCAGGCTCTGTGACTTCCTACAAGCAAGATTTCGTTACAGCTAAGGGCAGTCACTTTTCAGCTCGAAGGAACTACATCGTTCACGAAGCTAACAAGTTTTCCATCTTAACTGACAATCATTGAATGTTAGAGGCCCAGTGCTTTTTATCAGTTTCAGAAGCATAGTTGGACTAGATATGGTCCGTATGTGTAGGAAACACCGTTATTTTGTTCTCAGCACACTCACGTTTCCTGCTGTCTTAGAGACTCTAGAAAGCAAGAGCGTGCTTCTTGCTCTAAAGCTGTGGGTGATCAATTGATGAGAACTCTGCTGTGTGTTTCACTTCAGAAATGGAGTTAAATCCCAGGCTCTGAGTCTTCCTACAAGCAAGACTTCTTCTCGTGTAAGGTCAGTTACTTTACAGCTCAAACGAACTACATCGTTCACGAAGCTCACACGTTTCTCATCTAAACTGACAAGCATTGGATGTTAAAGGACCTCTGATTTGTTACAGTTTCAGAAGCCGAGATGAACTAGATATGTTACGTATGTGTAGGATACACCGTTCTTTTGTTCTGAGCACACTCAAGTTTCCTGCTGTATTAGAGACTCTAGAAAGCAAGAGCGTGCTTCTTGCTCTAAAGCAGAGTGTGAACAATGCATGAGAACTCTGCTGTGTGTTTCACTTCAGAAATGGAGTTAAATCCCTGGCTCTGAGTCTTCCTACAAGCAAGACTTCGTTTCAGGTAAGGGCAGTCACTTTTAGGCTCAAAGGAACTACATCGTTCAGGAAGCTAGCACGTTTCTCGTCTTAACTGACAAGCATTGCATGTTAGAGGACCAGTGGTTGGTATCTGTTTCAGAAGCAGATTTGGACTAGATATGATCCGTATGTGTAGGAAACACCTTTCTTTTGTTCTCAGTACACTCACGTTTCCTGCTGTCTTAGAGGCTCTAGAAAGCAAGAGTGTGCTTCTTGCTCTAAAGCAGAGTGTGATCAATGATTGAGAACTCTGTTGTGTGTTTCACTTCAGAAATGGAGTTAAATCCCAGGCTCTGTGTCTTCCTACAAGCAAGACTTCGTTTCAGGTAAGGGCAGTCACTTTTCAGCTCAAACGAACAACATCTTTCACGAAGCTCACACGTTTCTCATCTTAACTGACAAGCATGGGATTTTAGAGGACCAGTGCTTTGTATCAGTTTCAGAAGCAGAGTTGGACTACATATGGTCTGTATGTGTAGGAAACAATGTTCTTTTGTTCTCAGCACACTCAAGTTTCCTGCTGTCTTAGAGATTCTAGAAAGCTAGAGCTTGCTTCTTGCTCTAAAGCAGAGTGTGATCAATGGATGAGAACTCTGTTGTGTGTTTCACTTCAGAAATGGAGTTAGATCCCTGGCTGTGAGTCTTCCTACAAGCAAGACTTCGTTTCAGGTAAGGGCTGTCACTTTTCAGCTCAAAGGAACTACATCGTTCAGGAAGCTCACACGTTTCTCATCTTAACTGACAAGCATTGCATGCTAGAGGACCAGTCCTTGGTATCTGTTTCAGAAGCAGATTTGGACTAGTTATGATCCGTATGTGTAGGAAACACCTTTCTTTTGTTCTCAGCACACTCACGTTTCCTGCTGTCTTAGAGTCTCTAGAAAGCAAGAGTGTGCTTCTTGCTCTAAAGCAGAGTGTGATCAATGATTGAGAACTCTGCTGTGTGTTTCACTTCAGAAATGGAGTTAAATCTCTGGCTGTGAGTATTCCTACAAGCAAGACTTCGTTTCAGGTAAGGGCAGTCACTTTTCAGCTCAAAGGAACTACATCGTTCACGAAGCTCACACGTTTCTCATCTTAACTGAGAAGCATTGGATGTTAGAGGACCTTTGCTTTGTATCAATTTCAAGTATTGTTGAACTAGATATTGTCCGTAAGTATAGGAAACACGGTTCTTTTCTTCTGAGCACACTCAATTTTCCTGCTGTATTAGAGAATCTAGAAAGTAAGAGCGTCCTTCTTGCTCTAAAGCAGAGTGTGATCCATGGATGAGAACTGTGTTGTGTGTTTCCTTTCAGAAATATACGTAAATCTTTGGCTTTGTGTTTCCTACAAGCAAGACTTTGTTACAAGTAAGGGCAGACACTTTTCAGCTCAAACGAACTACATCGTTCAGGAAGCTAACACGTTTCTCATCTTAACTGAAAAGCATTGGATGTTAGAGGACCAGTGCTTTGTATCAGTTTCAGAAGCATAGTTGGACTAGATATGGTCCGTATGTGTAAGAAACACCGTTCTTTGGTCGCAGCACACTCACGTTTCCTGCTTTATTAGAGACTCTAGAAAGCAAGAGTGTGCTTCCTTCTCTAAAGCAGAGTGTGAACAATGGATGAGAACTGTGTTGTGTGTTTCCCTTCAGAAATGGAGTTAAATCCCAGGCTCTGTGTCTTCCTACAAGCAAGATTTCGTTACAGCTAAGGGCAGTCACTTTTCAGCTCGAAGGAACTACATCGTTCACGAAGCTAACAAGTTTTCCATCTTAACTGACAATCATTGGATGTTAGAGGCCCAGTGCTTTTTATCAGTTTCAGAAGCAGAGTGGGAATAGATATGGTCCGTATGTGTAGGAAACACCGTTACTTTGTTCTCAGCACACTCACGTTTCCTGCTGTCTTAGAGACTCTAGAAAGCAAGAGCGTGCTTCTTGCTCTAAAGCTGAGGGTGATCAATTGATGAGAACTCTGCTGTGTGTTTCACTTCAGAAATGGAGTTAAATCCCAGGCTCTGAGTCTTCCTACAAGCAAGACTTCTTCTCATGTAAGGTCAGTTACTTTACAGCTCAAACGAACTACATCGTTCACGAAGCTCACACGTTTCTCATCTAAACTGACAAGCATTGGATGTTAGAGGACCTCTGATTTGTTACAGTTTCAGAAGCCGAGATGAACTAGATATGGTAGGTATTTGTAGGATACACCGTTCTTTTGTTCTGAGCACACTCAAGTTTCCTACTGTATTAGAGACTCTAGAAAGCAAGAGCGTCCTTCTTGCTCTAAAGCAGAGTGTGATCCATGGATGAGAACTGTGTTGTGTGTTTCTTTTCAGAAATATACGTAAATCCCTGGCTTTGTGTTTCCTACAAGCAAGACTTCGTTACAAGTAAGGGCAGACACTTTTCATCTCAAACGAACTACATCGTTCAGGAAGCTAACACGTTTCTCATCTTTACTGACAAGCATTGGATGTTAGAGGACCAGTGCTTTGTATCAGTTTCAGAAGCATAGTTGGACTAGATATGGTCCGTATGTGTAGGAAACTCCGTTCTTTTGTTCTCATCACATACATGTTTCCTGCTGTATTAGAGACTCTAGAAAGCAAGAGCGTGCTTCTTGCTCTGAAGCAGTGTGTGATCCATGGATGAGAACTCTGCTGTGTGTTACCCTTCAGAAATGGAGTTAAATCCCAGGCTCTGTGTCTTCCTACAAGCAAGATTTTGTTACAGCTAAGGGCAGTCACTTTTCAGCTCAAAGGAACTACATCGTTCAGGAAGCTCACACGTTTCTCGTCTTAACTGCAAGCATTGCATGTTAGAGGACCAGTTGTTGGTATCTGTTTCAGAAGCAGATTTGGACTAGATATGATCCATATGTGTAGGAAACACCTTTCTTTTGTTCTCAGCACACTCACGTTTTCTGCTGTCTTAGAGTCTCTAGAAAGCAAGAGTGTGCTTCTTGCTCTAAAGCAGAGTGTGATCAATGATTGAGAACTCTGCTGTGTGTTTCACTTCAGAAATGGAGTTAAATCCCAGGCTCTGTGTCTTCCTACAAACAAGACTTCGTTTCAGGTAAGGGCAGTCACTTTTCAGCTCAAATGAACAACATCGTTCACTAAGCTCACACGATTCTCATCTTAACTGACAAGGATGGGATTTTAGAGGACCAGTGCTTTGTATCAGTTTCAGAAGCAGATTTGGACTAGATATGATCCGTATGTGTAGGAAACACCTTTCTTTTGTTCTCAGCACACTCACGTTTCCTGCTGTCTTAGAGTCTCTAGAAAGAAAGAGTGTGCTTCTTGCTCTAAAGCAGAGTGTGATCAATGATTGAGAACTCTGCTGTGTGTTTCACTTCAGAAATGGAGTTAAATCCCTGGCTCTGAGTCTTCCTACAAGCAAGACTTCGTTTCAGGTAAGGGCTGTTACTTTACAGCTCAAACGAACTACATCGTTCACGAAGCTCACACGTTTCTCATCTTAACTGAGAAGCATTGGATGTTAGAGGACCTTTGCTTAGTATCAATTTCAAGTAGAGTTGAACTAGATATGGTCCGTAAGTATAGGAAACACGGTTCTTTTCTTCTGAGCACACTCAAGTTTCCTGCTCTATTAGAGACTCTAGAAAGCAAGAGCGTCCTTCTTGCTCTAAAGCAGAGTGTGATCCATGGATGAGAACTGTGTTGTGTGTTTCCCTTCAGAAATGGAGGTAAATCCCTGGCTTTGTGTTTCCTACAAGCAAGACTTCGTTACAAGTAAGGGCAGACACTTTTCAGCTCAAAAGAACTACATCGTTCAGGAAGCTAACACGTTTCTCATCTTAACTGAAAAGCATTGGATGTTAGAGGACCAGTGCTTTGTATCAGTTTCAGAAGCAGAGTTGGACTAGATATGGTCCTTATGTGTAGGAAACTCCTTCCTTTTGTTCTCAGCACACTCATGTTTCCTGATGTCTTAGAGTCTCTAGAAAGCAAGAGTGTGTTTCTTGCTCTAAAGCAGAGTGTGATCAATGATTGAGAACTCTGCTGTGTTTTTCACTTCAGAAATGGAGTTAAATCCCAGGCTCTGAGTCTTCCTACAAGCAAGACTTCGTTTCATGTAAGGGCAGTTACTTTACAGCTCAAACGAACTACATCGTTCACGAAGCTCACACGTTTCTCATGTCAACTGAGAAGCATTGGATGTTAGAGGACCTTTGCTTTGTATCAATTTCAAACAGAGTCGAACTAGATATGTTCCGTATGTATAGGAAACACGCTTCTTTTCTTCTGAGCACACTCACGTTTCCTGCTGTATTAGAGTCTCTGGAAAGCAAGAGCGTGCTTCTTGCTCTGAAGCAGTTTGTGATCCATGGATGAGAACTCTGCTGTGTGTTTCCCTTCAGACATGGAGTTAAACCCCAGGCTCTGTGTCTTCCTACAATCAAGACTTCGTTTCAGGTAAGGGCAGTCACTTTTCAGCTCAAACGAACTACATCGTTCACGAAGCTAACACGTTTCTCATCTTAACTGCCAAGCATTGGATGTTAGAGGACCAGTGCTTTATATCAGTTTCAGAAGCATAGTTGGACTAGATATGGTTCGTATGTGTAGGAAACTCCTTTCTTTTGTTCTCATCACACACATGTTTCCTGCTGTCTTAGAGGCTCTAGAAAGCAAGAGCCTGCTTCTTGCTCTAAAGCATAGTGTGATCCATGGATGAGAACTGTGTTGTGTGTTTCCCTTCAGAAATGGAGTTAAATCCCAGGCTCTGTGTCTTCCTACAAGCAAGACTTCGTTTCAAGTAAGGGCAGTCACTTTTCAGCTCAAACGAACTACATCGTTCAGGAATCTAACACGTTTCTCATCTTAACTGACAAGCATTGGATGTTAGAGGACCAGTGCATTGTATCAGTTTCAGAAGCAGGGTTGGACTAGATATGGTCCGTATGTGTAAGAAACACCGTTCTTTGGTCGCAGCATACTCACGTTTCCTGCTGTATTAGAGACTCTCGAAAGCAAGAGTGTGCTTCCTTCTCTAAAGCAGAGTGTGAACAATGGATGAGAACTGTGTTGTGTGTTTCCCTTCAGAAATGGAGTTAAATCCCAGGCTCTGTGTCTTTCTACAAGCAAGATTTCCTTACAGCTAAGGGCAGTCACTTTTCAGCTCAAACGAACTACATCGTTCACGAAGCTCACACGTTTCTCATCTTAACTGAGAAGCATTGGATGTTAGAGGACCTTTGCTTTGTATCAATTTCAAGTATTGTTGAACTAGATATTGTCCGTAAGTATAGGAAACACGGTTCTTTTCTTCTGAGCACACTCAATTTTCCTGCTCTATTAGAGACTCTAGAAAGCAAGAGCGTCCTTCTTGCTCTAAAGCAGAGTGTGATCCATGGATGAGAACTGTGTTGTGTGTTTCCCTTCAGAAATGGAGGTAAATCCCTGGCTTTGTGTTTCCTACAAGCAAGACTTCGTTACAAGTAAGGGCAGACACTTTTCAGCTCAAAGAAACTACATCGTTCAGGAAGCTAACACGTTTCTCATCTTAACTGAAAAGCATTGGATGTTAGAGGACCAGTGCTTTGTATCAGTTTCAGAAGCAGAGTTGGACTAGATATGGTCCTTATGTGTAGGAAACTCCTTCCTTTTGTTCTCAGCACACTCATGTTTCCTGATGTCTTAGAGTCTCTAGAAAGCAAGAGTGTGTTTCTTGCTCTAAAGCAGAGTGTGATCAATGATTGAGAACTCTGCTGTGTTTTTCACTTCAGAAATGGAGTTAAATCCCAGGCTCTGAGTCTTCCTACAAGCAAGACTTCGTTTCATGTAAGGGCAGTTACTTTACAGCTCAAACGAACTACATCGTTCACGAAGCTCACACGTTTCTCATGTCAACTGAGAAGCATTGGATGTTAGAGGACCTTTGCTTTGTATCAATTTCAAACAGAGTCGAACTAGATATGTTCCGTATGTATAGGAAACACGCTTCTTTTCTTCTGAGCACACTCACGTTTCCTGCTGTATTTGAGTCTCTGGAAAGCAAGAGCGTGCTTCTTGCTCTGAAGCAGTTTGTTATCCATGGATGAGAACTCTGCTGTGTGTTTCCCTTCAGACATGGAGTTAAACCCCAGGCTCTGTGTCTTCCTACAATCAAGACTTCGTTTCAGGTAAGGGCAGTCACTTTTCAGCTCAAACGAACTACATCGTTCACGAAGCTAACACGTTTCTCATCTTAACTGCCAAGCATTGGATGTTAGAGGACCAGTGCTTTATATCAGTTTCAGAAGCATAGTTGGACTAGATATGGTTCGTATGTGTAGGAAACTCCTTTCTTTTGTTCTCATCACACACATGTTTCCTGCTGTCTTATAGGCTCTAGAAAGCAAGAGCCTGCTTCTTGCTCTAAAGCAGAGTGTGATCCATGGATGAGAACTTTGTTGTGTGTTTCCCTTCAGAAATGGAGTTAAATCCCAGGCTCTGTGTCTTCCTACAAGCAAGACTTCGTTTCAAGTAAGGGCAGTCACTTTTCAGCTCAAACGAACTACATCGTTCAGGAAGCTAACACGTTTCTCATCTTAACTGACAAGCATTGGATGTTAGAGGACCAGTGCATTGTATCAGTTTCAGAAGCAGGGTTGGACTAGATATGGTCCGTATGTGTAAGAAACACCGTTCTTTGGTCGCAGCACACTCACGTTTCCTGCTGTATTAGAGACTCTCGAAAGCAAGAGTGTGCTTCCTTCTCTAAAGCAGAGTGTGAACAATGGATGAGAACTGTGTTGTGTGTTTCCCTTCAGAAATGGAGTTAAATCCCAGGCTCTGTGTCTTCCTACAAGCAAGATTTCCTTACAGCTAAGGGCAGTCACTTTTCAGCTCAAACGAACTACATCGTTCACGAAGCTCACACGTTTCTCATCTTAACTGAGAAGCATTGGATGTTAGAGGACCTTTGCTTTGTATCAATTTCAAGTATTTTTGAACTAGATATTGTCCGTAAGTATAGGAAACACGGTTCTTTTCTTCTGAGCACACTCAATTTTCCTGCTGTATTAGAGACTCTAGAAAGCAAGAGCGTCCTTCTTGCTCTAAAGCAGAGTGTGATCCATGGATGAGAACTGTGTTGTGTGTTTCCTTTCAGAAATATAGGTAAATCCCTGGCTTTGTGTTTCCTACAAGCAAGACTTCGTTACAAGTAAGGGCAGACACTTTTCAGCTCAAACGAACTACATCGTTCAGGAAGCTAACACGTTTCTCATCTTAACTGACAAGCATTGGATGTTAGAGGACCAGTGCATTGTATCAGTTTCAGAAGCAGGGTTGGACTAGATATGGTCCGTATGTGTAAGAAACACCGTTCTTTGGTCGCAGCACACTCACGTTTCCTGCTGTATTAGAGACTCTTGAAAGCAAGAGTGTGCTTCCTTCTCTAAAGCAGAGTGTGAACAATGGATGAGAACTGTGTTGTGTGTTTCCCTTCAGAAATGGAGTTAAATCCCAGGCTCTGTGTCTTCCTACATGCAAGATTTCCTTACAGCTAAGGGCAGTCACTTTTCAGCTCAAACGAACTACATCGTTCACGAAGTTAACAAGTTTTCCATCTTAACTGACAATCATTGGATGTTAGAGGCCCAGTGCTTTTTATCAGTTTCAGAAGCAGAGTGGGAATAGATATGGTCCTTATGTGTAGGAAACATAATTATTTTGTTCTCAGCACACTCACGTTTCCTGCTGTCTTAGAGACTCTAGAAAGCAAGAGCGTGCGTCTTGCTCTAAATCAGAGGGTGATCAATTGATGAGAACTCTGTTGTGTGTTTCACTTCAGAAATGGAGTTAAATCCCAGGCTCTGAGTCTTCCTACAAGCAAGACTTCTTTTCATGTAAGGTCAGTTACTTTACAGCTCAAACGAACTACATCGTTCACGAAGCTCCCACGTTTCTCATCTAAACTGACAAGCATTGGATGTTAGAGGACCTCTGATTTGTTACAGTTTCAGAAGCGGATATGAACTAGATATGGTCCGTATGTGTAGGATACACCGTTCTTTTGTTCTGAGCACACTCAAGTTTCCTGCTGTATTAGAGACTCTAGAAAGCAAGAGCGTGCTTCTTGGTCTAAAGCAGAGTGTGAACAATGCATGAGAACTCTGCTGTGTGTTTCACTTCAGAAATGGAGTTAAATCCCTGGCTCTGAGTCTTCCTACAAGCAAGACTTCTTTTCAGGTAAGGGCAGTCACTTTTCAGCTCAAAGGAACTACATCGTTCAGGAAGCTCACACGCTTCTCGTCTTAACTGACAAGCATTGCATGTTAGAGGACCAGTGCTTGGTATCTGTTTCAGAAGCAGATTTGGACTAGATATGATCCGTATGTGTAGGAAACACCTTTCTTTTGTTCTCAGCACACTCAAGTTTCCTGCTGTCTTAGAGTCTCCTGAAAGCAAGAGCCTGCTTCTTGCTCTAAAGCAGAGTGTGATCAATGATTGAGAACTCTGCCGTGTGTTTCACTTCAGAAATGGAGTTAAATCCCAGGCTCTGTGTCTTCCTACAAGAAAGACTTCATTTCAGGTAAGGGCAGTCACTTTTCAGCTCAAATGAACAACATCGTTCATGAAGCTCACAAGTTTCTCATCTTAACTGACAAGCATGGGATTTTAGAGGACCAGTGCTTTGTATCAGTTTCAGAAGCAGAGTTGGACTAGAAATGGTCTGTATGTGTAGGAAACAACGTTCTTTTGTTCTCAGCACACTCAAGTTTCCTGCTGTCTTAGAGATTCTAGAAAGCTAGAGCGTGCTTCTTGCTCTAAAGCAGAGCGTGATCAATGGATGAGAACTCTGCCGTGTGTTTCACTTCAGAAATGGATTTAAATCCCTGGCTCTGAGTCTTCCTTCAAGCAAGACTTCGTTTCAGGTAAGGGCTGTTACTTTACAGCTCGAACGAACTACATTGTTCACAAAGCTCACACGTTTCTCATCTTAACTGAGAAGCATTGGATGTTAGAGGACCTTTGCTTTGTATCAATTTCAAGTAGAGTTGAACTAGATATGGTCCGTAAGTATAGGAAACACGGTTCTTTTCTTCTGAGCACACTCAAGTTTCCTGCTGTATTAGAGACTCTAGAAAGCAAGAGCGTCCTTCTTGCTCTAAAGCAGAGTGTGATCCTTGGATGAGAACTGTGTTGTGTGTTTCCCTTCAGAAATGGAGTTAAATCCCTGGCTTTGTGTTTCCTACAAGCAAGACTTCGTTACAAGTAAGGGCTGTAACTTTCCAGCTCAAAGAACTACCTCAGTCAGGAAGCTAACACGTTTCTCATCTTAACTGAAAAGCATTGGATGTTAGAGGACCAGTGCTTTGTATCAGTTTCAGAAGCAGAGTTGGACTAGATATGGTCCTTATGTGTAGGAAACACCTTTCTTTTGTTCTCAGCACACTCACGTTTCCTGATGTCTTAGAGTCTCTAGAAAGCAAGAGTGTGCTTCTTGCTCTAAAGCAGAGTGTGATCAATGATTGAGAACTCTGCTGTGTGTTTCACTTCAGAAATGGAGTTAAATCCCAGGCTCTGTGTCTTCCTACAATCAAGACTTCGTTTCAGGTAAGGGCAGTCACTTTTCAGCTCAAACGAACTGCATCGTTCACAAAGCTTACACGTTTCTCATCTTAACTGCCAAACATTGGATGTTAGAAGACCCGTGCTTTGTATCAGTTTAAGAAGCAACGTTGGACTAGATATGGTCCTTATGTGTAGGAAACACCTTTCTTTTGTTCTCAGCACACTCACGTTTCCTGATGTCTTAGAGTCTCTAGAAAGCAAGAGTGTGCTTCTTGCTCTAAAGCAGAGTGTGATCAATGATTGAGAACTCTGCTGTGTGTTTCACTTCAGAAATGGAGTTAAATCCCAGGCTCTGTGTCTTCCTCCAAGCAAGATTTCGTTACAGCTAAGGGCAGTCACTTTTCAGCTCGAAGGAACTACATCGTTCACGAAGCTAACAAGTTTTCCATCTTAACTGACAATCATTGGATGTTAGAGGCCCAGTGCTTTTTATCAGTTTCAGAAGCAGAGTGGGAATAGATATGGTCCGTATGTGTAGGAAACACCTTTCTTTTGTTCTCAGCACACTCACGTTTCCTGATGTCTTAGAGTCTCTAGAAAGCAAGAGCGTGCTTCATGCTCTAAAGCAGAGTGTGATCAATGATTGAGAACTCTGCTGTGTGTTTCACTTCAGAAATGGAGTTAAATCCCAGGCTCTGAGTCTTCCTACAAGCAAGACTTCTTCTCATGTAAGGTCAGTTATTTTACAGCTCAAACAAACTACATCATTCACGAAGCTCACACGTTTCTCATCTAAAATGACAAGCAATGGATGTTAGAGGACCTCTGATTTGTTACAGTTTCAGAAGCCGAGATGAACTAGATATGGTACGTATATGTAGGATACACCGTTCTTTTGTTCTGAGCACACTCAAGTTTCCTGCTGTATTAGAGACTCTAGAATGCAAGAGCGTCCTTCTTGCTCTAAAGTAGAGTGTGATCCATGGATGAGAACTGTGTTGTGTGTTTCTTGTCAGAAATATACGTAAATCCCTGGCTTTGTGTTTCCTACAAGCAAGATTTCGTTACAAGTAAGGGCAGACACTTTTCAGCTCAAACGAACTACATCGTTCAGGAAGCTAACACGTTTCTCATCTTAACTGACAAGCATTGGATGTTAGAGGACCAGTGCTTTGTATCAGTTTCAGAAGCATAGTTGGACTAGATATGGTCTGTATGTGTAGGAAACAACATTCTTTTGTTCTCAGCACACTCAAGTTTCCTGCTGTCTTAGAGATTCTAGAAAGCTAGAGCGTGCTTCTTGCTCTAAAGCAGAGTGTGATCAATGGATGAGAACTCTGTTGTGTGTTTCACTTCAGAAATGGAGTTAAATCCCTGGCTCTGAGTCTTCCTACTAGCAAGACTTCGTTTCAGGTAAGGGCTGTTACTTTACAGCTCAAACGAACTACATCGTTCACGAAGCTCACACGTTTCTCATCTTAACTGAGAAGCATTGGATGTTAGAGGACCTTTGCTTTGTATCAATTTCAAGCAGAGTTGAACTAGATATGGTCCGTAAGTATAGGAAACACGGTTCTTTTCTTCTGAGCACACTCAAGTTTCCTGCTGTATTAGAGACTCTAGAAAGCAAGAGCGTCCTTCTTGCTCTAAAGCAGAGTGTGATACATGGATGAGAACTGTGTTGTGTGTTTCCCTTCAAAAATAGAGTTATCCCTGGCTTTGTGTTTCCTACAAGCAAGAGTTCGTTAAGCAAGAGCGTGCTTCTTGCTCTGAAGCAGTGTGTGATCCATGGATGAGAACTCTGCTGTGTGTTTCCCTTCAGAAATGGAGTTAAATCCCAGGCTCTGTGTCTTCCTACAAGCAAGACTTCGTTACAAGTAAGGGCAGTAACTTTTCAGCTCAAAGAACTACCTCAGTCAGGAAGCTAACACGTTTCTCATCTTAACTGAAAAGCATTGGATGTTAGAGGACCAGTGCTTTGTATCAGTTTCAGAAGCAGAGTAGGACTAGATATGGTCCTTATGTGTAGGAAACTCCTTCCTTTTGTTCTCAGCACACTCATGTTTCCTGATGTCTTAGAGTCTCTAGAAAGCAAGAGTGTGTTTCTTGCTTTAAAGCAGAGTGTGATCAATGATTGAGAACTCTGCTGTGTTTTTCACTTCAGAAATGGAGTTAAATCCCAGGCTCTGAGTCTTCCTACAAGCAAGACTTCGTTTCAAGTAAGGGCAGTCACTTTACAGCTCAAACGAACTACATCGTTCAGGAAGCTAACACGTTTCTCATCTTAACTGACAAGCATTGGATGTTAGAGGACCAGTGCATTGTATCAGTTTCAGAAGCAGGGTTGGACTAGATATGGTCCGTATGTGTAAGAAACACCGTTCTTTGGTCGCAGCACACTCACGTTTCCTGCTGTATTAGAGACTCTTGAAAGCAAGAGTGTGCTTCCTTCTCTAAAGCAGAGTGTGAACAATGGATGAGAACTGTGTTGTGTGTTTCCCTTCAGAAATGGAGTTAAATCCCAGGCTCTGTGTCTTCCTACAAGCAAGATTTCCTTACAGCTAAGGGCAGTCACTTTTCAGCTCAAACGAACTACATCGTTCACGAAGCTAACAAGTTTTCCATCTGAACTGACAATCATTGGATGTTAGAGGCCCAGTGCTTTTTATCAGTTTCAGAAGCAGAGTTGGACTAGATATGATCCGTATGTGTAGGAAACAACGTTCATTTGTTCTCAGCACACTCAAGTTTCCTGCTGTCTTTGAGATTCTAGAAAGCTATAGGGTGCTTCTTGCTCTAAAGCAGAGTGTGATCAATGGATGAGAACTTGTTGTGTGTTTCACTTCAGAAATGGAGTTAAATCCCTGGATCTGAGCCTTCCTACAAGCAAGACTTCGTTTCAGGTAAGGGCAGTTACTTTACAGCTCAAACAAACTACATCGTTCACGAATCTCACACGTTTCTCATCTAAACTGACAATCATTGCATGTTAGAAGACCTGTGGTTTGTTTCAGTTTCAGAAGCAGTGTTGGACTAGATATAGTCTGTATGTGTAGGAATCACCGTTCTTTTGTTCTGAGCACACTCAAGTTTCCTGCTGAATTAGAGACTCTACAAAGCAAGAGCGTGCTTCTTGCTCTAAAGCAGAGTGTGAACAATGCATGAGAAGTCTGCTGTGTGTTTCACTTCAGAAATGGAGTTAAATCCCTGGCTCTGAGTCTTCCTACAAGCAAGACTTCCTTTCAGGTAAGGGCAGTCACTTTTCAGCTCAAAGGAACTACATCGTTCAGGAAGCTCACACGCTTCTCGTCTTAACTGACAAGCATTGCATGTTAGAGGACCAGTGCTTGGTATCTGTTTCAGAAGCAGATTTGGACTAGATATGATCCGTATGTGTAGGAAACACAATTATTTTGTTCTCAGCACACTCACGTTTCCTGCTGTCTTAGAGACTCTAGAAAGCAAGAGCGTGCTTCTTGCTCTAAATCAGAGGGTGATCAATTGATGAGAACTCTGCTGTGTGTTTCACTTCAGAAATGGAGTTAAATCCCAGGCTCTGAGTCTTCCTACAAGCAAGACTTCTTTTCATGTAAGGTCAGTTACTTTACAGCTCAAACGAACTACATCGTTCACGAAGCTCACACGTTTCTCATCTAAACTGACAAGCATTGGATGTTAAAGGACCTCTGATTTGTTACAGTTTCAGAAGCCGAGATGAACTAGATATGGTACGTATGTGTAGGATACACCGTTCTTTTGTTCTGAGCACACTCAAGTTTCCTGCTGTATTAGAGACTCTAGAAAGCAAGAGCGTGCTTCTTGCTCTAAAGCAGAGTGTGAACAATGCATGAGAACTCTGCTGTGTGTTTCACTTCAAAAATGGAGTTAAATCCCTGGCTCTGAGTCTTCCTACAAGCAAGACTTCCTTTCAGGTAAGGGCAGTCACTTTTCAGCTCAAAGGAACTACATCGTTCAGGAAGCTCACACGCTTCTCGTCTTAACTGACAAGCATTGCATGTTAGAGGACCAGTGCTTGGTATCTGTTTCAGAAGCAGATTTGGACTAGATATGATCCGTATGTGTAGGAAACACCTTTCTTTTGTTCTCAGCACACTCAAGTTTCCTGCTGTCTTAGAGTCTCCTGAAAGCAAGAGTGTGCTTCTTGCTCTAAAGCAGAGTGTGATCAATGATTGAGAACTCTGCCGTGTGTTTCACTTCAGAAATGGAGTTAAATCCCAGGCTCTGTGTCTTCCTACAAGCAAGACTTCATTTCAGGTAAGGGCAGTCACTTTTCAGCTCAAACGAACAACATCGTTCACGAAGCTCACAAGTTTCTCATCTTAACTGACAAGCATGGGATTTTAGAGGACCAGTGCTTTGTATCAGTTTCAGAAGCAGAGTTGGACTAGAAATGGTCTGTATGTGTAGGAAACAACGTTCTTTTGTTCTCAGCACACTCAAGTTTCCTGCTGTCTTAGAGATTCTAGAAAGCTAGAGCGTGCTTCTTGCTCTAAAGCAGAGCGTGATCAATGGATGAGAACTCTGCCGTGTGTTTCACTTCAGAAATGGATTTAAATCCCTGGCTCTGAGTCTTCCTTCAAGCAAGACTTCGTTTCAGGTAAGGGCTGTTACTTTACAGCTCGAACGAACTACATTGTTCACAAAGCTCACACGTTTCTCATCTTAACTGAGAAGCATTGGATGTTAGAGGACCTTTGCTTTGTATCAATTTCAAGTAGAGTTGAACTAGATATGGTCCGTAAGTATAGGAAACACGGTTCTTTTCTTCTGAGCACACTCAAGTTTCCTGGTGTATTAGAGACTCTAGAAAGCAAGAGCGTCCTTCTTGCTCTAAAGCAGAGTGTGATCCATGGATGAGAACTGTGTTGTGTGTTTCCCTTCAGAAATGGAGTTAAATCCCTGGCTTTGTGTTTCCTACAAGCAAGACTTCGTTACAAGTAAGGGCAGTAACTTTTCAGCTCAAAGAACTACCTCAGTCAGGAAGCTAACACGTTTCTCATCTTAACTGAAAAGCATTGGATGTTAGAGGACCAGTGCTTTGTATCAGTTTCAGAAGCAGAGTTGGACTAGATATGGAAATTATGTGTAGGAAACACCTTTCTTTTGTTCTCAGCACACTCACGTTTCCTGATGTCTTAGAGTCTCTAGAAAGCAAGAGTGTGCTTCTTGCTCTAAAGCAGAGTGTGATCAATGATTGAGAACTCTGCTGTGTGTTTCACTTCAGAAATGGAGTTAAATCCCAGGCTCTGTGTCTTCCTACAATCAAGACTTCGTTTCAGGTAAGGGCAGTCACTTTTCAGCTCAAACGAACTGCATCGTTCACAAAGCTTACACGTTTCTCATCTTAACTGCCAAACATTGGATGTTAGAAGACCCGTGCTTTGTATCAGTTTCAGAAGCAACGTTGGACTAGATATGGTCCGTATGTGTAGGAAACTCCGTTCTTTTGTTCTCATCACATACATGTTTCCTGCTGTCTTAGAAACTCTAGAAAGCAAGAGCGTGCTTCTTGCTCTAAAGCAGAGTGTGGTCCATGGATGAGAACTTTGTTGTGTGTTTCCCTTCAGAAATGGAGTTAAAGCCCAGGCTCTGTGTCTTCCTACAAGCAAGATTTCCTTACAGCTAAGGGCAGTCACTTTTCAGCTCAAACGAACTACATCGTTCACGAAGCTAACAAGTTTTCCATCTGAACTGACAATCATTGGATGTTAGAGGCCCAGTGCTTTTTATCAGTTTCAGATGCAGAGTGGGAATAGATATGGTCCGTATGTGTAGGAAACACCGTTATTTTGTTCTCAGCACACTCACGTTTCCTGCTGTCTTAGAGACTCTAGAAAGCAAGAGCGTGCTTCTTGCTCTAAAGCAGAGGATGATCAATTGATGAGAACTCTGCTGTGTGTTTCACTTCAGAAATGGAGTTAAATCCCAGGCTCTGAGTCTTCCTACAAGCAAGACTTCTTTTCATGTAAGGGTAGTTACTTTACAGCTCAAACGAACTACATCGTTCATGAAGCTCACACGTTTCTCATGTCAACTGAGAAGCATTGGATGTTAGAGGACCTTTGCTTTGTATCATTTCAAACAGAGTTGAACTATATATGTTCCATATGTATAGGAAACACGGTTCTTTTCTTCTGAGCACACTCACGTTTCCTGTTGTATTAGAGTCTCTGGAAAGCAAGAGCGTGCTTCTTGCTCTGAAGCAGTGTGTGATCCATGGATGAGAACTCTGCTGTGTGTTTCCCTTCAGAAATTGAGTTAAATCCCTGGCTCTGAGTCTTCCTACAAGCAAGACTTCGTTTCAGGTAAGGGCTGTCACTTTTCAGCTCAAACGAACTACATCGTTCACGAAGCTAACACGTTTCTCATCTAAACTGACAAGCATTGGATGTTAGAGGACCTCTGATTTGTTACAGTTTCAGAAGCAGAGATGTACTAGATATGGTCCGTATGTGTAGGAAGCACCGTTCTTTTGTTCTGAGCACACTCAAGTTTCCTGCTGTATTAGAGACTCTAGAAAGCAAGAGCGTGCTTCTTGCTCTATAGCAGAGTGTGAACAATGCATGAGAACTCTGCTGTGTGCTTCACTTCAGAAATGGAGTTAAATCCCTGGCTCTGAGTCTTCCTACAAGCAAGACTTCGTTTCAGGTAAGGGCTGTCACTTTTCAGCTCAAACGAACTACATCGTTCACAAGCTCACAAGTTTCTCGTCTTAACTGACAATCATTGGATGTTAGAGGACCAGTGCTTTGTATCAGTTTCAGAAGCAGAGTTGGACTAGATATGATCCGTATGTGTAGGAAACAACGTTCATTTGTTCTCAGCACACTCAAGTTTCCTGCTGTCTTTGAGATTCTAGAAAGCTATAGGGTGCTTCTTGCTCTAAAGCAGAGTGTGATCAATGGATGAGAACTTGTTGTGTGTTTCACTTCAGAAATGGAGTTAAATCCCTGGATCTGAGCCTTCCTACAAGCAAGACTTCGTTTCAGGTAAGGGCAGTTACTTTACAGCTCAAACAAACTACATCGTTCACGAATCTCACACGTTTCTCATCTAAACTGACAATCATTGCATGTTAGAAGACCTGTGGTTTGTTTCAGTTTCAGAAGCAGAGTTGGACTAGATATAGTCTGTATGTGTAGGAATCACCGTTCTTTTGTTCTGAGCACACTCAAGTTTCCTGCTGAATTAGAGACTCTACAAAGCAAGAGCGTGCTTCTTGCTCTAAAGCAGAGTGTGAACAATGCATGAGAAGTCTGCTGTGTGTTTCACTTCAGAAATGGAGTTAAATCCCTGGCTCTGAGTCTTCCTACAAGCAAGACTTCCTTTCAGGTAAGGGCAGTCACTTTTCAGCTCAAAGGAACTACATCGTTCAGGAAGCTCACACGCTTCTCGTCTTAACTGACAAGCATTGCATGTTAGAGGACCAGTGCTTGGTATCTGCTTCAGAAGCAGATTTGGACTAGATATGATCCGTATGTGTAGGAAACACAATTATTTTGTTCTCAGCACACTCACGTTTCCTGCTGTCTTAGAGACTCTAGAAAGCAAGAGCGTGCTTCTTGCTCTAAATCAGAGGGTGATCAATTGATGAGAACTCTGCTGTGTGTTTCACTTCAGAAATGGAGTTAAATCCCAGGCTCTGAGTCTTCCTACAAGCAAGACTTCTTTTCATGTAAGGTCAGTTACTTTACAGCTCAAACGAACTACATCGTTCACGAAGCTCACACGTTTCTCATCTAAACTGACAAGCATTGGATGTTAAAGGACCTCTGATTTGTTACAGTTTCAGAAGCCGAGATGAACTAGATATGGTACGTATGTGTAGGATACACCGTTCTTTTGTTCTGAGCACACTCAAGTTTCCTGCTGTATTAGAGACTCTAGAAAGCAAGAGCGTGCTTCTTGCTCTAAAGCAGAGTGTGAACAATGCATGAGAACTCTGCTGTGTGTTTCACTTCAAAAATGGAGTTAAATCCCTGGCTCTGAGTCTTCCTACAAGCAAGACTTCCTTTCAGGTAAGGGCAGTCACTTTTCAGCTCAAAGGAACTACATCGTTCAGGAAGCTCACACGCTTCTCGTCTTAACTGACAAGCATTGCATGTTAGAGGACCAGTGCTTGGTATCTGTTTCAGAAGCAGATTTGGACTAGATATGATCCGTATGTGTAGGAAACACCTTTCTTTTGTTCTCAGCACACTCAAGTTTCCTGCTGTCTTAGAGTCTCCTGAAAGCAAGAGTGTGCTTCTTGCTCTAAAGCAGAGTGTGATCAATGATTGAGAACTCTGCCGTGTGTTTCACTTCAGAAATGGAGTTAAATCCCAGGCTCTGTGTCTTCCTACAAGCAAGACTTCATTTCAGGTAAGGGCAGTCACTTTTCAGCTCAAACGAACAACATCGTTCACGAAGCTCACAAGTTTCTCATCTTAACTGACAAGCATGGGATTTTAGAGGACCAGTGCTTTGTATCAGTTTCAGAAGCAGAGTTGGACTAGAAATGGTCTGTATGTGTAGGAAACAACGTTCTTTTGTTCTCAGCACACTCAAGTTTCCTGCTGTCTTAGAGATTCTAGAAAGCTAGAGCGTGCTTCTTGCTCTAAAGCAGAGCGTGATCAATGGATGAGAACTCTGCCGTGTGTTTCACTTCAGAAATGGATTTAAATCCCTGGCTCTGAGTCTTCCTTCAAGCAAGACTTCGTTTCAGGTAAGGGCTGTTACTTTACAGCTCGAACGAACTACATTGTTCACAAAGCTCACACGTTTCTCATCTTAACTGAGAAGCATTGGATGTTAGAGGACCTTTGCTTTGTATCAATTTCAAGTAGAGTTGAACTAGATATGGTCCGTAAGTATAGGAAACACGGTTCTTTTCTTCTGAGCACACTCAAGTTTCCTGGTGTATTAGAGACTCTAGAAAGCAAGAGCGTCCTTCTTGCTCTAAAGCAGAGTGTGATCCATGGATGAGAACTGTGTTGTGTGTTTCCCTTCAGAAATGGAGTTAAATCCCTGGCTTTGTGTTTCCTACAAGCAAGACTTCGTTACAAGTAAGGGCAGTAACTTTTCAGCTCAAAGAACTACCTCAGTCAGGAAGCTAACACGTTTCTCATCTTAACTGAAAAGCATTGGATGTTAGAGGACCAGTGCTTTGTATCAGTTTCAGAAGCAGAGTTGGACTAGATATGGAAATTATGTGTAGGAAACACCTTTCTTTTGTTCTCAGCACACTCACGTTTCCTGATGTCTTAGAGTCTCTAGAAAGCAAGAGTGTGCTTCTTGCTCTAAAGCAGAGTGTGATCAATGATTGAGAACTCTGCTGTGTGTTTCACTTCAGAAATGGAGTTAAATCCCAGGCTCTGTGTCTTCCTACAATCAAGACTTCGTTTCAGGTAAGGGCAGTCACTTTTCAGCTCAAATGAACTGCATCGTTCACAAAGCTTACACGTTTCTCATCTTAACTGCCAAACATTGGATGTTAGAGGACCCGTGCTTTGTATCAGTTTCAGAAGCAACGTTGGACTAGATATGGTCCGTATGTGTAGGAAACTCCGTTCTTTTGTTCTCATCACATACATGTTTCCTGCTGTCTTAGAAACTCTAGAAAGCAAGAGCGTGCTTCTTGCTCTAAAGCAGAGTGTGGTCCATGGATGAGAACTGTGTTGTGTGTTTCCCTTCAGAAATGGAGTTAAAGCCCAGGCTCTGTGTCTTCCTACAAGCAAGATTTCCTTACAGCTAAGGGCAGTCACTTTTCAGCTCAAACGAACTACATCGTTCACGAAGCTAACAAGTTTTCCATCTTAACTGACAATCATTGGATGTTAGAGGCCCAGTGCTTTTTATCAGTTTCAGATGCAGAGTGGGAATAGATATGGTCCGTATGTGTAGGAAACACCGTTATTTTGTTCTCAGCACACTCACGTTTCCTGCTGTGTTAGAGACTCTAGAAAGCAAGAGCGTGCTTCTTGCTCTAAAGCAGAGGATGATCAATTGATGAGAACTCTGCTGTGTGTTTCACTTCAGAAATGGAGTTAAATCCCAGGCTCTGAGTCTTCCTACAAGCAAGACTTCTTTTCATGTAAGGGTAGTTACTTTACAGCTCAAACGAACTACATCGTTCATGAAGCTCACACGTTTCTCATGTCAACTGAGAAGCATTGGATGTTAGAGGACCTTTGCTTTGTATCATTTCAAACAGAGTTGAACTAGATATGTTCTGTATGTATAGGAAACACGCTTCTTTTCTTCTGAGCACACTCACGTTTCCTGTTGTATTAGAGTCTCTGGAAAGCAAGAGCGTGCTTTTTGCTCTGAAGCAGTGTGTGATCCATGGATGAGAACTCTGCTGTGTGTTTCCCTTCAGAAATGGAGTTAAACCCCAGGCTCTGTGTCTTCCTACAATCAAGACTTCGTTTCAGGTAAGGGCAGTCACTTTTCAGCTCAAACGAACTACATCGTTCAGGAAGCTAACACGTTTCTCATCTTAACTGCCAAGCATTGGATGTTAGAGGACCAGTGCTTTATATCAGTTTCAGAAGCATAGTTGGACTAGATATGGTTCGTATGTGTAGGAAACTCCTTTCTTTTGTTCTCATCACACACATGTTTCGTGCTGTCTTAGAGGCTCTAGAAAGCAAGAGCCTGCTTCTTGCTCTAAAGCAGAGTGTGATCCATGGATGAGAACTGTGTTGTGTGTTTCCCTTCAGAAATGGAGTTAAATCCCAGGCTCTGTGTCTTTCTACAAGCAAGACTTCGTTTCAAGTAAGGGCAGTCACTTTTCAGCTCAAACGATCTACATCGTTCAGGAAGCTAACACGTTTCTCATCTTAACTGACAAGCATTGGATGTTAGAGGACCAGTGCTTTGTATCAGTTTCAGAAGCAGAGTTGGACTAGATATGGTCCTTATGTGTAGGAAACACCTTTCTTTTGTTCTCAGCACACTCACGTTTCCTGATGTCTTAGAGTCTCTAGAAAGCAAGAGTGTGCTTCTTGCTCTAAAGCAGAGTGTGATCAATGATTGAGAACTCTGCTGTGTGTTTCACTTCAGAAATGGAGTTAAATCCCAGGCTCTGTGTCTTCCTACAATCAAGACTTCGTTTCAGGTAAGGGCAGTCACTTTTAAGCTCAAACGAACTGCATCGTTCACAAAGCTTACACGTTTCTCATCTTAACTGCCAAACATTGGATGTTAGAGGACCCGTGCTTTGTATCAGTTTCAGAAGCAACGTTGGACTAGATATGGTCCGTATGTGTAGGAAACTCCGTTCTTTTGTTCTCATCACATACATGTTTCCTGCTCTCTTAGAAACTCTAGAAAGCAAGAGCGTGCTTCTTGCTCTAAAGCAGAGTGTGGTCCATGGATGAAAACTGTGTTGTGTGTTTCCCTTCAGAAATGGAGTTAAAGCCCAGGCTCTGTGTCTTCCTACAAGCAAGATTTCCTTACAGCTAAGGGCAGTCACTTTTCAGCTCAAACGAACTACATCGTTCACGAAGCTAACAAGTTTTCCATCTTAACTGACAATCATTGGATGTTAGAGGCCCAGTGCTTTTTATCAGTTTCAGATGCAGAGTGGGAATAGATATGGTCCGTATGTGTAGGAAACACCGTTATTTTGTTCTCAGCACACTCACGTTTCCTGCTGTGTTAGAGACTCTAGAAAGCAAGAGCGTGCTTCTTGCTCTAAAGCAGAGGATGATCAATTGATGAGAACTCTGCTGTGTGTTTCACTTCAGAAATGGAGTTAAATCCCAGGCTCTGAGTCTTCCTACAAGCAAGACTTCTTTTCATGTAAGGGTAGTTACTTTACAGCTCAAACGAACTACATCGTTCATGAAGCTCACACGTTTATCATGTCAACTGAGAAGCATTGGATGTTAGAGGACCTTTGCTTTGTATCATTTCAAACAGAGTTGAACTAGATATGTTCTGTATGTATAGGAAACACGCTTCTTTTCTTCTGAGCACACTCACGTTTCCTGCTGTATTAGAGTCTCTGGAAAGCAAGAGCGTGCTTTTTGCTCTGAAGCAGTGTGTGATCCATGGATGAGAACTCTGCTGTGTGTTTCCCTTCAGAAATGGAGTTAAACCCCAGGCTCTGTGTCTTCCTACAATCAAGACTTCGTTTCAGGTAAGGGCAGTCACTTTTCAGCTCAAACGAACTACATCGTTCAGGAAGCTAACACGTTTCTCATCTTAACTGCCAAGCATTGGATGTTAGAGGACCAGTGCTTTATATCAGTTTCAGAAGCATAGTTGGACTAGATATGGTTCGTATGTGTAGGAAACTCCTTTCTTTTGTTCTCATCACACACATGTTTCGTGCTGTCTTAGAGGCTCTAGAAAGCAAGAGCCTGCTTCTTGCTCTAAAGCAGAGTGTGATCCATGGATGAGAACTGTGTTGTGTGTTTCCCTTCAGAAATGGAGTTAAATCCCAGGCTCTGTGTCTTTCTACAAGCAAGACTTCGTTTCAAGTAAGGGCAGTCACTTTTCAGCTCAAACGATCTACATCGTTCAGGAAGCTAACACGTTTCTCATCTTAACTGACAAGCATTGGATGTTAGAGGACCAGTGCATTGTATCAGTTTCAGAAGCAGGGTTGGACTAGATATGGTCCGTATGTGTAAGAAACACCGTTCTTTGGTCGCAGCACACTCAAGTTTCCTGCTGTATTAGAGACTCTCGAAAGCAAGAGTGTGCTTCCTTCTCTAAAGCAGAGAGTGAACAATGGATGAGAACTGTGTTGTGTGTTTCCCTTCAGAAATGGAGTTAAATCCCAGGCTCTGTGTCTTCCTACAGGCAAGATTTCCTTACAGCTAAGGGCAGTCACTTTTCAGCTCAAACGAACTACATCGTTCACGAAGTTAACAAGTTTTCCATCTTAACTGACAATCATTGGATGTTAGAGGCCCAGTGCTTTTTATCAGTTACAGAAGCAGAGTGGGAATAGATATGGTCCGTATGTGTAGGAAACTCCTTTCTTTTGTTCTCATCACACACATGTTTCCTGCTGTCTTAGAGGCTCTAGAAAGCAAGAGCCTGCTTCTTGCTCTAAAGCAGAGTGTGATCCATGGATGAGAACTGTGTTGTGTGTTTCTCTTCAGAAATGGAGTTAAATCCCAGGCTCTGTGTCTTTCTACAAGCAAGACTTCGTTTCAAGTAAGGGCAGTCACTTTTCAGCTCAAACGATCTACATCGTTCAGGAAGCTAACACGTTTCTCATCTTAACTGACAAGCATTGGATGTTAGAGGACCAGTGCATTGTATCAGTTTCAGAAGCAGGGTTGGACTAGATATGGTCCGTATGTGTAAGAAACACCGTTCTTTGGTCGCAGCACACTCACGTTTCCTGCTGTATTAGAGACTCTCGAAAGCAAGAGTGTGCTTCCTTCTCTAAAGCAGAGAGTGAACAATGGATGAGAACTGTGTTGTGTGTTTCCCTTCAGAAATGGAGTTAAAGCCCAGGCTCTGTGTCTTCCTACAGGCAAGATTTCCTTACAGCTAAGGGCAGTCACTTTTCAGCTCAAACGAACTACATCGTTCACGAAGTTAACAAGTTTTCCATCTTAACTGACAATCATTGGATGTTAGAGGCCCAGTGCTTTTTATCAGTTTCAGAAGCAGAGTGGGAATAGATATGGTCCATATGTGTAGGAAACACCGTTATTTTGTTCTCAGCACACTCACGTTTCCTGCTGTCTTAGAGACTCTAGAAAGCAAGAGCGTGCTTCTTGCTCTAAAGCAGAGGATGATCAATTGATGAGAACTCTGCTGTGTGTTTCACTTCAGAAATGGAGTTAAATCCCAGGCTCTGAGTCTTCCTACAAGCAAGACTTCTTTTCATGTAAGGGTAGTTACTTTACAGCTCAAACGAACTACATCGTTCATGAAGCTCACACGTTTCTCATGTCAACTGAGAAGCATTGGATGTTAGAGGACCTTTGCTTTGTATCATTTCAAACAGAGTTGAACTATATATGTTCCATATGTATAGGAAACACGGTTCTTTTCTTCTGAGCACACTCACGTTTCCTGTTGTATTAGAGTCTCTGGAAAGCAAGAGCGTGCTTCTTGCTCTGAAGCAGTGTGTGATCCATGGATGAGAACTCTGCTGTGTGTTTCCCTTCAGAAATTGAGTTAAATCCCTGGCTCTGAGTCTTCCTACAAGCAAGACTTCGGTTCAGGTAAGGGCTGTCACTTTTCAGCTCAAACGAACTACATCGTTCACGAAGCTAACACGTTTCTCATCTAAACTGACAAGCATTGGATGTTAGAGGACCTCTGATTTGTTACAGTTTCAGAAGCAGAGATGTACTAGATATGGTCCGTATGTGTAGGAAGCACCGTTCTTTTGTTCTGAGCACACTCAAGTTTCCTGCTGTATTAGAGACTCTAGAAAGCAAGAGCGTGCTTCTTGCTCTATAGCAGAGTGTGAACAATGCATGAGAACTCTGCTGTGTGCTTCACTTCAGAAATGGAGTTAAATCCCTGGCTCTGAGTCTTCCTACAAGCAAGACTTCGTTTCAGGTAAGGGCTGTCACTTTTCAGCTCAAACGAACTACATCGTTCACAAGCTCACAAGTTTCTCGTCTTAACTGACAATCATTGGATGTTAGAGGACCAGTGCTTTGTATCAGTTTCAGAAGCAGAGTTGGACTAGATATGATCCGTATGTGTAGGAAACAACGTTCATTTGTTCTCAGCACACTCAAGTTTCCTGCTGTCTTTGAGATTCTAGAAAGCTATAGGGTGCTTCTTGCTCTAAAGCAGAGTGTGATCAATGGATGAGAACTTGTTATGTGTTTCACTTCAGAAATGGAGTTAAATCCCTGGATCTGAGCCTTCCTACAAGCAAGACTTCGTTTCAGGTAAAGGCAGTTACTTCACAGCTCAAACAAACTACATCGTTCACGAATCTCACACGTTTCTCATCTAAACTGACAATCATTGCATGTTAGAAGACCTGTGGTTTGTTTCAGTTTCAGAAGCAGAGTTGGACTAGATATAGTCTGTATGTGTAGGAATCACCGTTCTTTTGTTCTGAGCACACTCAAGTTTCCTGCTGAATTAGAGACTCTACAAAGCAAGAGCGTGCTTCTTGCTCTAAAGCAGAGTGTGAACAATGCATGAGAAGTCTGCTGTGTGTTTCACTTCAGAAATGGAGTTAAATCCCTGGGTCTGAGTCTTCCTACAAGCAAGACTTCCTTTCAGGTAAGGGCAGTCACTTTTCAGCTCAAAGGAACTACATCGTTCAGGAAGCTCACACGCTTCTCGTCTTAACTGACAAGCATTGCATGTTAGAGGACCAGTGCTTGGTATCTGTTTCAGAAGCAGATTTGGACTAGATATGATCCGTATGTGTAGGAAACACAATTATTTTGTTCTCAGCACACTCACGTTTCCTGCTGTCTTAGAGACTCTAGAAAGCAAGAGCGTGCTTCTTGCTCTAAATCAGAGGGTGATCAATTGATGAGAACTCTGCTGTGTGTTTCACTTCAGAAATGGAGTTAAATCCCTGGCTCTGAGTCTTCCTACAAGCAAGACTTCGTTTCAGGTAAGGGCAGTCACTTTTCAGCTCAAAGGAACTACATCGTTCAGGAAGCTCACACGCTTCTCGTCTTAACTGACAAGCATTGCATGTTAGAAGACCAGTGCTTGGTATCTGTTTCAGAAGCAGATTTGGACTAGATATGATCCGTATGTGTAGGAAACACCTTTCTTTTGTTCTCAGCACACTCAAGTTTCCTGCTGTCTTAGAGTCTCCTGAAAGCAAGAGTGTGCTTCTTGCTCTAAAGCAGAGTGTGATCAATGATTGAGAACTCTGCCGTGTGTTTCACTTCAGAAATGGAGTTAAATCCCAGGCTCTGTGTCTTCCTACAAGCAAGACTTCATTTCAGGTAAGGGCAGTCACTTTTCAGCTCAAATGAACAACATCGTTCACGAAGCTCACAAGTTTCTCATCTTAACTGACAAGCATGGGATTTTAGAGGACCAGTGCTTTGTTTCAGTTTCAGAAGCAGAGTTGGACAAGAAATGGTCTGTATGTGTAGGAAACAACGTTCTTTTGTTCTCAGCACACTCAAGTTTCCTGCTGTCTTAGAGATTCTAGAAAGCTAGAGCGTGCTTCTTGCTCTAAAGCAGAGTGTGATCAATGGATGAGAACTCTGCCGTGTGTTTCACTTCAGAAATGGATTTAAATCCCTGGCTCTGAGTCTTCCTTCAAGCAAGACTTCGTTTCAGGTAAGGGCTGTTACTTTACAGCTCGAACGAACTACATTGTTCACAAAGCTCACACGTTTCTCATCTTAACTGAGAAGCATTGGATGTTAGAGGACCTTTGCTTTGTATCAATTTCAAGTAGAGTTGAACTAGATATGGTCCGTAAGTATAGGAAACACGGTTCTTTTCTTCTGAGCACACTCAAGTTTCCTGCTGTATTAGAGACTCTAGAAAGCAAGAGCGTCCTTCTTGCTCTAAAGCAGAGTGTGATCCATGGATGAGAACTGTGTTGTGTGTTTCCCTTCAGAAATGGAGTTAAATCCCTGGCTTTGTGTTTCCTACAAGCAAGACTTCGTTACAAGTAAGGGCAGTAACTTTTCAGCTCAAAGAACTACCTCAGTCAGGAAGCTAACACGTTTCTCATCTTAACTGAAAAGCATTGGATGTTAGAGGACCAGTGCTTTGTATCAGTTTCAGAAGCAGAGTTGGACTAGATATGGTCCTTATGTGTAGGAAACACCTTTCGTTTGTTCTCAGAACACTCACGTTTCCTGATGTCTTAGAGTCTCTAGAAAGCAAGAGTGTGCTTCTTGCTCTAAAGCAGAGTGTGATCAATGATTGAGAACTCTGCTGTGTGTTTCACTTCAGAAATGGAGTTAAATCCCAGGCTCTGTGTCTTCCTACAATCAAGACTTCGTTTCAGGTAAGGGCAGTCACTTTTCAGCTCAAACGAACTTCATCGTTCACAAAGCTTACACGTTTCTCATCTTAACTGCCAAACATTGGATGTTAGAAGACCCGTGCTTTGTATCAGTTTCAGAAGCAACGTTGGACTAGATATGGTCCGTATGTGTAGGAAACTCCGTTCTTTTGTTCTCATCACATACATGTTTCCTGCTGTCTTAGAACTCTAGAAAGCAAGAGCGTGCTTCTTGCTCTAAAGCAGAGTGTGGTCCATGGATGAGAACTGTGTTGTGTGTTTCCCTTCAGAAATGGAGTTAAAGCCCAGGCTCTGTGTCTTCCTACAAGCAAGATTTCCTTACAGCTAAGGGCAGTCACTTTTCAGCTCAAACGAACTACATCGTTCACGAAGCTAACAAGTTTTCCATCTTAACTGACAATCATTGGATGTTAGAGGCCCAGTGCTTTTTATCAGTTTCAGATGCAGAGTGGGAATAGATATGGTCCGTATGTGTAGGAAACACCGTTATTTTGTTCTCAGCACACTCACGTTTCCTGCTGTCTTAGAGACTCTAGAAAGCAAGAGCGTGCTTCTTGCTCTAAAGCAGAGTGTGATCAATGGATGAGAACTCTGCCGTGTGTTTCACTTCAGAAATGGATTTAAATCCCTGGCTCTGAGTCTTCCTTCAAGCAAGACTTCTTTTCAGGTAAGGGCTGTTACTTTACAGCTCGAACGAACTACATCATTCACGAGGCTCACACATTTCTCATGTCAACTGAGAAGCATTGGATGTTAGAGGACCTTTGCTTTCTATCATTTCAAACAGAGTTGAACTATATATGTTCCATATGTATAGGAAACACGGTTCTTTTCTTCTGAGCACACTCACGTTTCCTGTTGTATTAGAGTCTCTGGAAAGCAAGAGCGTGCTTCTTGCTCTGAAACAGTGTGTGATCCATGGATGAGAACTCTGCTGTGTGTTTCCCTTCAGAAATTGAGTTAAATCCCTGGCTCTGAGTCTTCCTACAAGCAAGACTTCGTTTCAGGTAAGGGCTGTCACTTTTCAGCTCAAACGAACTACATCGTTCACGAAGCTAACACGTTTCTCATCTAAACTGACAAGCATTGGATGTTAGAGGACCTCTGATTTGTTACAGTTTCAGAAGCAGAAATGTACTAGATATGGTCCGTATGTGTAGGAAGCACCGTTCTTTTGTTCTGAGCACACTCAAGTTTCCTGCTGTATTAGAGACTCTAGAAAGCAAGAGCGTGCTTCTTGCTCTATAGCAGAGTGTGAACAATGCATGAGAACTCTGCTGTGTGCTTCACTTCAGAAATGGAGTTAAATCCCTGGCTCTGAGTCTTCCTACAAGCAAGACTTCGTTTCAGGTAAGGGCTGTCACTTTTCAGCTCAAACGAACTACATCGTTCACAAGCTCACAAGTTTCTCGTCTTAACTGACAATCATTGGATGTTAGAGGACCAGTGCTTTGTATCAGTTTCAGAAGCAGAGTTGGACTAGATATGATCCGTATGTGTAGGAAACAACGTTCATTTGTTCTCAGCACACTCAAGTTTCCTGCTGTCTTTGAGATTCTAGAAAGCTATAGGGTGCTTCTTGCTCTAAAGCAGAGTGTGATCAATGGATGAGAACTTGTTGTGTGTTTCACTTCAGAAATGGAGTTAAATCCCTGGATCTGAGCCTTCCTACAAGCAAGACTTCGTTTCAGGTAAGGGCAGTTACTTTACAGCTCAAACAAACTACATCGTTCACGAATCTCACACGTTTCTCATCTAAACTGACAATCATTGCATGTTAGAAGACCTGTGGTTTGTTTCAGTTTCAGAAGCAGAGTTGGACTAGATATAGTCTGTATGTGTAGGAATCACCGTTCTTTTGTTCTGAGCACACTCAAGTTTCCTGCTGAATTAGAGACTCTACAAAGCAAGAGCGTGCTTCTTGCTCTAAAGCAGAGTGTGAACAATGCATGAGAAGTCTGCTGTGTGTTTCACTTCAGAAATGGAGTTAAATCCCTGGCTCTGAGTCTTCCTACAAGCAAGACTTCCTTTCAGGTAAGGGCAGTCACTTTTCAGCTCAAAGGAACTACATCGTTCAGGAAGCTCAGACGCTTCTCGTCTTAACTGACAAGCATTGCATGTTAGAGGACCAGTGCTTGGTATCTGTTTCAGAAGCAGATTTGGACTAGATATGATCCGTATGTGTAGGAAACACAATTATTTTGTTCTCAGCACACTCACGTTTCCTGCTGTCTTAGAGACTCTAGAAAGCAAGAGCGTGCTTCTTGCTCTAAAGCAGAGTGTGATCAATGATTGAGAACTCTGCCGTGTGTTTCACTTCAGAAATGGAGTTAAATCCCAGGCTCTGTGTCTTCCTACAAGCAAGACTTCATTTCAGGTAAGGGCAGTCACTTTTCAGCTCAAACGAACAACATCGTTCACGAAGCTCACAAGTTTCTCATCTTAACTGACAAGCATGGGATTTTAGAGGACCAGTGCTTTGTATCAGTTTCAGAAGCAGAGTTGGACTAGAAATGGTCTGTATGTGTAGGAAACAACGTTCTTTTGTTCTCAGCACTCTCAAGTTTCCTGCTGTCTTAGAGATTCTAGAAAGCTAGAGCGTGCTTCTTGCTCTAAAGCAGAGCGTGATCAATGGATGAGAACTCTGCCGTGTGTTTCACTTCAGAAATGGATTTAAATCCCTGGCTCTGAGTCTTCCTTCAAGCAAGACTTCGTTTCAGGTAAGGGCTGTTACTTTACAGCTCGAACGAACTACATTGTTCACAAAGCTCACACGTTTCTCATCTTAACTGAGAAGCATTGGATGTTAGAGGACCTTTACTTTGTATCAATTTCAAGTAGAGTTGAACTAGATATGGTCCGTAAGTATAGGAAACACGGTTCTTTTCTTCTGAGCACACTCAAGTTTCCTGGTGTATTAGAGACTCTAGAAAGCAAGAGCGTCCTTCTTGCTCTAAAGCAGAGTGTGATCCATGGATGAGAACTGTGTTGTGTGTTTCCCTTCAGAAATGGAGTTAAATCCCTGGCTTTGTGTTTCCTACAAGCAAGACTTCGTTACAAGTAAGGGCAGTAACTTTTCAGCTCAAAGAACTACCTCAGTCAGGAAGCTAACACGTTTCTCATCTTAACTGAAAAGCATTGGATGTTAGAGGACCAGTGCTTTGTATCAGTTTCAGAAGCAGAGTTGGACTAGATATGGTCCTTATGTGTAGGAAACACCTTTCTTTTGTTCTCAGCACACTCACGTTTCCTGATGTCTTAGAGTCTCTAGAAAGCAAGAGTGTGCTTCTTGCTCTAAAGCAGAGTGTGATCAATGATTGAGAACTCTGCTGTGTGTTTCACTTCAGAAATGGAGTTAAATCCCAGGCTCTGTGTCTTCCTACAATCAAGACTTCGTTTCAGGTAAGGGCAGTCACTTTTCAGCTCAAACGAACTGCATCGTTCACAAAGCTTACACGTTTCTCATCTTAACTGCCAAACATTGGATGTTAGAGGACCCGTGCTTTGTATCAGTTTCAGAAGCAACGTTGGACTAGATATGGTCCGTATGTGTAGGAAACTCCGTTCTTTTGTTCTCATCACATACATGTTTCCTGCTGTCTTAGAAACTCTAGAAAGCAAGAGCGTGCTTCTTGCTCTAAAGCAGAGTGTGGTCCATGGATGAGAACTGTGTTGTGTGTTTCCCTTCAGAAATGGAGTTAAAGCCCAGGCTCTGTGTCTTCCTACAAGCAAGATTTCCTTACAGCTAAGGGCAGTCACTTTTCAGCTCAAACGAACTACATCGTTCACGAAGCTAACAAGTTTTCCATCTTAACTGACAATCATTGGATGTTAGAGGCCCAGTGCTTTTTATCAGTTTCAGATGCAGAGTGGGAATAGATATGGTCCGTATGTGTAGGAAACACCGTTATTTTGTTCTCAGCACACTCACGTTTCCTGCTGTGTTAGAGACTCTAGAAAGCAAGAGCGTGCTTCTTGCTCTAAAGCAGAGGATGATCAATTGATGAGAACTCTGCTGTGTGTTTCACTTCAGAAATGGAGTTAAATCCCAGGCTCTGAGTCTTCCTACAAGCAAGACTTCTTTTCATGTAAGGGTAGTTACTTTACAGCTCAAACGAACTACATCGTTCATGAGCTCACACGTTTCTCATGTCAACTGAGAAGCATTGGATGTTAGAGGACCTTTGCTTTGTATCATTTCAAACAGAGTTGAACTAGATATGTTCTGTATGTATAGGAAACACGCTTCTTTTCTTCTGAGCACACTCACGTTTCCTGCTGTATTAGAGTCTCTGGAAAGCAAGAGCGTGCTTTTTGCTCTGAAGCAGTGTGTGATCCATGGATGAGAACTCTGCTGTGTGTTTCCCTTCAGAAATGGAGTTAAACCCCAGGCTCTGTGTCTTCCTACAATCAAGACTTCGTTTCAGGTAAGGGCAGTCACTTTTCAGCTCAAACAAACTACATCGTTCAGGAAGCTAACACGTTTCTCATCTTAACTGCCAAGCATTGGATGTTAGAGGACCAGTGCTTTATATCAGTTTCAGAAGCATAGTTGGACTAGATATGGTTCGTATGTGTAGGAAACTCCTTTCTTTTGTTCTCATCACACACATGTTTCCTGCTGTCTTAGAGGCTCTAGAAAGCAAGAGCCTGCTTCTTGCTCTAAAGCAGAGTGTGATCCATGGATGAGAACTGTGTTGTGTGTTTCCCTTCAGAAATGGAGTTAAATCCCAGGCTCTGTGTCTTTCTACAAGCAAGACTTCGTTTCAAGTAAGGGCAGTCACTTTTCAGCTCAAACGATCTACATCGTTCAGGAAGCTAACACGTTTCTCATCTTAACTGACAAGCATTGGATGTTAGAGGACCAGTGCATTGTATCAGTTTCAGAAGCAGGGTTGGACTAGATATGGTCCGTATGTGTAAGAAACACCGTTCTTTGGTCGCAGCACACTCACGTTTCCTGCTGTATTAGAGACTCTCGAAAGCAAGAGTGTGCTTCCTTCTCTAAAGCAGAGAGTGAACAATGGATGAGAACTGTGTTGTGTGTTTCCCTTCAGAAATGGAGTTAAATCCCAGGCTCTGTGTCTTCCTACAGGCAAGATTTCCTTACATCTAAGGGCAGTCACTTTTCAGCTCAAACGAACTACATCGTTCACGAAGTGAACAAGTTTTCCATCTTAACTGACAATCATTGGATGTTAGAGGCCCAGTGCTTTTTATCAGTTTCAGAAGCAGAGTGGGAATAGATATGGTCCGTATGTGTAGGAAACACCGTTATTTTGTTCTCAGCACACTCACGTTTCCTGCTCTATTAGAGACTCTAGAAAGCAAGAGCGTGCTTCTTGCTCTAAATCAGAGGGTGATCAATTGATGAGAACTCTGCTGTGTGTTTCACTTCAGAAAAGGAGTTAAATCCCAGGCTCTGAGTCTTCCTACAACAAGACTTCTTTTCATGTAAGGTCAGTTACTTTACAGCTCAAACGAACTACATCTTTCACGAAGCTCCCACGTTTCTCATCTAAACTGACAAGCATTGGATGTTAGAGGACCTCTGTTTTGTTACAGTTTCAGAAGCGGAGATGAACTAGATATGTTCCGTATGTGTAGGATACACCGTTCTTTTGTTCTGAGCACACTCAAGTTTCCTGCTGTATTAGAGACTCTAGAAAGCAAGAGCGTGCTTCTTGCTCTAAAGCAGAGTGTGATCAATGGATGAGAACTATGCTGTGTGTTTCACTTCAGAAATGGAGTTAAATCCCAGGCTCTGTGTCTTCCTACAAGCAAGACATCTTTTCATGTAAGGGCTGTCACTTTTCAGCTCAAACGAACTACTTCGTTCACAAATCTCACAAGTTTCTCGTCTTAACTGACAATCATTGGATGTTAGAGGACCAAAGCTTTGTATCAGTTTCAGAAGCAGAGTTGGACTAGACATGATCCATATGTGTAGGAAAAACCGTTCATTTGTTCTCAGCACACTCAAGTTTCCTGCTGTCTTAGAGATTCTAGAAAGCTATAGGGTGCTTCTTGCTCTAAAGCAGAGTGTGATCAATGGATGAGAACTTGTTGTGTGTTTCACTTCAGAAATGGAGTTAAATCCCTGGATCTGAGCCTTCCTACAAGCAAGACTTCGTTTCAGGTAAGGGCAGTTACTTTACAGCTCAAACAAACTACATCGTTCACGAATCTCACACGTTTCTCATCTAAACTGACAATCATTGCATGTTAGAAGACCTGTGGTTTGTTTCAGTTTCAGAAGCAGAGTTGGACTAGATATAGTCTGTATGTGTAGGAATCACCGTTCTTTTGTTCTGAGCACACTCAAGTTTCCTGCTGAATTAGAGACTCTACAAAGCAAGAGCGTGCTTCTTGCTCTAAAGCAGAGTGTGAACAATGCATGAGAAGTCTGCTGTGTGTTTCACTTCAGAAATGGAGTTAAATCCCTGGCTCTGAGTCTTCCTACAAGCAAGACTTCCTTTCAGGTAAGGGCAGTCACTTTTCAGCTCAAAGGAACTACATCGTTCAGGAAGCTCAGACGCTTCTCGTCTTAACTGACAAGCATTGCATGTTAGAGGACCAGTGCTTGGTATCTGTTTCAGAAGTAGATTTGGACTAGATATGATCCGTATGTGTAGGAAACACAATTATTTTGTTCTCAGCACACTCACGTTTCCTGCTGTCTTAGAGACTCTAGAAAGCAAGAGCGTGCTTCTTGCTCTAAAGCAGAGTGTGATCAATGATTGAGAACTCTGCCGTGTGTTTCACTTCAGAAATGGAGTTAAATCCCAGGCTCTGTGTCTTCCTACAAGCAAGACTTCATTTCAGGTAAGGGCAGTCACTTTTCAGCTCAAACGAACAACATCGTTCACGAAGCTCACAAGTTTCTCATCTTAACTGACAAGCATGGGATTTTAGAGGACCAGTGCTTTGTATCAGTTTCAGAAGCAGAGTTGGACTAGAAATGGTCTGTATGTGTAGGAAACAACGTTCTTTTGTTCTCAGCACTCTCAAGTTTCCTGCTGTCTTAGAGATTCTAGAAAGCTAGAGCGTGCTTCTTGCTCTAAAGCAGAGCGTGATCAATGGATGAGAACTCTGCCGTGTGTTTCACTTCAGAAATGGATTTAAATCCCTGGCTCTGAGTCTTCCTTCAAGCAAGACTTCGTTTCAGGTAAGGGCTGTTACTTTACAGCTCGAACGAACTACATTGTTCACAAAGCTCACACGTTTCTCATCTTAACTGAGAAGCATTGGATGTTAGAGGACCTTTACTTTGTATCAATTTCAAGTAGAGTTGAACTAGATATGGTCCGTAAGTATAGGAAACACGGTTCTTTTCTTCTGAGCACACTCAAGTTTCCTGGTGTATTAGAGACTCTAGAAAGCAAGAGCGTCCTTCTTGCTCTAAAGCAGAGTGTGATCCATGGATGAGAACTGTGTTGTGTGTTTCCCTTCAGAAATGGAGTTAAATCCCTGGCTTTGTGTTTCCTACAAGCAAGACTTCGTTACAAGTAAGGGCAGTAACTTTTCAGCTCAAAGAACTACCTCAGTCAGGAAGCTAACACGTTTCTCATCTTAACTGAAAAGCATTGGATGTTAGAGGACCAGTGCTTTGTATCAGTTTCAGAAGCAGAGTTGGACTAGATATGGTCCTTATGTGTAGGAAACACCTTTCTTTTGTTCTCAGCACACTCACGTTTCCTGATGTCTTAGAGTCTCTAGAAAGCAAGAGTGTGCTTCTTGCTCTAAAGCAGAGTGTGATCAATGATTGAGAACTCTGCTGTGTGTTTCACTTCAGAAATGGAGTTAAATCCCAGGCTCTGTGTCTTCCTACAATCAAGACTTCGTTTCAGGTAAGGGCAGTCACTTTTCAGCTCAAACGAACTGCATCGTTCACAAAGCTTACACGTTTCTCATCTTAACTGCCAAACATTGGATGTTAGAGGACCCGTGCTTTGTATCAGTTTCAGAAGCAACGTTGGACTAGATATGGTCCGTATGTGTAGGAAACTCCGTTCTTTTGTTCTCATCACATACATGTTTCCTGCTGTCTTAGAAACTCTAGAAAGCAAGAGCGTGCTTCTTGCTCTAAAGCAGAGTGTGGTCCATGGATGAGAACTGTGTTGTGTGTTTCCCTTCAGAAATGGAGTTAAAGCCCAGGCTCTGTGTCTTCCTACAAGCAAGATTTCCTTACAGCTAAGGGCAGTCACTTTTCAGCTCAAACGAACTACATCGTTCACGAAGCTAACAAGTTTTCCATCTTAACTGACAATCATTGGATGTTAGAGGCCCAGTGCTTTTTATCAGTTTCAGATGCAGAGTGGGAATAGATATGGTCCGTATGTGTAGGAAACACCGTTATTTTGTTCTCAGCACACTCACGTTTCCTGCTGTGTTAGAGACTCTAGAAAGCAAGAGCGTGCTTCTTGCTCTAAAGCAGAGGATGATCAATTGATGAGAACTCTGCTGTGTGTTTCACTTCAGAAATGGAGTTAAATCCCAGGCTCTGAGTCTTCCTACAAGCAAGACTTCTTTTCATGTAAGGGTAGTTACTTTACAGCTCAAACGAACTACATCGTTCATGAGCTCACACGTTTCTCATGTCAACTGAGAAGCATTGGATGTTAGAGGACCTTTGCTTTGTATCATTTCAAACAGAGTTGAACTAGATATGTTCTGTATGTATAGGAAACACGCTTCTTTTCTTCTGAGCACACTCACGTTTCCTGCTGTATTAGAGTCTCTGGAAAGCAAGAGCGTGCTTTTTGCTCTGAAGCAGTGTGTGATCCATGGATGAGAACTCTGCTGTGTGTTTCCCTTCAGAAATGGAGTTAAACCCCAGGCTCTGTGTCTTCCTACAATCAAGACTTCGTTTCAGGTAAGGGCAGTCACTTTTCAGCTCAAACAAACTACATCGTTCAGGAAGCTAACACGTTTCTCATCTTAACTGCCAAGCATTGGATGTTAGAGGACCAGTGCTTTATATCAGTTTCAGAAGCATAGTTGGACTAGATATGGTTCGTATGTGTAGGAAACTCCTTTCTTTTGTTCTCATCACACACATGTTTCCTGCTGTCTTAGAGGCTCTAGAAAGCAAGAGCCTGCTTCTTGCTCTAAAGCAGAGTGTGATCCATGGATGAGAACTGTGTTGTGTGTTTCCCTTCAGAAATGGAGTTAAATCCCAGGCTCTGTGTCTTTCTACAAGCAAGACTTCGTTTCAAGTAAGGGCAGTCACTTTTCAGCTCAAACGATCTACATCGTTCAGGAAGCTAACACGTTTCTCATCTTAACTGACAAGCATTGGATGTTAGAGGACCAGTGCATTGTATCAGTTTCAGAAGCAGGGTTGGACTAGATATGGTCCGTATGTGTAAGAAACACCGTTCTTTGGTCGCAGCACACTCACGTTTCCTGCTGTATTAGAGACTCTCGAAAGCAAGAGTGTGCTTCCTTCTCTAAAGCAGAGAGTGAACAATGGATGAGAACTGTGTTGTGTGTTTCCCTTCAGAAATGGAGTTAAATCCCAGGCTCTGTGTCTTCCTACAGGCAAGATTTCCTTACATCTAAGGGCAGTCACTTTTCAGCTCAAACGAACTACATCGTTCACGAAGTGAACAAGTTTTCCATCTTAACTGACAATCATTGGATGTTAGAGGCCCAGTGCTTTTTATCAGTTTCAGAAGCAGAGTGGGAATAGATATGGTCCGTATGTGTAGGAAACACCGTTATTTTGTTCTCAGCACACTCACGTTTCCTGCTCTATTAGAGACTCTAGAAAGCAAGAGCGTGCTTCTTGCTCTAAATCAGAGGGTGATCAATTGATGAGAACTCTGCTGTGTGTTTCACTTCAGAAAAGGAGTTAAATCCCAGGCTCTGAGTCTTCCTACAACAAGACTTCTTTTCATGTAAGGTCAGTTACTTTACAGCTCAAACGAACTACATCTTTCACGAAGCTCCCACGTTTCTCATCTAAACTGACAAGCATTGGATGTTAGAGGACCTCTGTTTTGTTACAGTTTCAGAAGCGGAGATGAACTAGATATGTTCCGTATGTGTAGGATACACCGTTCTTTTGTTCTGAGCACACTCAAGTTTCCTGCTGTATTAGAGACTCTAGAAAGCAAGAGCGTGCTTCTTGCTCTAAAGCAGAGTGTGATCAATGGATGAGAACTATGCTGTGTGTTTCACTTCAGAAATGGAGTTAAATCCCAGGCTCTGTGTCTTCCTACAAGCAAGACATCTTTTCATGTAAGGGCTGTCACTTTTCAGCTCAAACGAACTACTTCGTTCACAAATCTCACAAGTTTCTCGTCTTAACTGACAATCATTGGATGTTAGAGGACCAAAGCTTTGTATCAGTTTCAGAAGCAGAGTTGGACTAGACATGATCCATATGTGTAGGAAAAACCGTTCATTTGTTCTCAGCACACTCAAGTTTCCTGCTGTCTTAGAGATTCTAGAAAGCTAGAGCGTCCTTCTTGCTCTAAAGCAGAGTGTGATCCATGGATGAAAACTGTGTTGTGTGTTTCTCTTCAGAAATGGTGTTAAATCCCAGGCTTTGTGTCTTCCTGCAAGCAAGACTTCGTTACAATTTAGGGCAGTCACTTTTCAGCTCAAACGAACTACATCATTCAGGAAGCTAACACGATTCTCATCTTATCTGAGAAGCATTGGATGTTAGAGGTCCTTTGCTTTGTACTAATTTCAAGCAGAGTTGAACTAGATATTGTCCGTATGTATAGGAAACACGGTTCTTTTCTTCTGAGCACACTCAAGTTTCCTGCTGTATTAGAGACTCTAGAAAGCAAGAGCGTCCTTCGTGCTCTAAAGCAGAGTGTGATCCATGGATGAGAACTGTGTTGTGTGTTTCACTTCAGAAATGGAGTTAAATCCCTGGCTTTGTGTTTCCTACAAGCAAGACTTCGTTACAAGTAAGGGCAGTCACTTTTCAGCTCAAACGAACTACATCGTTCATGAAGCTAACACGTTTCTCATCTTAACTGAAAAGCATTGGATGTTAGAGGACCACTGCTTTATATCAGTTTCAGAAGCATAGTTGGACTAGATATGGTTCATATGTGTAGGAAACTCCTTTCTTTTGTTCTCATCACACACATGTTTCCTGCTGTCTTATAGGCTCTAGAAAGCAAGAGCCTGCTTCTTGCTCTAAAGCAGAGTGTGATCCATGGATGAGAACTGTGTTGTGTGTTTCCCTTCAGAAATGGAGTTAAATCCCAGGCTCTGTGTCTTCCTACAAGCAAGACTTCGTTTCAAGTAAGGGCAGTCACTTTTCAGCTCAAACGAACTACATCGTTCAGGAAGCTAACACGTTTCTCATCTTAACTGACAAGCATTGGATGTTAGAGGACCAGTGCATTGTATCAGTTTCAGAAGCAGGGTTGGACTAGATATGGTCCGTATGTGTAAGAAACACCGTTCTTTGGTCGCAGCACACTCACGTTTCCTGCTGTATTAGAGACTCTCGAAAGCAAGAGTGTGCTTCCTTCTCTAAAGCAGAGTGTGAACAATGGATGAGAACTGTGTTGTGTGTTTCCCTTCAGAAATGGAGTTAAATCCCAGGCTCTGTGTCTTCCTACAAGCAAGATTTCCTTACATCTAAGGGCAGTCACTTTTCAGCTCAAACGAACTACATCGTTCACGAAGTGAACAAGTTTTCCATCTTAACTGACAATCATTGGATGTTAGAGGCCCAGTGCTTTTTATCAGTTTCAGAAGCAGAGTTGGACTAGATATGATCCGTATGTGTAGGAAACAACGTTCATTTGTTCTCAGCACATTCAAGTTTCCTGCTGTCTTTGAGATTCTAGAAAGCTATAGGGTGCTTCTTGCTCTAAAGCAGAGTGTGATCAATGGATGAGAACTTGTTGTGTGTTTCACTTCAGAAATGGAGTTAAATCCCTGGATCTGAGTCTTCCTACAAGCAAGACTTCGTTTCAGGTAAGGGCAGTTACTTTACAGCTCAAACAAACTACATCGTTCACGAATCTTACACGTTTCTCATCTAAACTGACAATCATTGCATGTTAGAAGACCTGTGGTTTGTTTTAGTTTCAGAAGCAGAGTTGGACTAGATATAGTCTGTATGTGCAGGAATCACCTTTCTTTTGTTCTGAGCACACTCATGTTTCCAGCTGTATTATAGACTCTAGAAAGCAATAGCGTGCTTCTTGCTCTAAAGGAGAGTGTGAACAATGCATGAGAACTCTGCTGTGTGTTTCACTTCAGAAATGGAGTTAAATCCCTGGCTCTGAGTCTTCCTACAAGCAAGACTTCGTTTCAGGTAAGGGCTGTCACTTTTCAGCTCAAAGGAACTACATCGTTCATGAAGCTCACACGTTTCTCGTCTTAACTGATAATCATTGGATGTTAGAGGACCAAAGCTTTGTATCAGTTTCAGAAGCAGAGTTGGACTAGACATGATCCATATGTGTAGGAAAAACCGTTCATTTGTTCTCAGCACACTCAAGTTTCCTGCTGTCTTAGAGATTCTAGAAAGCTAGAGCGTCCTTCTTGCTCTAAAGCAGAGTGTGATCCATGGATGAAAACTGTGTTGTGTGTTTCTCTTCAGAAATGGTGTTAAATCCCAGGCTTTGTGTCTTCCTGCAAGCAAGACTTCGTTACAATTTAGGGCAGTCACTTTTCAGCTCAAACGAACTCCATCATTCAGGAAGCTAACACGATTCTCATCTTATCTGAGAAGCATTGGATGTTAGAGGTCCTTTGCTTTGTACTAATTTCAAGCAGAGTTGAACTAGATATTGTCCGTATGTATAGGAAACACGGTTCTTTTCTTCTGAGCACACTCAAGTTTCCTGCTGTATTAGAGACTCTAGAAAGCAAGAGCGTCCTTCGTGCTCTAAAGCAGAGTGTGATCCATGGATGAGAACTGTGTTGTGTGTTTCACTTCAGAAATGGAGTTAAATCCCTGGCTTTGTGTTTCCTACAAGCAAGACTTCGTAACAAGTAAGGGCAGTCACTTTTCAGCTCAAACGAACTACATCGTTCATGAAGCTAACACGTTTCTCATCTTAACTGAAAAGCATTGGATGTTAGAGGACCACTGCTTTATATCAGTTTCAGAAGCATAGTTGGACTAGATATGGTTCATATGTGTAGGAAACTCCTTTCTTTTGTTCTCATCACACACATGTTTCCTGCTGTCTTATAGGCTCTAGAAAGCAAGAGCCTGCTTCTTGCTCTAAAGCAGAGTGTGATCCATGGATGAGAACTGTGTTGTGTGTTTCCCTTCAGAAATGGAGTTAAATCCCAGGCTCTGTGTCTTCCTACAAGCAAGACTTCGTTTCAAGTAAGGGCAGTCACATTTCAGCTCAAATGAACTACATCGTTCAGGAAGCTAACACGTTTCTCATCTTAACTGACAAGCATTGGATGTTAGAGGACCAGTTTCAGAAGCAGGGTTGGACTAGATATGGTCCGTATGTGTAAGAAACACCGTTCTTTGGTCGCAGCACACTCACGTTTCCTGCTGTATTAGAGACTCTCGAAAGCAAGAGTGTGCTTCCTTCTCTAAAGCAGAGTGTGAACAATGGATGAGAACTGTGTTGTGTGTTTCCCTTCAGAAATGGAGTTGAATCCCAGGCTCTGTGTCTTCCTACAAGCAAGATTTCCTTACATCTAAGGGCAGTCACTTTTCAGCTCAAACGAACTACATCGTTCACGAAGTGAACAAGTTTTCCATCTTAACTGACAATCATTGGATGTTAGAGGCCCAGTGCTTTTTATCAGTTTCAGAAGCAGAGTGGGAATAGATATGGTCCTTATGTGTAGGAAACACAATTATTTTGTTCTCAGCACACTCACGTTTCCTGCTGTCTTAGAGACTCTAGAAAGCAAGAGCGTGCTTCTTGCTCTAAATCAGAGGGTGATCAATTGATGAGAACTCTGCTGTGTGTTTCACTTCAGAAATGGAGTTAAATCCCAGGCTCTGAGTCTTCCTACAAGCAAGACTTCGTTTCAGGTAAGGGCAGTCACTTTTCATCTCAAACGAACTACATCGTTCACGAAGTTAACAAGTTTTCCATCTTAACTGACAATCATTGGATGTTAGAGGCCCAGTGCTTTTTATCAGTTTCAGAAGCAGAGTGGGAATAGATATGGTCCGTATGTGTAGGAAACTCCGTTATTTTGTTCTCAGCACACTCACGTTTCCTGCTGTCTTAGAGATTCTAGAAAGCAAGAGCGTGCTTCTTGCTCTAAATCAGAGGGTTATCAATTGATGAGAACTCTGCTGTGTGTTTCACTTCAGAAAAGGAGTTAAATCCCAGGCTCTGAGTCTTCCTACAAGCAAGACTTCTTTTCATGTAAGGTCAGTTACTTTACAGCTCAAACGAACTACATCTTTCACGAAGCTCCCACGTTTGTCATCTAAACTGACAAGCATTGGATGTTAGAGGACCTCTGATTTGTTACAGTTTCAGAAGCGGAGATGAACTAGATATGTTCCGTATGTGTAGGATACACCGTTCTTTTGTTCTGAGCACACTCAAGTTTCCTGCTGTATTAGAGACTCTAGAAAGCAAGAGCGTGCTTCTTGCTCTAAAGCAGAGTGTGAACAATGCATGAGAACTCTGCTGTGTGTTTCCCTTCAGAAATGGAGTTAAATCCCAGGCTCTGTGTCTTCCTACAACCAAGACTTCTTTTCAGGTAAGGGCAGTCTCTTTTCAGCTCAAACGAACTACATTGTTCATGAAGCTACCACGTTTCTCATCTTAACTGCCAAGCATTGGATGTTAGAGGACCAGTGCTTTGCATCAGTTTCAGAAGCATAGTTGGACTTGATGTGGTCCGTATGTGTAGGAAACTCAGTTATTTTGTTCTCATCACACACATGTTTCCTGCTGTCTTAGAGACTCTAGAAAGCAAGAGCGTGCTTCTTGCTCTAAAGCAGAGTGTGAACAATGGATGAGAACTATGCTGTGTGTTTCACTTCAGATATAGAGTTAAATCCCAGGCTCTGTGTCTTCCTACAAGCAAGACTTCGTTTCAGGTAAGGGCAGTCACTTTTCAGCTCAAACGAACAACATCATTCACGAAGCTCACACGTTTCTCACCTTAACTGACAATCATTGGATGTTAGAGGACCAGTGCATTGTATCAGTTTCAGAAGCAGAGATGGACTAGATATGATCCGTTTGTGTAGGAAAAACTGTACATTTGTTTTCAGCACACGCATGTTTCCTGCTGTCTTAGAGACTCTAGAAAGCAAGAGCGTGCTTCTTGCTCTAAAGCAGAGTGTGATCAATTGATGAGAAATCTGCTGTGTGTTTCACTTCAGAAATGGAGTTAAATCCCAGGCTCTGAGTCTTTCTACAAGCAAGACTTCTTTTCATATAAGGGCAGTTACTTTACAGCTCAAAGAAACTACATAGTTCACGAAGCTCACACGTTTCTCATCTAAACTGACAAGCATTGGATGTTAGAGGACCTCTGATTTGTTACAGTTTCAGAAGCCGAGATGAACTAGATATGGTCCGTATGTGTAGGATACACCGTTCTTTTGTTTTGAGCACACTCAAGTTTCCTGCTGTATTAGAGACTCTAGAAAGCAAGAGTGTGCTTCTTGCTCTAAAGCAGAGTGTGAACAATGCATGAGAACTCTGCTGTGTGTTTCAATTCAAAAATGGAGTTAAATCCCTGGCACTGAGTCTTCCTACAAGCAAGACTTCCTTTCAGGTAAGGGCGGTCACTTTTCAGCTCAAAGGAACTACATCCTTCAGGAAGCTCACACGTTTCTCGTCTTAACTGACGAGCATTGCATGTTAGAGGAACAGTGCTTGGTATATGTTTCAGAAGCAGAGTTGGACTAGATATTATCCGTATGTGTAGGAAACTCCTTTCTTTTGTTCTCAGCACACTCACGTTTCCTGCTGTCTTAGAGTCTCTAGAAAGCAAGAGTGTGCTTCTTGCTCTAAAGCAGAGGGTGAACAATGATTGAGAACTCTGCTGTGTGTTTCACTTCAGAAATGGAGTTAAATCCCAGGCTCTGTGTCTTCCTACAAGCAAGACTTCGTTTCAGGTAAGGGCAGTCACTTTTCAGCTGAAACGAACATCGTTCACGAAGCTCACACGTTTCTCATCTTAACTGACATGCATGGGATTTTAGAGGACCTTTGCTTTGTATCAATTTCAAACAGAGATGAACTAGATATGGTCCGTAAGTATAGGAAACATGGTTCTTTTCTTCTGAGCACACTCAAGTTTCCTGCTGTATTAGAGACTCTAGAAAGTAAGAGCGCCTTCTTGCTCTAAAGCAGAGTGTGATCCATGGATGAGAACTGTGTTGTGTGTTTCCCTTCAGAAATGGAGTTAAATCCCAGCCTCTGTGTCTTCCTACAAACAAACTTCGTTTCAGGTAAGGGCAGTCAGTTTTCACCTCAAACGAACTACATCGTTCACGAAGCTAACACGTTTCTCATCTTAACTGCCAAGCATTGGATGTTAGAGGACCAGTGCTTTGTATCAGTTTCAGAAGCATAGTTGGACTAGATATGGTCCGTATGTGTAGGAAACTCCGTTCTTTTTTTCTCCTCACAGACATGTTTCCTGCTGTCTTAGAGACTCTAGAAAGCAAGAGCGTGCTTCTTGCTCTAAAGCAGAGTGTGAACAATGAATGAGAACTCTGCTGTGTGTTTCACTTCAGAAATGGAGTTAAATCCCAGGCTCTGAGTCTTCCTACAAGCAAGACTTCGTTTCAGGTAAGGGCAGTCACTTTTCAGCTCAAACGAACAACATCATTCACGAAGCTCACACGATTCTCATCTTAACTGAAAATCATTGCATGTTAGAGGACCTGTGGTTTGTTTCAGTTTCAGAAGCAGAGTTGGACTAGATATAGTCCTTATGTGTAGGAAACACCGTTCTTTTCTTCTGAGCACACTCAAGTTTCCTGCTCTATTAGAGACTCTAGAAAGCAAGAGCGTGCTTCTTGATCTAAAGCAGAGTGTGATCCATGGATGAGAACGATTCTGTGTTTTTCCCTTCAGAAATGGAGTTAAATCACAGGCTCTGTGTCTTCCTACAAGCAAGACTTCGTTTCAGTTAAGGGCAGTCACTTTTCAACTCAAAGGAACTACTTCATACACGAAGCTAACACGTTTGTCATCTTAACTGCCAAGCATTGGATGTTAGAGGACCAGTGCTTTGTATCAGTTTCAGAAGCAGAGTTGGACTATATATGATCCGTATGTGTAGGAAACACCGTTCATTTGTTCTCAGCACACTCAAATTTCCTGCTGTCTTAGAGATTCTAGAAAGCTAGAGCGTGCTTCTTGCTCTAAAGCAGAGTGTGATCCATGGATGAGAACTCTGTTGTGTGTTTCACTTCAGAAATGGAGTTAATTCCCTGGCTTTGTGTTTTCCTACAAGCAAGACTTCGTTTCAGGTAAGGGCAGTCACTTTTCAGCTCAAAGGAACAACATCGTTCACAAAGCTCACATGTTTCTCATCTTAACTGACACGCATCGGATTTTAGAGGACCAGTGCTTTGTATCCGTTTCAGAAGCAGAGTTGGACTAGATATGATCCTTATGTGTAGGAAATACCGTTTTTTTGTTCTCAGTACACTCAAGTTTCCTGTTGTCTTAGAAACTGTAGAAAGCTAGAGCGTGCTTCTTGCTCTAAAGCAGAGTGTGATCAATGGATTAGAACTCTGTTGTGTGTTTCCCTTCAGAAATGGAGTTAAATCCCTGGCTCTGAGTCTTCCTACATGCAAGACTTCATTTCAGGTAATGGCAGTTACTTTACAGCTCAAACGAACTACATCGTTCACGAAGCTCACACGTTTCTCATCATAACTGAGAAGCATTGGATGTTAGAGGACCTTTGCTTTGTATCAATTTTAAGCAGAGTTGAACTAGATATGGTCCGTATGTATAGGAAACACGGTTCTTTTCTTCTGAGCACACTCAAGTTTCCTGCTGTATTAGAGACTCTAGAAAGCAAGAGCATCCTTGCTCTAAAGCAGAGTGTGATCCATGGATGAGAATTGTGTTGTGTGTTTCCCTTCAGAAATGGAGTTAAATCCCAGGCTCTGTGTCTTCCTACAAGCAAGAATTCGTTTCAGGTATGGGCAGTCACTTTTCAGCTGAAACGAACAACATCATTCACGAAGCTCACACGTTTCTCATCTTAACTGCCAAGCATTGGATGTTAGAGGACCAGTGCTTTGTATCAGTTTGAGAAGCATAGTTGGACTAGATATGGTCCGTATGTGTAGGAAACTCCGTTCTTTTTTTCTCCTCACACACATGTTTCCTGCTGTCTTAGAGACTCTAGAAAGGAAGAGCGTGCTTCTTGCTCTAAAGCAGAGTGTGAACAATGAATGAGAACTCTGCTGTGTGTTTCCCTTCATAAATGGAGTTAAATCCCAGGCTCTGTGTCTTCCTACAAGCAAGACTTCGTTTCAAGTAAGTGAAGATACTTTAATCTCAAATGAAATACATTGTTCCCGAGGCTCACACGTTTCTCATCTTAACTGACAAGCATTGGATGTTTGAGGACCAGTGCTTTGAGTCAGTTTCAGAAGCAGAGTTGCACTGGATATGATCCGTATGTGTAGGAAACACTGTTCATTTGTTCTCAGCACACTCAAGTTTGATGCTGTCTTAGAGACTCTAGAAAGCAAGAGCGTGCTTCTTGCTCTAAAGCAGAGTGTGATCAATCGATGAGAACTCTGTTGTGTGTTTCACTTCAGAAATGGAGTTAAATCCCAGGCTCTGAGTCTTCCTACAAGCAAGACTTCGTTTATGGTAAGGGCAGTCACTTTTCAGCTCAAACGAATTACATCGATCACGAAGCTCACACGATTCTTATCTTAACTGACAAGCCTTGATTGTTAGAGGACCTTTAATTTGTTTCAGTTTCAGAAGCAGAGTTGGACTAGATATGGTCCATAGGTGTAGGAAACACCGTTCTTTTGTTCTCATCACACTCATGTTTCTTGCTGTCTTAGAGAGTCTAGAAAGCAAGAGCGTGCTTCTTGCTGTAAAGCAGAGTGTGAATAATGGATGAGAACTCTGCTGTGTGTTTCACTTGAGAAATGGAGTTAAATCTCAGGGTCTGAGTCTTCCTACAAGCAAGACTTCGTTTCAGGTAAGGGCAGTCACTTTTCAGCTCAAATAAATTACATCGATCACGAAGCTCACATGTTTCTCATATTAACTGACAAGCATTGGATGTTAGAGGACCAGTGCTTTGTGTCAGTTTCAGAAGCAGAGTTTGACTAGATATGATCCGTATGTGTAGGAAACACAGTTCATTTGTTCTCAGCACACTCATGTTTCTTGCTGTCTTAGAGACTCTAGAAAGCAAGAGCGTGCTTCTTGCTCTAAAGCAGAGTGTGATCAATGGATGAGAACTCTGTTTTGTGTTTCACTTCAGAAATGGAGTTAAATCCCAGGCTCTGAGTCTTCCTACAAGCAAGACTTCGTTTCAGGTAGGGGCAGTCACTTTTCAGCTCAAAAAAACTACATCGATCACGAAGCTCCCACGTTTCTCATCTTAACTGACAAGCATTGGATGTTAGAGGACCTTTGCTTTGCATCAATTTCAAGCAGAGTTGAACTAGATATGGCCCGTATGTATAGGAAACACGGTTCTTTTCTTCTGAGCACACTCATGTTTCCTGCTGTATTAGAGACTCTAGAAAGCAAGAGCGTGCTTCTTGCTCCAAAGCAGAGTGTGATCCATGGATGAGAACTGTGTTGTGTGATTCACTTCAGAAATGGAGTTAAATCCAAGGGTCTGTGTCTTCCTACAAGCAAGACTTCGTTTCAAGTAAGGGCAGTCACTTTTCAGGTCAAACGAACTACATCGTTCAGGAAGCTCACACGTTTCTCATCTTAACTGACAAGCATTGGATGTTAGAGGACCAGTGCTTTGTATCAGTTTCAGAAGCATAGTTTGACTAGATATGGTCCGTATGTGTAGGAAACTCCGTTCATTTGTTCTCATCACACTCATGTTTCCTGATGTCGTAGAGAGTCTAGAAAGCAAGAGCGTGCTTCTTGCTGTAAAGCAGAGTGTGAACAATGGATGAGAACTCTGCTGTGTGTTTCACTTCAGAAATGGAGTTAAATCCCTGGCTCTGAGTCTTCCTACAAGCAAGACTTCGTTTCAGGTAAGGGCAGTCACTTTTCAGCTCAAACAAACTTCATAGATCACGAAGCTCACACGTTTCTCATCTTAACTGACAAGCATTGGATGTTAGAGGACCAGTGCTTTGTGTCAGTTTCAGAAGCAGAGTTTGACTGGATATGATCTGTATGTGTAGGAAACACCGTTCATTTGTTATCAGCACACTCAATTTTCTTGCTGTCTTAGAGACTCTAGAAAGCAAGAGTGTGCTTCTTGCTCTAAAGCAGATGGTGATCAATTGATGAGAACTCTGCTGTGTGTTTCACTTCAGAAATGGAGTTAAATCCCTGGCTCTAAGTCTTCCTACAAGCAAGACTTCGTTTCAGGGAAGGGCTGTTACTTTACAGCTAAAACGAACTACATCGTTCACGAAGCTCACACGTTTCTCATCTTAACTGAGAAGCATTGCATGTTAGAGGACCTTTGCTTTGTATCAATTTCAAGCAGAGTTGAACTAGATATGGTCCTTATGTGTAGGAAACACCTTTCTTTTGTTCTCAGCACACTCACGTTTCCTGATGTCTTAGAGTCTCTAGAAAGCAAGAGTGTGCTTCTTGCACTAAAGCAGAGTGTGATCAATGATTGAGAACTCTGCTGTGTGTTTCACTTCAGAAATGGAGTTAAATCCCAGGCTCTGAGTCTTCCTACAAGCAAGACTTCATTTCATGTAAGGGCAGATACTTTACAGCTCAAACGAACTACTTCGTTCACGAAGCTCACACGTTTCTCATGTCAACTTAGAAGCATTGGATGTTAGAGGACCTTTGCTTTGTATCAATTTCAAACAGAGTTGAACTAGATATGTTCTGTATGTATAGGAAACACGGTTCTTTTCTTCTGAGCACACTCACGTTTCCTGCTGTATTAGAGTCTCTGGAAAGCAAGAGCGTGCTTCTTGCTCTGGAGCAGTGTGTGATCCATGGATGAGAACTCTGCTGTGTGTTTCCCTTCAGAAATGGAGTTAAATCCCAGGCTCTGTGTCTTCCTACAAGCAAGACTTCGTTTCAGGTAAGGGCAGTCACTTTTCAGTTCAAACGAACAACATCGTTCACGAAGCTCACACGTTTCTCATCTTAACTGACAAACATGGGATTTTAGAGGACCAGTGCTTTGTATCAGTTTCAGAAGCAGAGTTGGACTAGATATGGTCCTTATGTGTAGGGAACACCTTTCTTTTGTTCTCAGCACACTCACGTTTCATGATGTCTTAGAGTCTCTAGAAAGCAAGAGTGTGCTTCTTGCTCTAAAGCAGAGTGTGAACAATGCATGAGAACTCCGCTGTGTGTTTCACTTCAGAAATGGAGTTAAATCCCTGGCTCTGAGTCTTCCTACAAGCAAGACTTCGTTTCAGGTAAGGGCGGTCACTTTTCAGCTCAAACGAACAACATCATTCACGAAGCTCACACGATTCTCATCTTAACTGAAAAGCATTGCATGTTAGAGGACCTGTGGTTTGTTTCAGTTTCAGAAGCAGAGTTGGACTAGATATAGTCCTTATGTGTAGGAAACACCGTTCTTTTCTTCTGAGCACACTCAAGTTTCCTGCTCTATTAGAGACTCTAGAAAGCAAGAGCGTGCTTCTTGATCTAAAGCAGAGTGTGATCCATGGATGAGAACGATTCTGTGTTTTTCCCTTCAGAAATGGAGTTAAATCACAGGCTCTGTGTCTTCCTACAAGCAAGACTTCGTTTCAGTTAAGGGCAGTCACTTTTCAACTCAAAGGACCTACTTCATACACGAAGCTAACACGTTTGTCATCTTAACTGCCAAGCATTGGATGTTAGAGGACCAGTGCTTTGTATCAGTTTCAGAAGCAGAGTTGGACTATATATGATCCGTATGTGTAGGAAACACCGTTCATTTGTTCTCAGCACACTCAAATTTCCTGCTGTCTTAGAGATTCTAGAAAGCTAGAGCGTGCTTCTTGCTCTAAAGCAGAGTGTGATCCATGGATGAGAACTCTGTTGTGTGTTTCACTTCAGAAATGGAGTTAAATCCCTGGCTTTGTGTTTTCCTACAAGCAAGACTTCGTTTCAGGTAAGGGCAGTCACTTTTCAGCTCAAAGGAACAACATTGTTCACAAAGCTCACACGTTTCTCATCTTAACTGACAGGCATCGGATTTTAGAGGACCAGTGCTTTGTATCCGTTTCAGAAGCAGAGTTGGACTAGATATGATCCTTATGTGTAGGAAATACCGTTTTTTTGTTCTCAGTACACTCAAGTTTCCTGTTGTCTTAGAAACTGTAGAAAGCTAGAGCGTGCTTCTTGCTCTAAAGCAGAGTGTGATCAATGGATTAAAACTCTGTTGTGTGTTTCCCTTCAGAAATGGAGTTAAATCCCTGGCTCTGAGTCTTCCTACATGCAAGACTTCATTTCAGGTAATGGCAGTTACTTTACAGCTCAAACGAACTACATCGTTCACGAAGCTCACACGTTTCTCATCATAACTGAGAAGCATTGGATGTTAGAGGACCTTTGCTTTGTATCAATTTTAAGCAGAGTTGAACTAGATATGGTCCGTATGTATAGGAAACACGGTTCTTTTCTTCTGAGCACACTCAAGTTTCCTGCTGTATTAGAGACTCTAGAAAGGAAGAGCGTCCTTGCTCTAAAGCAGAGTGTGATCCATGGATGAGAATTGTGTTGTGTGTTTCCCTTCAGAAATGGAGTTAAATCCCAGGCTCTGTGTCTTCCTACAAGCAAGAATTCGTTTCAGGTATGGGCAGTCACTTTTCAGCTGAAACGAACAACATCGTTCACGAAGCTCACACGTTTCTCATCTTAACTGCCAAGCATTGGATGTTAGAGGACCAGTGCTTTGTATCAGTTTGAGAAGCATAGTTGGACTAGATATGGTCTGTATGTGTAGGAAACTCCGTTCTTTTTTTCTCCTCACACACATGTTTCCTGCTGTCTTAGAGACTCTAGAAAGGAAGAGCGTGCTTCTTGCTCTAAAGCAGAGTGTGAACAATGAATGAGAACTCTGCTGTGTGTTTCCCTTCATAAATGGAGTTAAATCCCAGGCTCTGTGTCTTCCTACAAGCAAGACTTCGTTTCAAGTAAGTGAAGATACTTTAATCTCAAATGAAATACATCGTTCCCGAGGCTCACACGTTTCTCATCTTTACTGACAAGCATTGGATGTTAGAGGACCAGTGCTTTGTGTCAGTTTCAGAAGCAGAGTTGGACTGGATATGATCCGTATGTGTAGGAAACACTGTTCATTTGTTCTCAGCACACTCAAGTTTGCTGCTGTCTTAGAGACTCTAGAAAGCAAGAGCGTGCTTCTTGCTCTAAAGCAGAGTGTGATCAATGGATGAGAACTCTGTTGTGTGTTTCACTTCAGAAATGGAGTTAAATCCCAGGCTCTGAGTCTTCCTACAAGCAAGACTTCGTTTATGGTAAGGGCAGTCACTTTTCAGCTCAAACGAATTACATCGATCACGAAGCTCACACGATTCTTATCTTAACTGACAAGCCTTGATTGTTAGAGGACCTTTAATTTGTTTCAGTTTCAGAAGCAGAGTTGGACTAGATATGGTCCATAGGTGTAGGAAACACCGTTCTTTTGTTCTCATCACACTCATGTTTCTTGCTGTCTTAGAGAGTCTAGAAAGCAAGAGCGTGCTTCTTGCTGTAAAGCAGAGTGTGAATAATGGATGAGAACTCTGCTGTGTGTTTCACTTCAGAAATGGAGTTAAATCTCAGGGTCTGAGTCTTCCTACAAGCAAGACTTCGTGTCAGGTAAGGGCAGTCACTTTTCAGCTCAAATAAATTACATCGATCACGAAGCTCACATGTTTCTCATCTTAACTGACAAGCATTGGATGTTAGAGGACCAGTGCTTTGTGTCAGTTTCAGAAGCAGAGTTTGACTAGATATGATCCGTATGTGTAGGAAACACAGTTCATTTGTTCTCAGCACACTCATGTTTCTTGCTGTCTTAGAGACTCTAGAAAGCAAGAGCGTGCTTCTTGCTCTAAAGCAGAGTGTGATCAATGGATGAGAACTCTGTTGTGTGTTTCACTTCAGAAATGGAGTTAAATCCCAGGCTCTGAGTCTTCCTACAAGCAAGACTTCGTTTCAGGTAGGGGCAGTCACTTTTCAGCTCAAAAAAACTACATCGATCACGAAGCTCCCACGTTTCTCATCTTAACTGACAAGCATTGGATGTTAGAGGACCTTTGCTTTGCATCAATTTCAAGCAGAGTTGAACTAGATATGGCCTGTATGTATAGGAAACACGGTTCTTTTCTTCTGAGCACACTCATGTTTCCTGCTGTATTAGAGACTCTAGAAAGCAAGAGCGTGCTTCTTGCTCCAAAGCAGAGTGTGATCCATGGATGAGAACTGTGTTGTGTGATTCACTTCAGAAATGGAGTTAAATCCAAGAGTCTGTGTCTTCCTACAAGCAAGACTTCCTTTCAAGTAAGGGCAGTCACTTTTCAGGTCAAACGAACTACATCGTTCAGGAAGCTCACACGTTTCTCATCTTAACTGACAAGCATTGGATGTTAGAGGACCAGTGCTTTGTATCAGTTTCAGAAGCATAGTTTGACTAGATATGGTCCGTATGTGTAGGAAACTCCGTTCATTTGTTCTCATCACACTCATGTTTCCTGATGTCGTAGAGAGTCTAGAAAGCAAGAGCGTGCTTCTTGCTGTAAAGCAGAGTGTGAACAATGGATGAGAACTCTGCTGTGTGTTTCACTTCAGAAATGGAGTTAAATCCCTGGCTCTGAGTCTTCCTACAAGCAAGACTTCGTTTCAGGTAAGGGCAGTCACTTTTCAGCTCAAACAAACTTCATAGATCACGAAGCTCACACGTTTCTCATCTAAACTGACAAGCATTGGATGTTAGAGGACCTCTGATTTGTTACAGTTTCAGAAGCCGAGATGAACTAGATATGGTCCGTATGTGTAGGAAACACCGTTCATTTGTTCTGAGCACACTCAAGTTTCCTGCTGTATTAGAGACTCTAGAAAGCAAGAGCGTGCTTCTTGCTCTAAAGCAGAGTGTGAACAATGCATCAGAACTCTGCTGTGTGTTTCACTTCAGAAATGGAGTTAAATCCATGGCTCTGAGTCTTCCTACAAGCAAGACTTCGTTTCAGGGAAGGGCTGTTACTTTACAGCTAAAACGAACTACATCGTTCACGAAGCCCACACGTTTCTCATCTTAACTGAGAAGCATTGCATGTTAGAGGACCTTTGCTTTGTATCAATTTCAAGCAGAGTTGAACTAGATATGGTCCTTATGTGTAGGAAACACCTTTCTTTTGTTCTCAGCACACTCACGTTTCCTGATGTCTTAGAGTCTCTAGAAAGCAAGAGTGTGCTTCTTGCACTAAAGCAGAGTGTGATCAATGATTGAGAACTCTGCTGTGTGTTTCACTTCAGAAATGGAGTTAAATCCCAGGCTCTGAGTCTTCCTACAAGCAAGACTTCATTTCATGTAAGGGCAGATACTTTACAGCTCAAACGAACTACTTCGTTCACGAAGCTCACACGTTTCTCATGTCAACTTAGAAGCATTGGATGTTAGAGGACCTTTGCTTTGTATCAATTTCAAACAGAGTTGAACTAGATATGTTCTGTATGTATAGGAAACACGGTTCTTTTCTTCTGAGCACACTCACGTTTCCTGCTGTATTAGAGTCTCTGGAAAGCAAGAGCGTGCTTCTTGCTCTGAAGCAGTGTGTGATCCATGGATGAGAACTCTGCTGTGTGTTTCCCTTAAGAAATGGAGTTAAATCCCAGGCTCTGTGTCTTCCTACAAGCAAGACTTCGTTTCAGGTAAGGGCAGTCACTTTTCAGTTCAAACGAACAACATCGTTCACGAAGCTCACACGTTTCTCATCTTAACTGACAAACATGGGATTTTAGAGGACCAGTGCTTTGTATCAGTTTCAGAAGCAGAGTTGGACTAGATATGGTCCTTATGTGTAGGGAACACCTTTCTTTTGTTCTCAGCACACTCACGTTTCATGATGTCTTAGAGTCTCTAGAAAGCAAGAGTGTGCTTCTTGCTCTAAAGCAGAGTGTGAACAATGCATGAGAACTCCGCTGTGTGTTTCACTTCAGAAATGGAGTTAAATCCCTGGCTCTGAGTCTTCCTACAAGCAAGACTTCGTTTCAGGTAAGGGCGGTCACTTTTCAGCTCAAAGGAACTACATCGTTCAGGAAGCTCACACGTTTCTCGTCTTAAATCACAAGCATTGCATGTTAGAGGACCAGTGCTTGGTATATGTTTCAGAAGCAGAGTTGGACTAGATATGATCCGTATGTGTAGGAAACACCTTTCTTTTGTTTTCAGCACACTCACGTTTCCTGCTGTCTTAGAGTCTCTAGAAAGCAAGAGCGTGCTTCTTGCTCTAAAGCAGAGTGTGATCCATGGATGAGAACGATTCTGTGTTTTTCCCTTCAGAAATGGAGTTAAATCCCAGGCTCTGTGTCTTCCTACAAGCAAGACTTCGTTTCTGGTAAGGGCAGTCACTTTTCAACTCAAAGGAACTACTTCATACACGAAGCTAACACGTTTGTCATCTTAAATGGCAAGCATTGGATGTTAGAGGACCAGTGCTTTGTATCAGTTTCAGAAGCAGAGTTCGCCTAGATATGATCCGTATGTGTAGGAAACTCTGTACATTTTTTCTCAGCACACTCAAGGTTCCGGCTGTCTTAGATATTCTACAAAGCTAGAGCGTGCTTCTTGCTCTAAAGCAGAGTGTGATTCATGGATGAGAATTGTGTTGTGTGTTTCCCTTCGAAATGGAGTTAAATACCAGGCTTTGTGTTTTCCTACAAGCAAGACTTCGTTTAAGGTGAGGGCAGTCACTTTTCAGCTCAAATGAACTACAACGTTCACGAAGCTCACACGATTCTCATCTTAACTGCCAAGCATTGGATGTTAGAGGACCAGTGCTTTGTATCCGTTTCAGAAGCAGAGTTGGACTAGATATGGTCCGTATGTGTAAAAAACACAGTTATTTGGTCTCAGCACACTCAAGTTTCCTGCTGACTTAGAGACTCTAGAAAGCAAGAGCGTGCTTCTTGCTCTAAAGCAGAGTGTGATCAATTGATGAGAACTCTGCTGTGTGTTTCACTTCAGAAATGGAGTTAAATCCCAGGCTCTGAGTCTTCCTACAAGCAAGACTTCTTTTCATGTAAGGGCAGTTACTTTACAGCTCAAACGAACTACATCGTTCACGAAGCTCACACCTTTCTCATCTAAACTGACAAGCATTGGATGTTAGAGGACCTCTGATTTGTTACAGTTTCAGAAGCAGAGATGAACTAGATATGGTCCGTATGTGTGGGATACACCGTTCTTTTGTTCTGAGCACACTCAAGTTTCCTGCTGTATTAGAGACTCTAGAAAGCAAGAGCGTGCTTCTTGCTCTAAAGCAGAGTGTGAACAATGCATGAGAACTCTGCTGTGTGTTTCACTTCAGAAATGGAGTTAAATCCCTGGCTCTGAGTCTTCCTACAAGCAAGACTTCGTTTCAGGTAAGGGCTGTTACTTTACAGCTCAAACGATCTACATCGTTCACGAAGCTCACACGTTTCTCATCTTAACTGAGAAGCATTGGATGTTAGAGGACCTTTGCTTTGTATCAATTTCAAGCAGAGTTGAACTAGATATGGTCCGTAAGTATAGGAAACACGGTTCTTTTCTTCTGAGCACACTCAAGTTTCCTGCTGTATTAGAGACTCTAGAAAGCAAGAGCGTCCTTCTTGCTATAAAGCAGAGTGTGATCCATGGATGAAAACTGTGTTGTGTGTTTCCCTTCAGAAATGGAGTTAAATCCCAGGCTTTGTGTCTTCCTACAACAAGACTTCGTTACAAGTTAGGGCAGTCACTTTTCAGCTCAAACGAACTACATCATTCAGGAAGCTAACATGTTTCTCATCTTAACTGACAAGCATTGGATGTTAGAGGACCAGTGCATTGTATCAGTTTCAGAAGCAGATTTGGACTAGATATGATCCGTATGTGTAGGAAACACCGTTCATTGTTCTCAGCACACTCAAATTTCCTGCTGTCTTAGAGATTCTAGAAAGCTAGAGCGTGCTTCTTGCTCTAAAGCAGAGTGTGATCAATGGATGAGAACTCTGCTGTGTGTTTCACTTCAGAAATGGAGTTAAATACCTGGCTCTGAGTCTTCCTACAAGCAAGACTTCATTTCAGGTAAGGGCAGTTACTTTAGAGCTCAAAAGAACTACATCGTTCAGGAAGCTCACACGTTTCTCATGTTAACTGAGAAGCATTGGACGTTAGAGGACCTTTGCTTTGTATCAATTTCAAACAGAGTTGAACTAGATATGTTCCGTATGTATAGCAAACACAGTTCTTTTCTTCTGAGCACACTCAGGTTTCCTGCTGTATTAGAGTCTCTGGAAAGCAACAGCGTGCTTCTTGCTCTGAAGCAGTGTGTGATCCATCGATGAGAACTCTGCTGTGTGTTTCCCTTCAGAAATGGAGTTAAATCACAGGCTCTGTGTCTTCCTACAATCAAGACTTCCTTTCAGGTAAGGGCACTCACTTTTCAGCTCAAACGAACTACATCGTTCACGAATCTAACACGTTTCTCATCTTAACTGCCAAGCATTGGATGATAGAAGACCAGTGCTTTGCATCAGTTTCAGAAGCATAGTTGGACTAGATATGTTCCGTAGGTGTAGGAAACTCCGTTCTTTTGTTCTCATCACACACATGTTTCCTGCTGTCTTAGAGACTCTAGAAAGCAAGAGTGTGCTGCTTGCTCTAAAGCAGAGTGTGAACAATGGATGAGAACTCTGCTGTGTGTTTCCCTTCAGAAATGTAGTTAAATCCCAGGCTTTGTGTCTTCCTACAAGCAAGACTTCGTTTCAGGTAAGGGCAGTTACTTTACAGATCAAAATAACTACACCGTTCACGAAACTCACACGTTTCTCATCTTAACTGAGAAGCATTGGATGTTAGAGGACCAGTGGGTTTTTTCAGTTTCAGAAGCAGAGTTGAACTAGATATGGTCCGTATGTATAGGAAACATGGTTCTTTTCTTCTGAGCACACTCAAGTTTCCTTCTGTATTAAAGACTCTAGAAAGCAAGAGCGTTCTTCTTGCTCTAAAGCAGAGTGTGATCCATAGATGAGAACTGTGTTGTGTGTTTCCCTTCAGAAATGGAGTTGTATCCCAGGCTCTGTGTCTTCCTACAAGCAAGACTTCACTTCAAGTAAGGGCAGTCACTTTTCAGCTCAAACGAACTACATCGTTCAGGAAGCTAACACGTTTCTCATCTTAACTGACAAGCATTGGATGTTAGAGGACCAGTGCTGTGTATCAGTTTCAGAAGCAGAGATGAACTAGATATGGTCCGTATGTGTAGGAAACACCGTTCTGTTGTTGTGAGCACACTCAAGTCTCCTGCTGCCTTGGAGACTCTAGAAAGCAAGAGCGTGCTTCTTGATCTAAAGCAGAGTGTGCTCAATGGATGAGAACTCTGCTGTGTGTTTCACTTCAGAAATGGAGTTAAATCCTAGGCTCTTAGTATTTCTACAAGCAAGACTTGTTTTCATGTAAGGGCAGTTACTTTACAGCTCAAACGAACTTCATCGTTCATGAAGCTCACACGTTTCTCATCTAAACTGACTATCATTGGATGTTAGAGGACCTCTGATTTGTTAGTGTTTCAAAAGCAGAGATGAACTAGATATGGTCCGTATGTGTAGGATACACCGTTCTTTTGTTCTGAGCACACTCAAGTTTCCTGCTGTATTAGAGACTCTAGAAAGCAAGAGCGTGCTTCTTGCTCTAAAGCAGAGTGTGAACAATGGATGAGAACTCTGCTGTGTGTTTCCCTTCAGAAATGTAGTTAAATCCCAGGCTTTGTGTCTTCCTACAAGCAAGACTTCGTTTCAGGTAAGGGCAGTCACTTTTCAGCTCAAACGAACAACATCATTCACGAAGCTCACACGTTTCTCATATTAACTGACAATCATTGCATGTTAGAGGACCTGTGGTTTGTTTCAGTTTCAGAAGCAGAGTTGGACTAGATATAGTCTGTGTGTGTAGGAAACACCGTTCTTTTCTTCTGAGCACACTCAAGTTTCCTGCTGTATTAGAGACTCTAGAAAGCAAGAGCGTGCTTCTTGCTCTAAATCAGAGTGTGATCCAAGGATGAGAACGATTCCGTGTTTTTCCCTTCAGAAATGGAGTTAAATCCCAGGCTCTGTGTCTTCTTACAAACAAGACTTCGTTTCAGGTAAGGGCAGTCACTTTTCAACTCAAAGGAACTACTTCATACACGAAGCTAATACGTTTGTCATCTTAAGTGCCAAGCATTGGATGTTAGAGGACCAGTGCTTTGTATCAGTTTCAGAAGCAGAGTTGGACTAGATATGGTCCGTATGTGTAAAAAACACCGTTCTTTGGTCTCAGCACACTCACGTTTCCTGCTGTATTAGAGACTCTCGAAAGCAAGAGTGTGCTTCGTTCTCTAAAGCAGAGTGTGAACAATGGATGAGAACTGTGTTGTGTGTTTCCCTTCAGAAATGGAGTTAAATCCCAGGCTCTGTGTCTTCCTACAAGCAAGACTTCGTTTCAGGTATGGGCAGTCACTTTTCAACTCAAAGGAACTACTTCATACACGAAGCTAACACGTTTGTCATCTTAACTGCCAAGCATTGGATGTTAGAGCACCAGTGCTTTGTATCAGTTTCAGAAGCAGAGTTGGACTAGATATGGTCCGTATGTGTAAAAAACACCGTTCTTTAGTCTCAGGACACTCACGTTTCTTGCTGTATTAGAGACACTAGAAAGCAAGAGTGTGCTTCCTTCTCTAAAGCAGAGTGTGAACAATGGATGAGAACTCTGTTGTGTGTTTCCCTTCAGAAATGGAGTTAAACCCCCGGCTCTGTGTCTTCGTACAAGTAAGACTTAATTTCAGGTAAGGGCAGTCACTTTTCAGCTCAATCGAACTACATCTTTCACGGAGCTCACACGTTTCCAATCTTAACCGACAAGCATCCGATGTTAGAGGACCAGTGCTTTGTATCAGTTTCAGAAGCAGAGTTGGACTAGATATGGTCCGTATGTGTAGGAAACAACGTTCTTTTGTTCTCAGCACACACACCTTTCCTGATGTCTTAGAGAATCTAGAAAGCAAGACCGTGCTTCTTGCTCTAAAGCAGAGTGTGATCAATGGATGATAACTCTGCTGTGGGTTTAACATCAGAAATGGAGTTAAATCCCAGGCTCTGCGTCTTCCTACAAGGAGGGCTTTGATTCAAGGAAGGGCTATTACTTTACAGCTCAATAAACTACATCATTCACGACGCTCACAAGTTTCTCATCTTAACTGAGAGGCATTGGATGTTAGAGGACCTTTGCTTTGTAACATTTTCAAGCAGAGTTGAACTAGATATGGTCCGTATGTATGGGAAACACCGTTCTTTTCTTCTGAGCACACACACGTTTCCTCGGTATTAGAGACTCTAGAATGCAAGGGCGTGCTTCTTGCTCTAAAGCAGTGTGTGATCCATGGATGAGTACTGTGTTGTGTGTTTCCCTTCACAAATGGAGTTAAACCCCAGGCTCTGTGTCTTCCTACAAGCAAGACTTCGTTTCAGGTAAGGGCAGTCACTTTTCAGCTCAAATGAACAACATCATTAACAAAGCTCACACGTTTCTCATCTTAACTGAGAAGCATTGGTTGATAGAGGACTGTTGCTTTGTATCAATTTCAAGCAGAGTTGAACTAGATATGGACCGTATGTATAGGAAACACGTTTCTCTTCTTCTGAGCACACTCAAGTTTCCTGCTGTATTAGAGACTCTAGAAAGCAAGAGTGTCCTTCTTGCTCTAAAGCAGAGTGTGATCCATGGATGAGAACTGTGTTGTGTGTTTCCCTTCAGAAATGGAGTTAAATCCCAGGCTCTGTGTCTTCCTACAAGCAAGACTTCATTTCAAGTAAGGGCAGTCACTTTTCAGCTCAAACGAAATACATCGTTCAGGAAGCTGACACGTTTCTCATCTTAACTGAGAAGCATTGGATGTTATAGGACCAGTGCTTTGTATCAGTTTCAGAAGCAGAGATGAACTAGATATGGTCCGTATGTGTAGGAAACACCGTTCTGTTGTTGTGAGCACACTCAAGTCTCCTGCTGTCTTAGAGACTCTAGAAAGCAAGAGCGTGCTTCTAGATGTAAAGCAGAGTGTGCTCAATGGATGAGAACTCTGCTGTGTGTTTCACTTCAGAAATGGAGTTAAATCCTAGGCTCTTAGTCTTCCTACAAGCAAGACTTCTTTTCATGTAAGGGCAGTTACTTTACAGCTCAAATGAACTTCAACGTTCACGAAGCTCACACGTTTCTCACCTAAACTGACAAGCATTGGATGTTAGAGGACCTCTGATTTGTTTCAGTTTCAGAAGCAGAGATGAACTAGATATGGTCCGTATGTGTAGGAAACACCATTCATTTGTTCTCAGCACACTCAAGTTTCCTGCTGTCTTAGAGATTCTAGAAAGCTAGAGCGTGCTTCTTGCTCTAAAGCAGAGTGTGATCAATTGATGAGAACTCTGCTGTGTGTTTCACTTCAGAAATGGAGTTAAATCCCAGGCTCTGAGTCTTCCTACAAGCAAGACTTCTTTTCATGTAAGGGCAGTTACTTTACAGCTCAAACGAACTACATCGTTCACGAAGCTCACACCTTTCTCATCTAAACTGACAAGCATTGGATGTTAGAGGACCTCTGATTTGTTACAGTTTCAGAAGCAGAGATGAACTAGATATGGTCCGTATGTGTGGGATACACCGTTCTTTTGTTCTGAGCACACTCAAGTTTCCTGCTGTATTAGAGACTCTAGAAAGCAAGAGCGTGCTTCTTGCTCTAAAGCAGAGTGTGAACAATGCATGAGAACTCTGCTGTGTGTTTCACTTCAGAAATGGAGTTAAATCCCTGGCTCTGAGTCTTCCTACAAGCAAGACTTCGTTTCAGGTAAGGGCTGTTACTTTACAGCTCAAACGATCTACATCGTTCACGAAGCTCACACGTTTCTCATCTTAACTGAGAAGCATTGGATGTTAGAGGACCTTTGCTTTGTATCAATTTCAAGCAGAGTTGAACTAGATATGGTCCGTAAGTATAGGAAACACGGTTCTTTTCTTCTGAGCACACTCAAGTTTCCTGCTGTATTAGAGACTCTAGAAAGCAAGAGCGTCCTTCTTGCTATAAAGCAGAGTGTGATCCATGGATGAAAACTGTGTTGTGTGTTTCCCTTCAGAAATGGAGTTAAATCCCAGGCTTTGTGTCTTCCTACAACAAGACTTCGTTACAAGTTAGGGCAGTCACTTTTCAGCTCAAACGAACTACATCATTCAGGAAGCTAACATGTTTCTCATCTTAACTGACAAGCATTGGATGTTAGAGGACCAGTGCATTGTATCAGTTTCAGAAGCAGATTTGGACTAGATATGATCCGTATGTGTAGGAAACACCGTTCATTGTTCTCAGCACACTCAAATTTCCTGCTGTCTTAGAGATTCTAGAAAGCTAGAGCGTGCTTCTTGCTCTAAAGCAGAGTGTGATCAATGGATGAGAACTCTGCTGTGTGTTTCACTTCAGAAATGGAGTTAAATACCTGGCTCTGAGTCTTCCTACAAGCAAGACTTCATTTCAGGTAAGGGCAGTTACTTTAGAGCTCAAAAGAACTACATCGTTCAGGAAGCTCACACGTTTCTCATGTTAACTGAGAAGCATTGGACGTTAGAGGACCTTTGCTTTGTATCAATTTCAAACAGAGTTGAACTAGATATGTTCCGTATGTATAGCAAACACAGTTCTTTTCTTCTGAGCACACTCAGGTTTCCTGCTGTATTAGAGTCTCTGGAAAGCAACAGCGTGCTTCTTGCTCTGAAGCAGTGTGTGATCCATCGATGAGAACTCTGCTGTGTGTTTCCCTTCAGAAATGGAGTTAAATCACAGGCTCTGTGTCTTCCTACAATCAAGACTTCCTTTCAGGTAAGGGCACTCACTTTTCAGCTCAAACGAACTACATCGTTCACGAATCTAACACGTTTCTCATCTTAACTGCCAAGCATTGGATGATAGAAGACCAGTGCTTTGCATCAGTTTCAGAAGCATAGTTGGACTAGATATGTTCCGTAGGTGTAGGAAACTCCGTTCTTTTGTTCTCATCACACACATGTTTCCTGCTGTCTTAGAGACTCTAGAAAGCAAGAGTGTGCTGCTTGCTCTAAAGCAGAGTGTGAACAATGGATGAGAACTCTGCTGTGTGTTTCCCTTCAGAAATGTAGTTAAATCCCAGGCTTTGTGTCTTCCTACAAGCAAGACTTCGTTTCAGGTAAGGGCAGTTACTTTACAGATCAAAATAACTACACCGTTCACGAAACTCACACGTTTCTCATCTTAACTGAGAAGCATTGGATGTTAGAGGACCAGTGGGTTTTTTCAGTTTCAGAAGCAGAGTTGAACTAGATATGGTCCGTATGTATAGGAAACATGGTTCTTTTCTTCTGAGCACACTCAAGTTTCCTTCTGTATTAAAGACTCTAGAAAGCAAGAGCGTTCTTCTTGCTCTAAAGCAGAGTGTGATCCATAGATGAGAACTGTGTTGTGTGTTTCCCTTCAGAAATGGAGTTGTATCCCAGGCTCTGTGTCTTCCTACAAGCAAGACTTCACTTCAAGTAAGGGCAGTCACTTTTCAGCTCAAACGAACTACATCGTTCAGGAAGCTAACACGTTTCTCATCTTAACTGACAAGCATTGGATGTTAGAGGACCAGTGCTGTGTATCAGTTTCAGAAGCAGAGATGAACTAGATATGGTCCGTATGTGTAGGAAACACCGTTCTGTTGTTGTGAGCACACTCAAGTCTCCTGCTGCCTTGGAGACTCTAGAAAGCAAGAGCGTGCTTCTTGATCTAAAGCAGAGTGTGCTCAATGGATGAGAACTCTGCTGTGTGTTTCACTTCAGAAATGGAGTTAAATCCTAGGCTCTTAGTATTTCTACAAGCAAGACTTGTTTTCATGTAAGGGCAGTTACTTTACAGCTCAAACGAACTTCATCGTTCATGAAGCTCACACGTTTCTCATCTAAACTGACTATCATTGGATGTTAGAGGACCTCTGATTTGTTAGTGTTTCAAAAGCAGAGATGAACTAGATATGGTCCGTATGTGTAGGATACACCGTTCTTTTGTTCTGAGCACACTCAAGTTTCCTGCTGTATTAGAGACTCTAGAAAGCAAGAGCGTGCTTCTTGCTCTAAAGCAGAGTGTGAACAATGGATGAGAACTCTGCTGTGTGTTTCCCTTCAGAAATGTAGTTAAATCCCAGGCTTTGTGTCTTCCTACAAGCAAGACTTCGTTTCAGGTAAGGGCAGTCACTTTTCAGCTCAAACGAACAACATCATTCACGAAGCTCACACGTTTCTCATCTTAACTGAGAAGCATTGCATGTTAGAGGACCTTTGCTTTGTATCAATTTCAAGCAGAGTTGAACTAGATATGGTCCTTATGTGTAGGAAACACCTTTCTTTTGTTCTCAGCACACTCACGTTTCCTGATGTCTTAGAGTCTCTAGAAAGCAAGAGTGTGCTTCTTGCACTAAAGCAGAGTGTGATCAATGATTGAGAACTCTGCTGTGTGTTTCACTTCAGAAATGGAGTTAAATCCCAGGCTCTGAGTCTTCCTACAAGCAAGACTTCATTTCATGTAAGGGCAGATACTTTACAGCTCAAACGAACTACTTCGTTCACGAAGCTCACACGTTTCTCATGTCAACTTAGAAGCATTGGATGTTAGAGGACCTTTGCTTTGTATCAATTTCAAACAGAGTTGAACTAGATATGTTCTGTATGTATAGGAAACACGGTTCTTTTCTTCTGAGCACACTCACGTTTCCTGCTGTATTAGAGTCTCTGGAAAGCAAGAGCGTGCTTCTTGCTCTGAAGCAGTGTGTGATCCATGGATGAGAACTCTGCTGTGTGTTTCCCTTAAGAAATGGAGTTAAATCCCAGGCTCTGTGTCTTCCTACAAGCAAGACTTCGTTTCAGGTAAGGGCAGTCACTTTTCAGTTCAAACGAACAACATCGTTCACGAAGCTCACACGTTTCTCATCTTAACTGACAAACATGGGATTTTAGAGGACCAGTGCTTTGTATCAGTTTCAGAAGCAGAGTTGGACTAGATATGGTCCTTATGTGTAGGGAACACCTTTCTTTTGTTCTCAGCACACTCACGTTTCATGATGTCTTAGAGTCTCTAGAAAGCAAGAGTGTGCTTCTTGCTCTAAAGCAGAGTGTGAACAATGCATGAGAACTCCGCTGTGTGTTTCACTTCAGAAATGGAGTTAAATCCCTGGCTCTGAGTCTTCCTACAAGCAAGACTTCGTTTCAGGTAAGGGCGGTCACTTTTCAGCTCAAAGGAACTACATCGTTCAGGAAGCTCACACGTTTCTCGTCTTAAATCACAAGCATTGCATGTTAGAGGACCAGTGCTTGGTATATGTTTCAGAAGCAGAGTTGGACTAGATATGATCCGTATGTGTAGGAAACACCTTTCTTTTGTTTTCAGCACACTCACGTTTCCTGCTGTCTTAGAGTCTCTAGAAAGCAAGAGCGTGCTTCTTGCTCTAAAGCAGAGTGTGATCCATGGATGAGAACGATTCTGTGTTTTTCCCTTCAGAAATGGAGTTAAATCCCAGGCTCTGTGTCTTCCTACAAGCAAGACTTCGTTTCTGGTAAGGGCAGTCACTTTTCAACTCAAAGGAACTACTTCATACACGAAGCTAACACGTTTGTCATCTTAAATGGCAAGCATTGGATGTTAGAGGACCAGTGCTTTGTATCAGTTTCAGAAGCAGAGTTCGCCTAGATATGATCCGTATGTGTAGGAAACTCTGTACATTTTTTCTCAGCACACTCAAGGTTCCGGCTGTCTTAGATATTCTACAAAGCTAGAGCGTGCTTCTTGCTCTAAAGCAGAGTGTGATTCATGGATGAGAATTGTGTTGTGTGTTTCCCTTCGAAATGGAGTTAAATACCAGGCTTTGTGTTTTCCTACAAGCAAGACTTCGTTTAAGGTGAGGGCAGTCACTTTTCAGCTCAAATGAACTACAACGTTCACGAAGCTCACACGATTCTCATCTTAACTGCCAAGCATTGGATGTTAGAGGACCAGTGCTTTGTATCCGTTTCAGAAGCAGAGTTGGACTAGATATGGTCCGTATGTGTAAAAAACACAGTTATTTGGTCTCAGCACACTCAAGTTTCCTGCTGACTTAGAGACTCTAGAAAGCAAGAGCGTGCTTCTTGCTCTAAAGCAGAGTGTGATCAATTGATGAGAACTCTGCTGTGTGTTTCACTTCAGAAATGGAGTTAAATCCCAGGCTCTGAGTCTTCCTACAAGCAAGACTTCTTTTCATGTAAGGGCAGTTACTTTACAGCTCAAACGAACTACATCGTTCACGAAGCTCACACCTTTCTCATCTAAACTGACAAGCATTGGATGTTAGAGGACCTCTGATTTGTTACAGTTTCAGAAGCAGAGATGAACTAGATATGGTCCGTATGTGTGGGATACACCGTTCTTTTGTTCTGAGCACACTCAAGTTTCCTGCTGTATTAGAGACTCTAGAAAGCAAGAGCGTGCTTCTTGCTCTAAAGCAGAGTGTGAACAATGCATGAGAACTCTGCTGTGTGTTTCACTTCAGAAATGGAGTTAAATCCCTGGCTCTGAGTCTTCCTACAAGCAAGACTTCGTTTCAGGTAAGGGCTGTTACTTTACAGCTCAAACGATCTACATCGTTCACGAAGCTCACACGTTTCTCATCTTAACTGAGAAGCATTGGATGTTAGAGGACCTTTGCTTTGTATCAATTTCAAGCAGAGTTGAACTAGATATGGTCCGTAAGTATAGGAAACACGGTTCTTTTCTTCTGAGCACACTCAAGTTTCCTGCTGTATTAGAGACTCTAGAAAGCAAGAGCGTCCTTCTTGCTATAAAGCAGAGTGTGATCCATGGATGAAAACTGTGTTGTGTGTTTCCCTTCAGAAATGGAGTTAAATCCCAGGCTTTGTGTCTTCCTACAACAAGACTTCGTTACAAGTTAGGGCAGTCACTTTTCAGCTCAAACGAACTACATCATTCAGGAAGCTAACATGTTTCTCATCTTAACTGACAAGCATTGGATGTTAGAGGACCAGTGCATTGTATCAGTTTCAGAAGCAGATTTGGACTAGATATGATCCGTATGTGTAGGAAACACCGTTCATTGTTCTCAGCACACTCAAATTTCCTGCTGTCTTAGAGATTCTAGAAAGCTAGAGCGTGCTTCTTGCTCTAAAGCAGAGTGTGATCAATGGATGAGAACTCTGCTGTGTGTTTCACTTCAGAAATGGAGTTAAATACCTGGCTCTGAGTCTTCCTACAAGCAAGACTTCATTTCAGGTAAGGGCAGTTACTTTAGAGCTCAAAAGAACTACATCGTTCAGGAAGCTCACACGTTTCTCATGTTAACTGAGAAGCATTGGACGTTAGAGGACCTTTGCTTTGTATCAATTTCAAACAGAGTTGAACTAGATATGTTCCGTATGTATAGCAAACACAGTTCTTTTCTTCTGAGCACACTCAGGTTTCCTGCTGTATTAGAGTCTCTGGAAAGCAACAGCGTGCTTCTTGCTCTGAAGCAGTGTGTGATCCATCGATGAGAACTCTGCTGTGTGTTTCCCTTCAGAAATGGAGTTAAATCACAGGCTCTGTGTCTTCCTACAATCAAGACTTCCTTTCAGGTAAGGGCACTCACTTTTCAGCTCAAACGAACTACATCGTTCACGAATCTAACACGTTTCTCATCTTAACTGCCAAGCATTGGATGATAGAAGACCAGTGCTTTGCATCAGTTTCAGAAGCATAGTTGGACTAGATATGTTCCGTAGGTGTAGGAAACTCCGTTCTTTTGTTCTCATCACACACATGTTTCCTGCTGTCTTAGAGACTCTAGAAAGCAAGAGTGTGCTGCTTGCTCTAAAGCAGAGTGTGAACAATGGATGAGAACTCTGCTGTGTGTTTCCCTTCAGAAATGTAGTTAAATCCCAGGCTTTGTGTCTTCCTACAAGCAAGACTTCGTTTCAGGTAAGGGCAGTTACTTTACAGATCAAAATAACTACACCGTTCACGAAACTCACACGTTTCTCATCTTAACTGAGAAGCATTGGATGTTAGAGGACCAGTGGGTTTTTTCAGTTTCAGAAGCAGAGTTGAACTAGATATGGTCCGTATGTATAGGAAACATGGTTCTTTTCTTCTGAGCACACTCAAGTTTCCTTCTGTATTAAAGACTCTAGAAAGCAAGAGCGTTCTTCTTGCTCTAAAGCAGAGTGTGATCCATAGATGAGAACTGTGTTGTGTGTTTCCCTTCAGAAATGGAGTTGTATCCCAGGCTCTGTGTCTTCCTACAAGCAAGACTTCACTTCAAGTAAGGGCAGTCACTTTTCAGCTCAAACGAACTACATCGTTCAGGAAGCTAACACGTTTCTCATCTTAACTGACAAGCATTGGATGTTAGAGGACCAGTGCTGTGTATCAGTTTCAGAAGCAGAGATGAACTAGATATGGTCCGTATGTGTAGGAAACACCGTTCTGTTGTTGTGAGCACACTCAAGTCTCCTGCTGCCTTGGAGACTCTAGAAAGCAAGAGCGTGCTTCTTGATCTAAAGCAGAGTGTGCTCAATGGATGAGAACTCTGCTGTGTGTTTCACTTCAGAAATGGAGTTAAATCCTAGGCTCTTAGTATTTCTACAAGCAAGACTTGTTTTCATGTAAGGGCAGTTACTTTACAGCTCAAACGAACTTCATCGTTCATGAAGCTCACACGTTTCTCATCTAAACTGACTATCATTGGATGTTAGAGGACCTCTGATTTGTTAGTGTTTCAAAAGCAGAGATGAACTAGATATGGTCCGTATGTGTAGGATACACCGTTCTTTTGTTCTGAGCACACTCAAGTTTCCTGCTGTATTAGAGACTCTAGAAAGCAAGAGCGTGCTTCTTGCTCTAAAGCAGAGTGTGAACAATGGATGAGAACTCTGCTGTGTGTTTCCCTTCAGAAATGTAGTTAAATCCCAGGCTTTGTGTCTTCCTACAAGCAAGACTTCGTTTCAGGTAAGGGCAGTCACTTTTCAGCTCAAACGAACAACATCATTCACGAAGCTCACACGTTTCTCATATTAACTGACAATCATTGCATGTTAGAGGACCTGTGGTTTGTTTCAGTTTCAGAAGCAGAGTTGGACTAGATATAGTCTGTGTGTGTAGGAAACACCGTTCTTTTCTTCTGAGCACACTCAAGTTTCCTGCTGTATTAGAGACTCTAGAAAGCAAGAGCGTGCTTCTTGCTCTAAATCAGAGTGTGATCCAAGGATGAGAACGATTCCGTGTTTTTCCCTTCAGAAATGGAGTTAAATCCCAGGCTCTGTGTCTTCTTACAAACAAGACTTCGTTTCAGGTAAGGGCAGTCACTTTTCAACTCAAAGGAACTACTTCATACACGAAGCTAATACGTTTGTCATCTTAAGTGCCAAGCATTGGATGTTAGAGGACCAGTGCTTTGTATCAGTTTCAGAAGCAGAGTTGGACTAGATATGGTCCGTATGTGTAAAAAACACCGTTCTTTGGTCTCAGCACACTCACGTTTCCTGCTGTATTAGAGACTCTCGAAAGCAAGAGTGTGCTTCGTTCTCTAAAGCAGAGTGTGAACAATGGATGAGAACTGTGTTGTGTGTTTCCCTTCAGAAATGGAGTTAAATCCCAGGCTCTGTGTCTTCCTACAAGCAAGACTTCGTTTCAGGTATGGGCAGTCACTTTTCAACTCAAAGGAACTACTTCATACACGAAGCTAACACGTTTGTCATCTTAACTGCCAAGCATTGGATGTTAGAGCACCAGTGCTTTGTATCAGTTTCAGAAGCAGAGTTGGACTAGATATGGTCCGTATGTGTAAAAAACACCGTTCTTTAGTCTCAGGACACTCACGTTTCTTGCTGTATTAGAGACACTAGAAAGCAAGAGTGTGCTTCCTTCTCTAAAGCAGAGTGTGAACAATGGATGAGAACTCTGTTGTGTGTTTCCCTTCAGAAATGGAGTTAAACCCCCGGCTCTGTGTCTTCGTACAAGTAAGACTTAATTTCAGGTAAGGGCAGTCACTTTTCAGCTCAATCGAACTACATCTTTCACGGAGCTCACACGTTTCCAATCTTAACCGACAAGCATCCGATGTTAGAGGACCAGTGCTTTGTATCAGTTTCAGAAGCAGAGTTGGACTAGATATGGTCCGTATGTGTAGGAAACAACGTTCTTTTGTTCTCAGCACACACACCTTTCCTGATGTCTTAGAGAATCTAGAAAGCAAGACCGTGCTTCTTGCTCTAAAGCAGAGTGTGATCAATGGATGATAACTCTGCTGTGGGTTTAACATCAGAAATGGAGTTAAATCCCAGGCTCTGCGTCTTCCTACAAGGAGGGCTTTGATTCAAGGAAGGGCTATTACTTTACAGCTCAATAAACTACATCATTCACGACGCTCACAAGTTTCTCATCTTAACTGAGAGGCATTGGATGTTAGAGGACCTTTGCTTTGTAACATTTTCAAGCAGAGTTGAACTAGATATGGTCCGTATGTATGGGAAACACCGTTCTTTTCTTCTGAGCACACACACGTTTCCTCGGTATTAGAGACTCTAGAATGCAAGGGCGTGCTTCTTGCTCTAAAGCAGTGTGTGATCCATGGATGAGTACTGTGTTGTGTGTTTCCCTTCACAAATGGAGTTAAACCCCAGGCTCTGTGTCTTCCTACAAGCAAGACTTCGTTTCAGGTAAGGGCAGTCACTTTTCAGCTCAAATGAACAACATCATTAACGAAGCTCACACGTTTCTCATCTTAACTGAGAAGCATTGGTTGATAGAGGACTGTTGCTTTGTATCAATTTCAAGCAGAGTTGAACTAGATATGGACCGTATGTATAGGAAACACGTTTCTCTTCTTCTGAGCACACTCAAGTTTCCTGCTGTATTAGAGACTCTAGAAAGCAAGAGTGTCCTTCTTGCTCTAAAGCAGAGTGTGATCCATGGATGAGAACTGTGTTGTGTGTTTCCCTTCAGAAATGGAGTTAAATCCCAGGCTCTGTGTCTTCCTACAAGCAAGACTTCATTTCAAGTAAGGGCAGTCACTTTTCAGCTCAAACGAAATACATCGTTCAGGAAGCTGACACGTTTCTCATCTTAACTGAGAAGCATTGGATGTTATAGGACCAGTGCTTTGTATCAGTTTCAGAAGCAGAGATGAACTAGATATGGTCCGTATGTGTAGGAAACACCGTTCTGTTGTTGTGAGCACACTCAAGTCTCCTGCTGTCTTAGAGACTCTAGAAAGCAAGAGCGTGCTTCTAGATGTAAAGCAGAGTGTGCTCAATGGATGAGAACTCTGCTGTGTGTTTCACTTCAGAAATGGAGTTAAATCCTAGGCTCTTAGTCTTCCTACAAGCAAGACTTCTTTTCATGTAAGGGCAGTTACTTTACAGCTCAAATGAACTTCAACGTTCACGAAGCTCACACGTTTCTCACCTAAACTGACAAGCATTGGATGTTAGAGGACCTCTGATTTGTTTCAGTTTCAGAAGCAGAGATGAACTAGATATGGTCCGTATGTGTAGGAAACACCATTCATTTGTTCTCAGCACACTCAAGTTTCCTGCTGTCTTAGAGATTCTAGAAAGCTAGAGCGTGCTTCTTGCTCTAAAGCAGAGTGTGTTCAATGGATTAGAACTCTGTTGTGTGTTTCACTTCAGAAATGGAGTTAAATCCCAGGCTCTGAGTCTTCCTACAAGCAAGACTTCGTTTCAGGTAAGGGCAGTTACTTTAGGCTCAAACAAACTACATCGTTCACGAACCTCACACGTTTCTCATCTTAACTGAGAAGCATTGGATGATAGAGGACTGTTGCTTTGTATCAATTTCAAGCAGAGTTGAACTAGATATGGACCGTATGTATAGGAAACACGGTTCTCTTCTTCTGAGCACACTCAAGTTTCCTGCTGTATTAGAGACTCTAGAAAGCAAGAGTGTCCTTCTTGCTCTAAAGCAGAGTGTGATCCATGGATGAGAACTGTGTTGTGTGTTTCCCTTCAGAAATGGAGTAAATCCCAGGCTCTGTGTCTTCCTACAAGCAAGACTTCGTTTCAAGTAAGGGCAGTCACTTTTCAGCTCAAACGAACAACACCGTTCACGAAGCTCACACGTTTCTCATCTTAACTGACAAGCATTGGATGTTAGAGGACCAGTGCTGTGTATCAGTTTCAGAAGCAGAGATGAACTAGATATGGTCCGTATGTGTAGGAAACACCGTTCATTTGTTCTCATCACACACATGTTTCCTGCTGTCTTAGAGACTCTAGAAAGCAAGAGCGTGCTTCTTGCTCTAAAGCAGAGTGTGAACAATGGATGAGAACTCTGCTGTGTGTTTCACTTCAGAAATGGAGTTAAATCCCAGGCTCTGTGTCTTCCTACAAGCAAGACTTCGTTTCAGGTAAGGGCATTCACTTTTCAGCTCAAACGAACTACATCGTTCACGAAGCTAACAAGTTTCCCATCTTAACTGACAATCATTGGATGTTAGAGGACCAGTGCTTTTTATCAGTTTCAGAAGCAGAGATGAACTAGATATGGTCCGTATGTGTAGGAAACACCGTTCTTTTGTTCTGAGCATACTCAAGTTTCATGCTGTATTAGAGACTCTAGAATGCAAGAGCATGCTTCTTGCTCTAAAGCAGAGTGTGAACAATGCATGAGAACTCTGGAGTATGTTTCACTTCAGAAATTTAGTTAAATCCCTGGCTCTGAGTATTCCTCCAAGGAAGACTTTGTTTCAGGTAAGGGCAGTCACTTTTCAGCTCAAAGGAACTGCATGTTCAGGAAGCTCACACGGTTCTCGTCTTAACTGACAAGCATTGGATGTTAGAGTACCAGTGCTCTTGTATCTGTTTCAGAAGCAGAGTTGGGCTAGATATGATCCGTATGTGTAGGAAACACAGTTCATTTGTTCTCAGCACACTCAAGTTTCCTGATGTCTTACAGATTCTAGAAAGCTAGAGCGTGCTTCTTGCTCTAAAGCAGAGTGTGATCAATGGATGAGAACTCTGTTGTGTGTTTCACTTCAGAAAAGGAGTTAAATCCCTGGCTTTGATTCTTCTTACAAGCAAGACTTCGTTTCAGGTAAGGGCAGGTACTTTACAGATCAAACGAACTACACCGTTCACGAAACTCACACGTTTCTCATCTCAACTGAAAGCATTGGATGTTATAGGACCAGTGCTTTGTATCAGTTTCAGAAGCAGAGATGAACTAGATATGGTCCGTATGTGTAGGAAACACCGTTCTGTTGTTGTGAGCACACTCAAGTCTCCTGCTGTCTTAGAGACTCTAGAAAGCAAGAGCGTGCTTCTTGATGTAAAGCAGAGTGTGCTCAATGGATGAGAACTCTGCTGTGTGTTTCACTTCAGAAATGGAGTTAAATCCTAGGCTCTTAGTCTTCCTACAAGCAAGACTTCTTTTCATGTAAGGGCAGTTACTTTACAGCTCAAATGAACTTCAACGTTCACGAAGCTCACAAGTTTCTCACCTAAACTGACAAGCATTGGATGTTAGAGGACCTCTGATTTGTTAGAGTTTCAAAAGCAGAGATGAACTAGATATGATCCGTATGTGTAGGATACACCGTTGTTTTGTTCTGAGCACACTCAAGTTTCCTGCTGTATTAGAGACTCTAGAAAGCAAGAGCGTGCTTCTTGCTCTAAAGCAGAGTGTGAACAATGCATGAGAACTCTGTTGTGTGTTTCACTTCAGAAAAGGAGTTAAATCCCTGGCTTTGATTCTTCCTACAAGCAAGACTTCGTTTCAGGTAAGGACAGGTACTTTACAGATCAAACGAACTACGCCGTTCACGAAACTCACACGTTTCTCATCTTAACTGAAAGCATTGGATGTTAGAGGACCAGTGGGTTTTTTCAGTTTCAGAGCAGAGTTGAACTAGATATGGTCCGTATGTATAGGAAACACGGTTCTATTCTTATGAGCACACTCAAGTTTCCTGCTGTATTAAAGAATCTAGAAAGCAAGAGCGTTCTTCTTGCTCTAAAGCAGAGTGTGATCCATGGATGAGAACTGTGTTGTGTGTTTCCCTTCAGAAATGGAGTTAAATCCTAGGCTCTTAGTCTTCCTACAAGCAAGACTTCTTTTCATGTATGGGCAGTTACTTTACAGCTCAAAAGAACTTCATCGTTCACGAAGCTCACACGTTTCTGCTCTAAACTGACAAGCATTGGATGTTAGAGGACCTCTGATTTGTTAGAGTTTCAAAAGCAGAGATGAACTAGATATGGTCCGTATGTGTAGGATACACCGTTCTTTTGTTCTGAGCACACTCAAGTTTCCTGCTGTATTAGAGACTCTAGAAAGCAAGAGCGTGCTTCTTGCTCTAAAGCAGAGTGTGAACAATGCATGAGAACTCTGCTGTGTGTTTCACTTCAGAAATGGAGTTAAATCCCTGGCTCTGAGTATTCCTCCAAGGAAGACTTTGTTTCAGGTAAGGGCAGTCACTTTTCAGCTCAAAGGAACTGCATGTTCAGGAAGCTCACACGGTTCTCGTCTTAACTGACAAGCATTGGATGTTAGAGTACCAGTGCATTGTATCTGTTTCAGAAGCAGAGTTGGACTAGATATGATCCGTATGTGTAGGAAACACAGTTCATTTGTTCTCAGCACACTCAAGTTTCCTGATGTCTTACAGATTCTAGAAAGCTAGAGCGTGCTTCTTGCTCTAAAGCAGAGTGTGATCAATGGATGAGAACTCTGTTGTGTGTTTCACTTCAGAAAAGGAGTTAAATCCCTGGCTTTGATTCTTCCTACAAGCAAGACTTCGTTTCAGGTAAGGGCAGGTACTTTACAGATCAAAGGAACTACACCGTTCACGAAACTCACACGTTTCTCATCTTAACTGAAAGCATTGGATGTTAGAGGACCAGTGAGTTTTTTCAGTTTCAGAAGCAGAGTTGAACTAGATATGGTCCGTATGTATAGGAAACACGGTTCTATTCTTATGAGCACACTCAAGTTTCCTGCTGTATTAAAGACTCTAGAAAGCAAGAGCGTTCTTCTTGCTCTAAAGCAGAGTGTGATCCATGGATGAGAACTGTGTTGTGTGTTTCCCTTCAGAAATGGAGTTAAATCCTAGGCTCTTAGTCTTCCTACAAGCAAGACTTCTTTTCATGTAAGGGCAGTTACTTTACAGCTCAAACGAACTTCATCGTTCACGAAGCTCACACGTTTCTGATCTAAACTGACAAGCATTGGATGTTAGAGGACCTCTGATTTGTTAGAGTTTCAAAAGCAGAGATGAACTAGATATGGTCCGTATGTGTAGGATACACCGTTCTTTTTTTCTGAGCACACTCAAGTTTCCTGCTGTATTAGAGACTCTAGAAAGCAAGAGCGTGCTTCTTGCTCTAAAGCAGAGTGTGAACAATGCATGAGAACTCTGCTGTGTGTTTCACTTCAGAAATGGAGTTAAATCCCTGGCTCTGTGTCTTCCTACAATCAAGACTTCATTTCAGGTAAGGGCAGTCACTTTTCAGCTCAAAAGTACTACATCGTTCACGAAGCTCACAAGTTTCCAATCTTAACTGACAAGCATCGGATGTTAGAGGACCAGTGCTTTGTATCAGTTTCAGAAGCATAGTTGGACTAGATATGGTCTGTATGTGTAGGAAACTCCGTTCTTTTGTTCTCATCACACACATGTTTCCTGCTGTCTTAGAGACTCTAGAAAGCAATAGCGTGCTTCTTGCTCTAAAGCAGAGTGTGAACAATGGATGAGAACTCTGCTGTGTGTTTCCCTTCAGAAATGGAGTTAAATCCCAGGCTCTGTTTCTTCCTACAAGCGGGACTTCGTTTCAGGTAAGGGCAGTCACTTTTCAGCTCAAATGAACAACATCATTAACGAAGCTCACACGTTTCTCATCTTAACTGACAATCATTGCATGTTAGAGGACCTGTGGTTTGTTTCATTTTCAGAAGCAGAGTTGGACTAGATATAGTCTGTGTGTGTAGGAAACACTGTTCTTTTCTTCTGAGCACACTCAAGTTTCCTGCTGTATTAGAGACTCTAGAAAGCAAGAGCGTGCTTCTTGCTCTAAAGCAGAGTGTGATCCATTGATGAGAACGATTCTGTGTTTTTCCCTTCAGAAATGGAGTTAAATCCCAGGCTTTGTGTCTTCCTACAAGCAAGACTTCCTTTCAGGTATGGGCAATCACTTTTCAACTCAAAGGAACTACTTCATACACGAAGCTAACACGTTTGTCATCTTAACTGCCAAGCATTGGATGTTAGAGCACCAGTGCTTTGTATCAGTTTCAGAAGCAGAGTTGGACTAGATATGGTCCGTATGTGTAAAAAACACCGTTCTTTAGTCTCAGGACACTCACGTTTCCTGCTGTATTAGAGACTCTAGAAAGCAAGAGTGTGCTTCCTTCTCTAAAGCAGAGTGTGAACAATGGATGAGAACTCTGTTGTGTGTTTCCCTTTAGAAATGGAGTTAAATCCCAGGCTCTGTGTATTCCTACAAGCAAGACTTCATTTCAAGTAAGGGCAGTCACTTTTCAGCTCAAACGAACTACATCGTTCACGAAGCTCACATGTTTCTCATCTTAACTGAGAAGCATTGGATGATAGAGGACTGTTGCTTTGTATCAATTTCAAGCAGAGTTGTACTAGATATGGACCGTATGTATAGGAAACACGGTTCTCTTCTTCTGAGCACACTCAAGTTTCCTGCTGTATTAGAGACTCTAGAAAGCAAGAGTGTCCTTCTTGCTCTAAAGCAGAGTGTGATCCATGGATGAGAACTGTGTTTTGTGTTTCCCTTCAGAAATGGAGTTAAATCCCAGTCTCTGTGTCTTCCTACAAGCAAGACTTCATTTCAAGTAAGGGCAGTCACTTTTCAGCTCAAACGAAATACATCGTTCAGGAAGCTAACACATTTCTCATCTTAACTGACAAGCATTGGATGTTATAGGACCAGTGCTTTGTATCAGTTTCAGAAGCAGAGATGAACTAGATATGGTCCGTATGTGTAGGAAACACCGTTCTGTTGTTGTGAGCACACTCAAGTCTCCTGCTGTCTTAGAGACTCTAGAAAGCAAGAGCGTGCTTCTTGATGTAAAGCAGAGTGTGCTCAATGGATGAGAACTCTGCTGTGTGTTTCACTTCAGAAATGGAGTTAAATCCTAGGCTCTTAGTCTTCCTACAAGCAAGACTTCTTTTCATGTAAGGGCAGTTACTTTACAGCTCAAATGAACTTCAACGTTCACGAAGCTCACAAGTTTCTCACCTAAACTGACAAGCATTGGATGTTAGAGGACCTCTGATTTGTTAGAGTTTCAAAAGCAGAGATGAACTAGATATGATCCGTATGTGTAGGATACACCGTTGTTTTGTTCTGAGCACACTCAAGTTTCCTGCTGTATTAGAGACTCTAGAAAGCAAGAGCGTGCTTCTTGCTCTAAAGCAGAGTGTGAACAATGCATGAGAACTCTGTTGTGTGTTTCACTTCAGAAAAGGAGTTAAATCCCTGGCTTTGATTCTTCCTACAAGCAAGACTTCGTTTCAGGTAAGGACAGGTACTTTACAGATCAAACGAACTACGCCGTTCACGAAACTCACACGTTTCTCATCTTAACTGAAAGCATTGGATGTTAGAGGACCAGTGGGTTTTTTCAGTTTCAGAGCAGAGTTGAACTAGATATGGTCCGTATGTATAGGAAACACGGTTCTATTCTTATGAGCACACTCAAGTTTCCTGCTGTATTAAAGAATCTAGAAAGCAAGAGCGTTCTTCTTGCTCTAAAGCAGAGTGTGATCCATGGATGAGAACTGTGTTGTGTGTTTCCCTTCAGAAATGGAGTTAAATCCTAGGCTCTTAGTCTTCCTACAAGCAAGACTTCTTTTCATGTATGGGCAGTTACTTTACAGCTCAAACGAACTTCATCGTTCACGAAGCTCACACGTTTCTGATCTAAACTGACAAGCATTGGATGTTAGAGGACCTCTGATTTGTTAGAGTTTCAAAAGCAGAGATGAACTAGATATGGTCCGTATGTGTAGGATACACCGTTCTTTTGTTCTGAGCACACTCAAGTTTCCTGCTGTATTAGAGACTCTAGAAAGCAAGAGCGTGCTTCTTGCTCTAAAGCAGAGTGTGAACAATGCATGAGAACTCTGCTGTGAGTTTCACTTCAGAAATGGAGTTAAATCCCTGGCTCTGAGTATTCCTCCAAGGAAGACTTTGTTTCAGGTAAGGGCAGTCACTTTTCAGCTCAAAGGAACTGCATGTTCAGGAAGCTCACACGGTTCTCGTCTTAACTGACAAGCATTGGATGTTAGAGTACCAGTGCATTGTATCTGTTTCAGAAGCAGAGTTGGACTAGATATGATCCGTATGTGTAGGAAACACAGTTCATTTGTTCTCAGCACACTCAAGTTTCCTGATGTCTTACAGATTCTAGAAAGCTAGAGCGTGCTTCTTGCTCTAAAGCAGAGTGTGATCAATGGATGAGAACTCTGTTGTGTGTTTCACTTCAGAAAAGGAGTTAAATCCCTGGCTTTGATTCTTCCTACAAGCAAGACTTCGTTTCAGGTAAGGGCAGGTACTTTACAGATCAAAGGAACTACACCGTTCACGAAACTCACACGTTTCTCATCTTAACTGAAAGCATTGGATGTTAGAGGACCAGTGAGTTTTTTCAGTTTCAGAAGCAGAGTTGAACTAGATATGGTCCGTATGTATAGGAAACACGGTTCTATTCTTATGAGCACACTCAAGTTTCCTGCTGTATTAAAGACTCTAGAAAGCAAGAGCGTTCTTCTTGCTCTAAAGCAGAGTGTGATCCATGGATGAGAACTGTGTTGTGTGTTTCCCTTCAGAAATGGAGTTAAATCCTAGGCTCTTAGTCTTCCTACAAGCAAGACTTCTTTTCATGTAAGGGCAGTTACTTTACAGCTCAAACGAACTTCATCGTTCACGAAGCTCACACGTTTCTGATCTAAACTGACAAGCATTGGATGTTAGAGGACCTCTGATTTGTTAGAGTTTCAAAAGCAGAGATGAACTAGATATGGTCCGTATGTGTAGGATACACCGTTCTTTTTTTCTGAGCACACTCAAGTTTCCTGCTGTATTAGAGACTCTAGAAAGCAAGAGCATGCTTCTTGCTCTAAAGCAGAGTGTGAACAATGCATGAGAACTCTGCTGTGTGTTTCACTTCAGAAATGGAGTTAAATCCCTGGCTCTGTGTCTTCCTACAATCAAGACTTCATTTCAGGTAAGGGCAGTCACTTTTCAGCTCAAAAGAACTACATCGTTCACGAAGCTCACAAGTTTCCAATCTTAACTGACAAGCATCGGATGTTAGAGGACCAGTGCTTTGTATCAGTTTCAGAAGCATAGTTGGACTAGATATGGTCTGTATGTGTAGGAAACTCCGTTCTTTTGTTCTCATCACACACATGTTTCCTGCTGTCTTAGAGACTCTAGAAAGCAATAGCGTGCTTCTTGCTCTAAAGCAGAGTGTGAACAATGGATGAGAACTCTGCTGTGTGTTTCCCTTCAGAAATGGAGTTAAATCCCAGGCTCTGTGTCTTCCTACAAGCGGGACTTCGTTTCAGGTAAGGGCAGTCACTTTTCAGCTCAAATGAACAACATCATTAACGAAGCTCACACGTTTCTCATCTTAACTGACAATCATTGCATGTTAGAGGACCTGTGGTTTGTTTCTGTTTCAGAAGCAGAGTTGGACTAGATATAGTCTGTGTGTGTAGGAAACACTGTTCTTTTCTTCTGAGCACACTCAAGTTTCCTGCTGTATTAGAGACTCTAGAAAGCAAGAGCGTGCTTCTTGCTCTAAAGCAGAGTGTGATCCATTGATGAGAACGATTCTGTGTTTTTCCCTTCAGAAATGGAGTTAAATCCCAGGCTTTGTGTCTTCCTACAAGCAAGACTTCGTTTCAGGTATGGGCAATCACTTTTCAACTCAAAGGAACTACTTCATACACGAAGCTAACACGTTTGTCATCTTAACTGCCAAGCATTGGATGTTAGAGCACCAGTGCTTTGTATCAGTTTCAGAAGCAGAGTTGGACTAGATATGGTCCGTATGTGTAAAAAACACCGTTCTTTAGTCTCAGGACACTCACGTTTCCTGCTGTATTAGAGACTCTAGAAAGCAAGAGTGTGCTTCCTTCTCTAAAGCAGAGTGTGAACAATGGATGAGAACTCTGTTGTGTGTTTCCCTTTAGAAATGGAGTTAAATCCCAGGCTCTGTGTATTCCTACAAGCAAGACTTCATTTCAAGTAAGGGCAGTCACTTTTCAGCTCAAACGAACTACATCGTTCACGAAGCTCACATGTTTCTCATCTTAACTGAGAAGCATTGGATGATAGAGGACTGTTGCTTTGTATCAATTTCAAGCAGAGTTGTACTAGATATGGACCGTATGTATAGGAAACACGGTTCTCTTCTTCTGAGCACACTCAAGTTTCCTGCTGTATTAGAGACTCTAGAAAGCAAGAGTGTCCTTCTTGCTCTAAAGCAGAGTGTGATCCATGGATGAGAACTGTGTTGTGTGTTTCCCTTCAGAAATGGAGTTAAATCCCAGTCTCTGTGTCTTCCTACAAGCAAGACTTCGTTTCAAGTAAGGGCAGTCACTTTTCAGCTCAAACGAACAACACCGTTCACGAAGCTCACCCGTTTCTCATCTTAACTGACAAGCATTGGATGTTAGAGGACCAGTGCTGTGTATCAGTTTCAGAAGCAGAGATGAACTAGATATGGTCCGTATGTGTAGGAAACACCGTTCTTTTGTTCTCATCATACACATGTTTCCTGCTGTCTTAGAGACTCTAGAAAGCAAGAGCGTGCTTCTTGCTCTAAAGCAGAGTGTGAACAATGGATGAGAACTCTGCTGTGTGTTTCACTTCAGAAATGGAGTTAAATCCCAGGCTCTTAGTCTTCCTACAAGCAAGACTTCATTTCAGGTAAGGGCAGTCACTTTTCAGCTCAAACGAACTACATCGTTCACGAAGCTAACAAGTTTCCCATCTAACTGACAATCATTGGATGTTAGAGGACCAGTGCTTTTTATCAGTTTCAGAAGCAGAGATGAACTAGATATGGTCCGTATGTGTAGGAAACACCGTTCTTTTGTTCTGAGCACACTCAAGTTTCATGCTGTATTAGAGACTCTAGAATGCAAGAGCATGCTTCTTGCTCTAAAGCAGAGTGTGAACAATGCATGAGAACTCTGCTGTGTGTTTCACTTCAGAAATGGAGTTAAATCCTAGGCTCTTAGTCTTCCTACAAGCAAGACTTCTTTTCATGTAAGGGCAGTTACTTTACAGCTCAAACGAACTTCATCGTTCACGAAGCTCACACGTTTCTCATCTAAACTGACAAGCATTGGATGTTAGAGGACCTCTGATTTGTTAGAGTTTCAAAAGCAGAGATGAACTAGATATGGTCCGTATGTGTAGGATACACCGTTCTTTTGTTCTGAGCACACTCAAGTTTCCTGCTGTATTAGAGACTCTAGAAAGCAAGAGCGTGCTTCTTGCTCTAAAGCAGAGTGTGAACAATGCATGAGAACTCTGTTGTGTGTTTCACTTCAGAAAAGGAGTTAAATCCCTGGCTTTGATTCTTCCTACAAGCAAGACTTCGTTTCAGGTAAGGACAGGTACTTTACAGATCAAACGAACTACACCGTTCACGAAACTCACACGTTTCTCATCTTAACTGAAAGCATTGGATGTTAGAGGACCAGTGGGTTTTTTCAGTTTCAGAGCAGAGTTGAACTAGATATGGTCCGTATGTATAGGAAACACGGTTCTATTCTTATGAGCACACTCAAGTTTCCTGCTGTATTAAAGACTCTAGAAAGCAGGAGCGTTCTTCTTGCTCTAAAGCAGAGTGTGATCCATGGATGAGAACTGTGTTGTGTGTTTCCCTTCAGAAATGGAGTTAAATCCTAGGCTCTTAGTCTTCCTACAAGCAAGACTTCTTTTCATGTAAGGGCAGTTACTTTACAGCTCAAACGAACTTCATCGTTCACGAAGCTCACACGTTTCTGATCTAAACTGACAAGCATTGGATGTTAGAGGACCTCTGATTTGTTAGAGTTTCAAAAGCAGAGATGAACTAGATATGGTCCGTATGTGTAGGATACACCGTTCTTTTTTTCTGAGCACACTCAAGTTTCCTGCTGTATTAGAGACTCTAGAAAGCAAGAGCATGCTTCTTGCTCTAAAGCAGAGTGTGAACAATGCATGAGAACTCTGCTGTGTGTTTCACTTCAGAAATGGAGTTAAATCCCTGGCTCTGTGTCTTCCTACAATCAAGACTTCATTTCAGGTAAGGGCAGTCACTTTTCAGCTCAAAAGTACTACATCGTTCACGAAGCTCACAAGTTTCCAATCTTAACTGACAAGCATCGGATGTTAGAGGACCAGTGCTTTGTATCAGTTTCAGAAGCATAGTTGGACTAGATATGGTCTGTATGTGTAGGAAACTCCGTTCTTTTGTTCTCATCACACACATGTTTCCTGCTGTCTTAGAGACTCTAGAAAGCAATAGCGTGCTTCTTGCTCTAAAGCAGAGTGTGAACAATGGATGAGAACTCTGCTGTGTGTTTCCCTTCAGAAATGGAGTTAAATCCCAGGCTCTGTGTCTTCCTACAAGCGGGACTTCGTTTCAGGTAAGGGCAGTCACTTTTCAGCTCAAATGAACAACATCATTAACGAAGCTCACACGTTTCTCATCTTAACTGACAATCATTGCATGTTAGAGGACCTGTGGTTTGTTTCAGTTTCAGAAGCAGAGTTGGACTAGATATAGTCTGTGTGTGTAGGAAACACTGTTCTTTTCTTCTGAGCACACTCAAGTTTCCTGCTGTATTAGAGACTCTAGAAAGCAAGAGCGTGCTTCTTGCTCTAAAGCAGAGTGTGATCCATTGATGAGAACGATTCTGTGTTTTTCCCTTCAGAAATGGAGTTAAATCCCAGGCTTTGTGTCTTCCTACAAGCAAGACTTCGTTTCAGGTATGGGCAATCACTTTTCAACTCAAAGGAACTACTTCATACACGAAGCTAACACGTTTGTCATCTTAACTGCCAAGCATTGGATGTTAGAGCACCAGTGCTTTGTATCAGTTTCAGAAGCAGAGTTGGAGTAGATATGGTCCGTATGTGTAAAAAACACCGTTCTTTAGTCTCAGGACACTCACGTTTCCTGCTGTATTAGAGACTCTAGAAAGCAAGAGTGTGCTTCCTTCTCTAAAGCAGAGTGTGAACAATGGATGAGAACTCTGTTGTGTGTTTCCCTTTAGAAATGGAGTTAAATCCCAGGCTCTGTGTATTCCTACAAGCAAGACTTCATTTCAAGTAAGGGCAGTCACTTTTCAGCTCAAACGAACCACATCGTTCACGAAGCTCACATGTTTCTCATCTTAACTGAGAAGCATTGGATGATAGAGGACTGTTGCTTTGTATCAATTTCAAGCAGAGTTGTACTAGATATGGACCGTATGTATAGGAAACACGGTTCTCTTCTTCTGAGCACACTCAAGTTTCCTGCTGTATTAGAGACTCTAGAAAGCAAGAGTGTCCTTCTTGCTCTAAAGCAGAGTGTGATCCATGGATGAGAACTGTGTTGTGTGTTTCCCTTCAGAAATGGAGTTAAATCCCAGTCTCTGTGTCTTCCTACAAGCAAGACTTCATTTCAAGTAAGGGCAGTCACTTTTCAGCTCAAACGAAATACATCGTTCAGGAAGCTAACACATTTCTCATCTTAACTGACAAGCATTGGATGTTATAGGACCAGTGCTTTGTATCAGTTTCAGAAGCAGAGATGAACTAGATATGGTCCGTATGTGTAGGAAACACCGTTCTGTTGTTGTGAGCACACTCAAGTCTCCTGCTGTCTTAGAGACTCTAGAAAGCAAGAGCGTGCTTCTTGATGTAAAGCAGAGTGTGCTCAATGGATGAGAACTCTGCTGTGTGTTTCACTTCAGAAATGGAGTTAAATCCTAGGCTCTTAGTCTTCCTACAAGCAAGACTTCTTTTCATGTAAGGGCAGTTACTTTACAGCTCAAATGAACTTCAACGTTCACGAAGCTCACAAGTTTCTCACCTAAACTGACAAGCATTGGATGTTAGAGGACCTCTGATTTGTTTCAGTTTCAGAAGCAGAGATGAACTAGATATGGTCCGTATGTGTAGGAAACACCGTTCATTTGTTCTCAGCACACTCAAGTTTCCTGCTGTCTTAGAGATTCTAGAAAGCTAGAGCGTGCTTCTTGCTCTAAAGCAGAGTGTGTTCAATGGATTAGAACTCTGTTGTGTGTTTCACTTCAGAAATGGAGTTAAATCCCAGGCTCTGAGTCTTCCTACAAGCATGACTTCGGTTCAGGTAAGGGCAGTTACTTTAGGCTCAAACAAACTACATCGTTCACGAACCTCACACGTTTCTCATCTTAACTGAGAAGCATTGGATGATAGAGGACTGTTGCTTTGTATCAATTTCAAGCAGAGTTGAACTAGATATGGACCGTATGTATAGGAAACACGGATCTCTTCTTCTGAGCACACTCAAGTTTTCTGCTGTATTAGAGACTCTAGAAAGCAAGAGTGTCCTTCTTGCTCTAAAGCAGAGTGTGATCCATGGATGAGAACTGTGTTGTGTGTTTCCCTTCAGAAATGGAGTAAATCCCAGGCTCTGTGTCTTCCTACAAGCAAGACTTCGTTTCAAGTAAGGGCAGTCACTTTTCAGCTCAAACGAACAACACCGTTCACGAAGCTCACCCGTTTCTCATCTTAACTGACAAGCATTGGATGTTGGAGGACCAGTGCTGTGTATCAGTTTCAGAAGCAGAGATGAACTAGATATGGTCCGTATGTGTAGGAAACACCGTTCTTTTGTTCTCATCATACACATGTTTCCTGCTGTCTTAGAGACTCTAGAAAGCAAGAGCGTGCTTCTTGCTCTAAAGCAGAGTGTGAACAATGGATGAGAACTCTGCTGTGTGTTTCACTTCAGAAATGGAGTTAAATCCCAGGCTCTTAGTCTTCCTACAAGCAAGACTTCGTTTCAGGTAAGGGCAGTCACTTTTCAGCTCAAACGAACTACATCGTTCACGAAGCTAACAAGTTTCCCATCTAACTGACAATCATTGGATGTTAGAGGACCAGTGCTTTTTATCAGTTTCAGAAGCAGAGATGAACTAGATATGGTCCGTATGTGTAGGAAACACCGTTCTTTTGTTCTGAGCACACTCAAGTTTCATGCTGTATTAGAGACTCTAGAATGCAAGAGCATGCTTCTTGCTCTAAAGCAGAGTGTGAACAATGCATGAGAACTCTGCTGTGTGTTTCACTTCAGAAATGGAGTTAAATCCTAGGCTCTTAGTCTTCCTACAAGCAAGACTTCTTTTCATGTAAGGGCAGTTACTTTACAGCTCAAACGAACTTCATCGTTCACGAAGCTCACACGTTTCTCATCTAAAATGACAAGCATTGGATGTTAGAGGACCTCTGATTTGTTAGAGTTTCAAAAGCAGAGATGAACTAGATATGGTCCGTATGTGTAGGATACACCGTTCTTTTGTTCTGAGCACACTCAAGTTTCCTGCTGTATTAGAGACTCTAGAAAGCAAGAGCGTGCTTCTTGCTCTAAAGCAGAGTGTGAACAATGCATGAGAACTCTGTTGTGTGTTTCACTTCAGAAAAGGAGTTAAATCCCTGGCTTTGATTCTTCCTACAAGCAAGACTTCGTTTCAGGTAAGGACAGGTACTTTACAGATCAAACGAACTACACCGTTCACGAAACTCACACGTTTCTCATCTTAACTGAAAGCATTGGATGTTAGAGGACCAGTGGGTTTTTTCAGTTTCAGAGCAGAGTTGAACTAGATATGGTCCGTATGTATAGGAAACACGGTTCTATTCTTATGAGCACACTCAAGTTTCCTGCTGTATTAAAGACTCTAGAAAGCAGGAGCGTTCTTCTTGCTCTAAAGCAGAGTGTGATCCATGGATGAGAACTGTGTTGTGTGTTTCCCTTCAGAAATGGAGTTAAATCCTAGGCTCTTAGTCTTCCTACAAGCAAGACTTCTTTTCATGTAAGGGCAGTACTTTACAGCTCAAACGAACTTCATCGTTCACGAAGCTCACACGTTTCTGATCTAAACTGACAAGCATTGGATGTTAGAGGACCTCTGATTTGTTAGAGTTTCAAAAGCAGAGATGAACTAGATATGGTCCGTATGTGTAGGATACACCGTTCTTTTTTTCTGAGCACACTCAAGTTTCCTGCTGTATTAGAGACTCTAGAAAGCAAGAGCGTGCTTCTTGCTCTAAAGCAGAGTGTGAACAATGCATGAGAACTCTGCTGTGTGTTTTACTTCAGAAATGGAGTTAAATCCCTGGCTCTGAGTATTCCTCCAAGGAAGACTTTGTTTCAGGTAAGGGCAGTCACTTTTCAGCTCAAAGGAACTGCATGTTCAGGAAGCTCACACGGTTCTCGTCTTAACTGACAAGCATTGGATGTTAGAGTACCAGTGCTTTGTATCTGTTTCAGAAGCAGAGTTGGACTAGATATGATCTGTATGTGTAGGAAACACAGTTCATTTGTTCTCAGCACACTCAAGTTTCCTGATGTCTTACAGATTCTACAAAGCTAGAGCGTGCTTCTTGTTCTAAAGCAGAGTGTGATCAATGGATGAGAACTCTGTTGTGTGTTTCACTTCAGAAAAGGAGTTAAATCCCTGGCTTTGATTCTTCCTACAAGCAAGACTTCGTTTCAGGTAAGGGCAGGTACTTTACAGATCAAAGGAACTACACCGTTCACGAAACTCACACGTTTCTCATCTTAACTGAAAGCATTGGATGTTAGAGGACCAGTGGGTTTTTTCAGTTTCAGAAGCAGAGTTGAACTAGATATGGTCCGTATGTATAGGAAACACGGTTCTATTCTTATGAGCACACTCAAGTTTCCTGCTGTATTAAAGACTCTAGAAAGCAAGAGCGTTCTTCTTGCTCTAAAGCAGAGTGTGATCCATGGATGAGAACTTTGTTGTGTGTTTCCCTTCAGAAATGGAGTTAAATCCTAGGCTCTTAGTCTTCCTACAAGCAAGACTTCTTTTCATGTAAGGGCAGTTACTTTACAGCTCAAACGAACTTCATCGTTCACGAAGCTCACACGTTTCTGATCTAAACTGACAAGCATTGGATGTTAGAGGACCTCTGATTTGTTAGAGTTTCAAAAGCAGAGATGAACTAGATATGGTCCGTATGTGTAGGATACACCGTTCTTTTTTTCTGAGCACACTCAAGTTTCCTGCTGTATTAGAGACTCTAGAAAGCAAGAGCGTGCTTCTTGCTCTAAAGCAGAGTGTGAACAATGCATGAGAACTCTGCTGTGTGTTTCACTTCAGAAATGGAGTTAAATCCCTGGCTCTGTGTCTTCCTACAATCAAGACTTCATTTCAGGTAAGGGCAGTCACTTTTCAGCTCAAAAGAGCTACATTGTTCACGAAGCTCACAAGTTTCCAATCTTAACTGACAAGCATCGGATGTTAGAGGACCAGTGCTTTGTATCAGTTTCAGAAGCATAGTTGGACTAGATATGGTCTGTATGTGTAGGAAACTCCGTTCTTTTGTTCTCATCACACACATGTTTCCTGCTGTCTTAGAGACTCTAGAAAGCAATAGCGTGCTTCTTGCTCTAAAGCAGAGTGTGAACAATGCATGAGAACTCTGCTGTGTGTTTCACTGCAGAAATGGAGTTATATCCCTGGCTCTGTGTCTTCCTACAATCAAGACTTCATTTCAGGTAAGGGCAGTCACTTTTCAGCTCAAATGAACTACATCGTTCACGAAGCTTACACGTTTCTCATCTTAACTGCCAAGCATTGGATGTTAGAGGACCAGTGCTTTGTATCAGTTTCAGAAGCATAGTTGGACTAAATATGGTCCGTATGTGTAGGAAACACCGTTCTTTTGTTCTCATCACACACATGTTTCCTGCTGTCTTAGAGACTCTAGAAAGCAAGAGCGTGCTTCTTGCTCTAAAGCAGAGTGTGAACAATGGATGAGAACTCTGCTGTGTGTTTCACTTCAGAAATGGAGTTAAATACCAGGCTCTGTGTCTTCCTACAATCAAGACTTCGTTTCAGGTAAGGGCAGTCACTTTTCAGCTCAAACGAACAACATCATTCACGAAGCTCACACGTTTCTCATCTTAACTGACAATCATTGCATGTTAGAGGCCCTGTGGTTTGTTTCAGTTTCAGAAGCAGAGTTGGAATAGATATAGTCTGTGTGTGTAGGAAACACCGTTCTTTTCTTCTGAGCACACTCAAATTTCCTGCTGTATTAGAGACTCTAGAAAGCAAGAGCGTGCTTCTTGCTCTAAAGCAGAGTGTGATCCATGGATGAGAACGATTCTGTGTTTTTCCCTTCAGAAATGGAGTTAAATCCCAGGCTCTGTGTCTTCCTACAAGCAAGACTTCGTTTCAGGTAAGGGCAGTCACTTTTCAACTCAAAGGAACTACTTCATACACGAAGCTAACACGTTTGTCATCTTAACTGCCAAGCATTGGATGTTAGAGGACCAGTGCTTTGTATCAGTTTCAGAAGCAGAGTTGGACTAGATATGGTCCATATGTGTAAAAAAATACCGTTCTTTGTTCTCAGCACACACACGTTTCCTGCTGTATTAGAGACTCTAGAAAGCAAGAGTGTGCTTCCTTCTCTAAAGCAGAGTGTGAACAATGGATGAGAACTCTGTTGTGTGTTTCCCTTCAGAAACAGAGTTAAATCCCAGGCTCTGTGTATTCCTACAAGCAAGACTTCATTTCAAGTAAGGGCAGTCACTTTTCAGCTCAAACGAACTACATCGTTCAGGAAGCTAACACGTTTCTCATCTTAACTGACAAGCATTGGATGTTAGAGTACCAGTGCTTTGTATCAGTTTCAGAAGCAGAGATGAACTAGATATGGTCTGTATGTGTAGGAAACACCGTTCTGTTGTTGTGAGCACTCTCAAGTCTCCTGCTGTCTTAGAGAATCTAGAAAGCAAGAGCGTGCTTCTTGATCTAAAGCAGAGTGTGATCCATGGATGAGAACTGTGTTGTGTGTTTCCCTTCAGAAATGGAGTTAAATCCCAGGCTCTGTGTCTTCCTACAAGCAAGACTTCATTTCAAGTAAGGGCAGTCACTTTTCAGCTCAAACCAAATACATCGTTCAGGAAGCTAACACGTTTCTCATCTTAACTGACAAGCATTGGATGTTAGAGGACCAGTGCTTTGTATCAGTTTCAGAAGCAGAGATGAACTAGATATGGTCCGTATGTGTAGGAAACACCGTTCTGTTGTTGTGAGCACACTAAAGTCTCCTGCTGTCTTAGAGACTCTAGAAAGCAAGAGCATGCTTCTTGATGTAAAGAAGAGTGTGCTCAATGGATGAGAACTCTGCTGTGTGTTTCACTTCAGAAATGGAGTTAAATCCTAGGCTCTTAGTCTTCCTACAAGCAAGACTTCTTTTCATGTAAGGGCAGTTACTTTACAGCTCAAATGAACTTCAACGTTCACGAAGCTCACACGTTTCTCACCTAAACTGACAAGCATTGGATGTTAGAGGACCTCTGATTTGTTTCAGTTTCAGAAGCAGAGATGAACTAGATATGGTCCGTATGTGTAGGAAACACCGTTCATTTGTTCTCAGCACACTCAAGTTTCCTGCTGTCTTAGAGATTCTAGAAAGCTAGAGCGTGCTTCTTGCTCTAAAGCAGAGTGTGTTCAATGGATTAGAACTCTGTTGTGTGTTTCACTTCAGAAATGGAGTTAAATCCCAGGCTCTGAGTCTTCCTACAAGCAAGACTTCGTTTCAGGTAAGGGCAGTTACTTTAGGCTCAAACAAATTACATCGTTCACGAACCTCACACGTTTCTCATCTTAACTGAGAAGCATTGGATGATAGAGGACTGTTGCTTTGTATCAATTTCAAGCAGAGTTGAACTAGATATGGACCATATGTATAGGAAACACGGTTCTCTTCTTCTGAGCACACTCAAGTTTCCTGCTGTATTAGAGACTCTAGAAAGCAAGAGTGTCCTTCTTGCTCTAAAGCAGAGTGTGATCCATGAATGAGAACTGTGTTGTGTGTTTCCCTTCAGAAATGGAGTAAATCCCAGGCTCTATGTCTTCCTACAAGCAAGACTTTGTTTCAAGTAAGGGCAGTCACTTTTCAGCTCAAACGAACAACATCGTTCACGAAGCTCACACGTTTCTCATCTTAACTGACAAGCATTGGATGTTATAGGACCAGTGCTTTGTATCAGTTTCAGAAGCAGAGATGAACTAGATATGGTCCGTATGTGTAGGAAACACCGTTCTGTTGTTGTGAGCACACTCAAGTCTCCTGCTGTCTTAGAGACTCTAGACAGCAAGAGCGTGCTTCTTGATCTAAAGCAGAGTGTGCTCAATGGATGAAACTCTGCTGTGTGTTTCACTTCAGAAATGGAGTTAAACCCGAGGCTCTTAGTCTTCCTACAAGCAAGACTTCTTTTCATGTAAGGGAAGTTACTTTACAGCTCAAACGAACTTCATCGTTCACGAAGCTCACACGTTTCTGATCTAAACTGACAAGCCTTGGATGTTAGAGGACCTCTGATTTGTTAGAGTTTCAAAAGCAGAGATGAACTAGATATGGCCCGTATGTGTAGCATACACCGTTCTTTTGTTCTGAGCACACTCAAGTTTCCTGCTGTATTAGAGACTCTAGAAAGCAAGAGCGTGCTTCTTGCTCTAAAGCAGAGTGTGAACAATGCATGAGAACTCTGCTGTGTGTTTCACTTCAGAAATGGAGTTAAATCCCTGGCTCTGTGTCTTCCTACAATCAAGACTTCATTTCAGGTAAGGGCAGTTAATTTTCAGCTCAAAAGAACTACATCGTTCACGAAGCTCACACGTTTCCAATCTTAACTGACAAGCATCAGATGTTAGAGGACCAGTGCTTTGTATCAGTTTCAGAAGCATAGTTGGACTAGATATGGTCTGTATGTGTAGGAAACTCCGTTCTTTTGTTCTCATCACACACATGTTTCCTGCTGTCTTAGAGACTCTAGAAAGCAATAGCGTGCTTCTTGCTCTAAAGCAGAGTGTGAACAATGGATGAGAACTCTGCTGTGTGTTTCCCTTCAGAAATGGAGATAAATCCCAGGCTCTGTGTCTTCCTACAAGCAAGACTTCGTTTCAGGTAGGGGCAGTCACTTTTCAGCTCAAATGAACAACATCATTAACGAAGCTCACACGCTTCTCATCTTAACTGACAATCATTGCATGTTAGAGGACCTGTGGTTTGTTTCAGTTTCAGAAGCAGAATTGGACTAGATATAGTCTGTGTGTGTAGGAAACACCGTTCTTTTCTTCTGAGCACACTCAAATTTCCTGCTGTATTAGAGACTCTAGAATGCAAGAGCGTGCTTCTTGCTCTAAAGCAGAGTGTGATCCATTGATGAGAACGATTCTGTGTTTTTCCCTTCAGAAATGGAGTTAAATCCCAGGCTCTGTGTCTTCCTACAAGCAAGACTTCGTTTCAGGTAAGGGCAGTCACTTTTCAACTCAAAGGAACTACTTCATACACGAAGCTAACACGTTTGTCATCTTAACTGCCAAGCATTGGATGTTAGAGCACCAGTGCTTTGTATTAGTTTCAGAAGCAGAGTTGGACTAGATATGGTCTGTATGTGTAAAAAACACCGTTCTTTAGTCTCAGCACACTCACGTTTCCTGCTGTATTAGAGACTCTAGAATGCAAGAGTGTGCTTCCTTCTCTAAAGCAGAGTGTGAACAATGGATGAGAACTCTGTTGTGTGTTTCCCTTCAGAAATGGAGTTAAATCCCAGGCTCTGTGTATTCCTACAAGCAAGAATTCATTTCAAGTAAGGGCAGTCACTTTTCAGCTCAAACTAACTACATCGTTCAGGAAGCTAACACGTTTTTCATGTTAACAGACAAGCATTGGATGTTAGAGTACCAGTGCTTTGTATCAGTTTCAGAAGCAGAGATGAACTAGATATGGTCCGTATGTGTAGGAAACACCGTTCTGTTGTTGTGAGCACACTCAAGTCCCCTGCTGTCTTAGAGACTCTAGAAAGCAAGAGCGTGCTTCTTGATCTAAAGCAGAGTGTGCTCAATGGATGAGAACTCTGCTGTGTGTTTCACTTCAGAAATGGAGTTAAATCCTAGGCTCTTAGTCTTCCTACAAGCAAGACTTCTTTTCATGTAAGGGCAGTTACTTTACAGCTCAAACGAACTTCATCGTTCACGAAGCTCACACGGTTCTCACCTATACTGACAAGCATTGGATGTTAGAGGACCTCTGATTTGTTTCAGTTTCAGAAGCAGAGATGAACTAGATATGGTCCGTATGTGTAGGAAACACCGTTCATTTGTTCTCAGCACACTCAAGTTTACTGCTGTCTTAGAGATTCTAGAAAGCTAGAGCGTGCTTCTTGCTCTAAAGCAGAGTGTGTTCAATGGATTAGAACTCTGTTGTGTGTTTCACTTCAGAAATGGAGTTAAATCCCAGGCTCTGAGTCTTCCTACAAGCAAGACTTCGTTTCAGGTAAGGGCATTTACTTTAGGCTCAAACAAACTACATCGTTCACGAAGCTCACACGTTTCTCATCTTAACTGAGAAGCATTGGATGATAGAGGACTGTTGCTTGGTATCAATTTCAAGCAGAGTTGAACTAGATATGGACCGTATGTATAGGAAACACGGTTCTCTTCTTCTGAGCACACTCAAGTTTCCTGCTGTATTAGAGACTCCAGAAAGCAAGAATGTCCTTCTTGCTCTAAAGCAGAGTGTGATCCATGGATGAGAACTCTGTTGTGTGTTTCCCTTCAGAAATGGAGTAAATCCCAGGCTCTGTGTCTTCCTACAAGCAAGACTTCGTTTCAAGTAAGGGCAGTCACTTTTCAGCTCAAACGAACTACATTGTTCACGAAGCTAACACGTTTCTCATCTTAACTGCCAAGCATTGGATGTAAGAGGACCAGTGCTTGTATCAGTTTCAGAAGCAGAGTTGGACTAGATATGGTCCGTATGTGTAAGAAACACCGTTCTTTGGTCTCAGCACACTCACGTTTCCTGCTGTATTAGAGACAATAGAAAGCAAGAGTGTGCTTCCTTCTCTAAAGCAGAGTGTGAACAATGGATGAGAACTGTGTTGTGTGTTTCCCTTCAGAAATGGAGAAAAATCCCAGGCTCTGTCTCTTCCTACAAGCAAGACTTTGTTTCAGGTAAGGGCAGTCACTTTTCAGCTCTATCGAACTACATCGTTCATGAAGCAAACAAGTTTTCCATCTTAACTGACAATCATTGGATGTTAGAGGACCAGTGCTTTATATCAGTTTCAGAAGCAGAGTTGGACTAGATATGATCCATATGTGTAGGAAACACAGTTCATTTGTTCTCAGCACACTCAAGTTTCCTGCTGTCTTAGAGATTCTAGACAGCTATAGTGTGCTTCTTGCTCGAAGCAGAGTGTGATCCATGGATGAGAACTGTGTTGTGTGTTTCCCTTCAGAAATGGAGTTAAATCCCAGGCTCTGTGTCTTCCTAAAAGCAAGACTTCGTTTCAAGTAAGGGCAGTCACTTTTCAGCTCAAACGAACTACATCGTTCAGGAAGCTAACACGTTTCTCATCTTAACTGACAAGCATTGGATGTTAGAGGACCAGTGCTTTGTATCAGTTTCAGAAGCAGAGATGAACTAGATATGGTCCGTATGTGTAGGAAACACCGTTCTGTTGTTGTGAGCACACTCAAGTCTCCTGCTGTCTTAGAGACTCTAGAAAGCCAGAGCGTGCTTCTTGCTCTAAAGCAGAGTGTGCTCAATGGATGAGAACTCTGCTGTGTGTTTCACTTCAGAAATGGAGTTAAATCCCTGGCTCTGAGTCTTCCTACAAGCAAGACTTCGTTTCAGGTAAGGGCAGTCACTTTTCAGCTCAAACGAACTATATCGTTCACGAAGCTCACACGTTTCTCATCTTAACAGAGAAGCATTGGATGTTAGAGGACCTTTGCTTTGTATCAATTTCAAGCCGAGTTGAACTAGATATGGTCCGTATGTATAGGAAACACGGTTCTTTTCTTATGAGCACACTCAAGTTTCCTGCTGTATTAGAGACTCTAGAAAGCAAGAGCGTCCTTCTTGCTCTAAAGCAGAGTGTGATCCATGGATGAGAACTGTGTTGTGTGTTTCCCTTCAGAAATGGAGTTAAATCTCAGGCTCTGTGTCTTCCTACAAGCAAGAATTCGTTTCAAGTAAGGGCAGTGACTTTTCAGCTCAAACGAACTACATTGTTCACGAAGCTAACACGTTTCTCATCTTAACTGACAAGCATTGGATGTAAGAGGACCAGTGCTTTGTATCAGTTTCAGAAGCAGAGTTGGACTAGATATGGTCCGTATGTGTAAGAAACACCGTTCTTTGGTCTCAGCACACTCACGTTTCCTGCTGTATTAGAGACAATAGAAAGCAAGAGTGTGCTTCCTTCTCTAAAGCAGTGTGTGAACAATGGATGAGAACTGTGTTGTGTGTTTCCCTTCAGAAATGGAGATAAATCCCAGGCTCTGTGTCTTCCTACAAGCAAGACTTTGTTTCAGGTAAGTGCAGTCACTTTTCAGCTCAATCGAACTACATCGTTCATGAAGCTAACAAGTTTCCCATCTTAACTGACAATCATTGCATGTTAGAGGACCAGTGCTTTATATCTGTTTCAGAAGCAGAGTTGGACTAGATATGATCCGTATGTGTAGGAAACACTGTTCATTTGTTCTCAGCACACTCAAGTTTCCTGCTGTCTTAGAGATTCTAGACAGCTAGAGTGTGCTTCTTGCTCGAAGCAGAGTGTGATCCATGGATGAGAACTGTGTTGTGTGTTTCCCTTCAGAAATGGAGTTAAATCCCAGGCTCTGTGTCTTCCTAAAAGCAAGACTTCATTTCAAGTAACGGCAGTCACTTTTCAGCTCAAACAAACTACATCGTTCAGGAAGCTATCACGTTTCTCATCTTAACTGACAAGCATTGGATGTTAGAGGACCTTTGCTTTGTATCAATTTTAAGCCGAGTTGAACTAGATATGGTCCGTATGTATGGGAAACACGGTTCTATTCTTATGAGCACACTCAAGTTTCCTGCTGTATTAGAGAATCTAGAAAGCAAGAGCGTCCTTCTTGCTCTAAAGCAGAGTGTGATCCATGGATGAGAACTGTGTTGTGTGTTTCCCTTCAGAAATGGAGTTAAATCCCAGGCTTTGTGTCTTCCTACAAGCAAGACTTCGTTACAAGTAAGGGCAATCACTTTTCAGCTCAAACGAACTACATCGTTCAGGAAGCTAACACGTTTCTCATCTTAACTGACAAGCATTGGATGTTAGAGGACCAGTGCTTTGTATCAGTTTCAGAAGGAGAGTTTGACTAGATATGGTCCGTATGTGTAGGAAACACCTTTCTTTTGTTCTCAGCACACTCAACTTTCCTGCTGTCTTAGAGACTCTAGAAAGAAAGAGTGTGCTTCTTGCTCTAAAGCAGAGTGTGATCAATGATTGAGAACTCTGCTGTGTGTTTCACATCAGAAAAGGAGTTAAATCCCAGGCTCTGAGTCTTCCTACAAGCAAGACTTCTTTTCATGTAAGGGCAGTTACTTTACAGCTCAAACGAACTACATCGTTCACGAAGCTCACACGTTTCTCACCTAAACTGACAAGCATTGGATGTTAGAGGACCTCTGATTTGTTTCAGTTTCAGAAGCAGAGGTGAACTAGATATGGTCCGTATGTGTAGGAAACACCGTTCATTTGTTCTCAGCACACTCAAGTTTCCTGCTGTCTTAGAGATTCTAGAAAGCTAGAGCGTGCTTCTTGCTCTAAAGCAGAGTGTGTTCAATGGATTAGAACTCTGTTGTGTGTTTCACTTCAGAAATGGAGATAAATCCCAGGCTCTGAGTCTTCCTACAAGCAAGACTTCGTTTCAGGTAAGGGCAGTTACTTTAGGCTCAAACAAACTACATTGTTCACGAACCTCACACGTTTCTCATCTTAACTGAGAAGCATTGGATGATAGAGGACTGTTGCTTTGTATCAATTTCAAGCAGAGTTGAACTAGATATGGACCGTATGTATAGGAAACACGGTTCTCTTCTTCTGAGCACACTCAAGTTTCCTGCTGTATTAGAGATTCTAGAAAGCAAGAGTGTCCTTCTTGCTCTAAAGCAGAGTGTGATCCATGGATGAGAACTGTGTTGTGTGTTTCCCTTCAGAAATGGAGTAAATCCCAGGCTCTGTGTCTTCCTACAAGCAAGACTTCGTTTCAAGTAAGGGCAGTCACTTTTCAGCTCAAACGAACAACATCGTTCACGAAGCTCACACGTTTCTCATGTTAACTGACAAGCATGGGATTTTAGAGGACCAGTGCTTTGTATCAGTTTCAGAAGCAGAGTTGGACTAGATATGGTCTGTATGTGTAGGCAACACCTTTCTTTTGTTCTCAGCACACTCACGTTTCCTGCTTTATTAGAGACTCTAGAAAGCAAGAGTGTGCTTCCTTCTCTAAAGCAGAGTGTGAACAATGGATGAGAACTCTGTTGTGTGTTTCCCTTCAGAAATGGAGTTAAATCCCAGGCTCTGTGTCTTCCTACAAGCAAGACGTTGTTTCAGGTAAGGGCAGTCACTTTTCATTTCAAATGAACTACGTCGTTCAAGAAGCTACCAAGTCTCCCATCTTAACTGACAATCATTGGATGTTAGAGGAGCAGTGCTTTTTATCAGTTTCAGAAGCAGAGTTGAACTAGATATGGTCCGTATGTGTAGGAAACACAGTTCTTTTTGTCTGAGCACAATCAAGTTTCCTGCTGTCTTAGAGATTCTACAAAGCTAGAGCGTGCTTCTTGCTCTAAAGCAGAGTGTGACCAATGCATGAGAACTCTGCTGTGTGTTTCACTTCAGAAATGGAGTTAAATTCCTGGCTCTGTGTCTTCCTACAATCAAGACTTAATTTCACGTAAGGGCAGTCACTTTTCAGCTCAAACGAACTACATCGTTCAGGAAGCTAACACGTTTCTCATCTTAACTGACAAGCATTGGATGTTAGAGGACCAGTGCTTTGTATCAGTTTCAGAAGGAGAGTTTGACTAGATATGGTCCGTATGTGTAGGAAACACCTTTCTTTTGTTCTCAGCACACTCAACTTTCCTGCTGTCTTAGAGACTCTAGAAAGAAAGAGTGTGCTTCTTGCTCTAAAGCAGAGTGTGATCAATGATTGAGAACTCTGCTGTGTGTTTCACATCAGAAAAGGAGTTAAATCCCAGGCTCTGAGTCTTCCTACAAGCAAGACTTCTTTTCATGTAAGGGCAGTTACTTTACAGCTCAAACGAACTACATCGTTCACGAAGCTCACACGTTTCTCACCTAAACTGACAAGCATTGGATGTTAGAGGACCTCTGATTTGTTTCAGTTTCAGAAGCAGAGGTGAACTAGATATGGTCCGTATGTGTAGGAAACACCGTTCATTTGTTCTCAGCACACTCAAGTTTCCTGCTGTCTTAGAGATTCTAGAAAGCTAGAGCGTGCTTCTTGCTCTAAAGCAGAGTGTGTTCAATGGATTAGAACTCTGTTGTGTGTTTCACTTCAGAAATGGAGATAAATCCCAGGCTCTGAGTCTTCCTACAAGCAAGACTTCGTTTCAGGTAAGGGCAGTCACTTTTCAGCTCAAACGAACTACATCGTTCACGAAGCTCACACGTTTCTCATCTTAACTGAGAAGCATTGGATGTTAGAGGACCTTTGCTTTGTATCAGTTTCATAAGCAGAGTTGGGCTAGGTATGGTCCGTATGTGTAGGAAAAACCTTTCTTTTGTTCTCAGCACAGTCAAGTTTCCTGCTGTCTTAGAGACTCTAGAAAGCAAGAGCGTCCTTCTTGCTCTAAAGCAGAGTGTGATCCATGGATGAGAACAGTGTTGTGTGTTTCCCTACAGAAATGGAGTTAAATCCCAGGCTTTGTGTCTTACTACAAGTAAGACTTCGTTACAAGTAAGGGCAGTCACTTTTCAGCTCAAACAAACTACATCGTTCAGGAAGCTAACACGTTTCTCATCTTAACTGACAAGCATTGGATGTTAGAGGACCAGTGCTTTGTATCAGTTTCAGAAGCAGAGTTGGACTAGATATGGTCCTTATGTGTAGGAAACACCTTTCTTTTGTTCTCAGCACACTCACGTTTCCTGCTCTCTTAGAGACTCTAGAAAGAAAGAGTGTGCTTCTTGCTCTAAAGCAGAGTGTGATCAATGATTGAGAACTCTGCTGTGTGTTTCACATCAGAAATGGAGTTAAATCCCAGGCTCTGAGTCTTCCTACAAGCAAGACTTCTTATCATGTAAGGGCAGTAACTTTACAGCTCAAAAGAACTACATCATTCACAAAGCTCACAAGTTTCTCCTCTTAATTGACAATCATTGGATGTTAGAGGACCAGTGCTTTTTTATCAGTTTGAGAAGCAGAGTTGGACTAGATATGATCCATATGTGTAGGAAACACGGTTCTCTTTTTCTGAGCACACTCAAGTTTCCTGCTCTATTAGAGACTCTAGAAATCAAGAGCGTCCTTCATGCTCTAAAGCAGAGTGTGATCCATGGATGAGAACTCTGTTGTGTGTTTCCCTTCAGAAATGGAGTTAAATCCCAGGCTCTGTGTCTTCCTACAAGCAAGACTTCGTTTCAAGTAAGGGCAGTCACTTTTCAGCTCAAAGGAACTACATCGTTCAGGTAGCTCACACATATCTCGTCTTAACTGACAAGCATTGGATGTTAGAGGACCAGTGGGTTTTTTCAGTTTCAGAAGCAGATTTGAACTAGATATCATCCGTATGTATAGGAAACACGGTTCTTTTCTTCTGAGCACACTCAAGTTTCCTGCTGTATTAGAGACTCTAGAAAGCAAAAGCATTCTTCTTGCTCTAAAGCAGAGTGTGATCCATGGAAGAGAACTGTGTTGTGTGTTTCCCTTCAGAAATGGAGTTAAATCCCAGGCTCTGTGTCTTCCTACAAGCAAGGCTTCATTTCAAGTAAGGGCAGTCACTTTTCAGCTCAAACGAACTACATCATTCAGGAAGCTAACACGTTTCTCATCTTAACTGACAAGCATTGGATGTTAGAGGACGAGTGCTTTGTATCAGTTTCAGAAGCAGAGTTGGACTAGATATGGTCCGTATGTGTAGGAAACACCTTTCTTTTGTTCTCAGCACAGTCAAGTTTCCTGCTGTCTTAGAGACTCTAGAAAGTAAGAGCGTGCTTCTTGTTCTAAAGCAGAGTGTGCTCAATGGATGAGAACTCTGCTGTGTGTTTCACTTCAGAAATGGAGTTAAATCCCAGGCTCTGAGTCTTCCTACAAGCAAGACTTCTTATCATGTAAGGGCAGTTAATTTACAGCTCTAACGAACTTCATCGTTCACGAAGCTCACACGTTTCTCATGTAAACTGACAAGCATTGGATACTAGAGGACGTCTGATTTGTTTCATTTTCAGAAGCAGAGATGAATGAGATATGGTCCGTATGTGTAGGAAACACCGTTCTTTTGTTCTGAGCACACTCAAGTTTCCTGCTGTACTAGAGACTCTAGAAAGCAAGAGCGTGCTTCTTGCTATAAAGCAGAGTGTGAACAATGCAAGAGAACTGTGCTGTGTGTTTCACTTCAGAAATGGAGTTAAATCCCTGGCTCTGAGTCTTCTTACAAGCAAGACTTCTTTTCAGGTAAGGGCTGTCACTTTTCAGCTCAAATGAACTACATCGTTCACAAAGCTCACAAGGTTCTCGTCTTAACTGGCAATCACTGGATGTTAGAGGACCAGTGCTTTGTATCAGTTTCAGAAGCAGATTTGGACTAGATATGATCCGTATGTGTAGGAAACACCGTTCATTTGTTCTCAGCACACTCAAGTTTCCTGCTGTCTTAGAGATTCTAGAAAGCTAGAGCGTGCTTCTTGCTCTAAAGCAGAGTGTGATCCATGGATGAGAACTCTGTTGTGTGTTTCACTTCAGAAGTGGAGTTAAATCCCTGGCTCTGATTCTTCCTACAAGCAAGACTTCGTTTCAGGTAAGGGCAGTTACTTTACAGCTCAAAGAAACTACATCGTTCACGAAGCTCACACGTTTCTCATCTTATCTGAGAAGCATTGGATGTTAGAGGACCTTTGCTTTGTATCAATTTCAAGCAGAGTTGAACTAGATATGTTCCGGATGTATAGGAAACACGGTTCTTTTGTTCTGAGCACACTCAAGTTTCCTGCTGTATTAGAGACTCTAGAAAGCAAGAGTGTCCTTCTTGCTCTAAAGCAGAGTGTGATCCATGGATGAGAACTCTGTTGTGTGTTTCCCTTCAGAAATGGAGTTAAATCCCAGGCTCTGTGTCTTCCTACAAGCAAGACTTCGTTTCAAGTAAGGGCAGTCACTTTTCAGCTCAAACGAACTACATCGTTCAGGAAGCTAACACGTTTCTCATCTTAACTGACAAGCATTGGATGTTAGAGGACCAGTGCTTGTATCAGTTTCAGAAGCAGGGTTGGACTAGATATGGTCCATATGTGTAAGAAACACCGTTCTTTGGTCTCAGCACACTCACGTTTCTTGCTGTATTAGAGAATCTAGAAAGAAAGAGTGTGCTTCCTTCTCTAAAGCAGAGTGTGAACAATGGATGAGAACTCTGTTGTGTGTTTCCCTTCAGAAATGGAGTTAAATCCCAGGTTCAGTGTCTTCCTACAAGCAAGACTTCGTTTCAGATAAGTGCAGGCACTTTTCAGCTCAAACGAACTACATCGTTCACCAAGGTAACAAGTTTCCCATCTTAAATGACAATCATTGGATGTTAGACGCCCAGTGCTTTTTATGGGTTTCAGAAGCAGAGTTGGAATAGATATGGTCCGTATGTGTAGGAAACACCGTTCTTTTGTTCTCAGCACACTCACATTTCCTGCTGTCTTAGAGACTCTAGAAAGCAAGAGCGTGCTTCTTGCTCTAAAGCAGAGTGTGATCAATTGATGAGAACTCTGCTGTGTGTTTCACTTCAGAAATGGAGTTAAATCCCAGGCTCTGAGTCTTCCTACAAGCAAGACTTCTTTTCATGTAAGGGCAGTTACTTTACATCTCAAAAGAACTACATCGTTCACGAAGCTCACACGTTTCTCATCTAAAGTGACAAGGATTGGATGTTAGAGGACCTCTGATTTGTTACAGTTTCAGAATCAGAGATGAACTGGATATGGTCCGTATGAGTAGGATACACCGTTCTTTTGTTCTGAGCACACTCAAGTTTCCTGCTGTATTAGAGACTCTAGAAAGCAAGTATGTGCTTCTTGCTCTAAAGCAGAGTGGGAACAATGCATGAGAACTCTGCTGTGTGTTTCACTTCAGAAATGGAGTTAAATGCCAGGATCTGAGTCTTCCTACAAGCAAGACTTCGTTTCAGGTAGGGGAAGTCACTTTTCAGCTCAAAGGAACTACATCATTCAGGACGCTCACACGTTTCTCGTCTTAACTGACAAGAACTTCATGTTAGAGGACCAGTGCTTGGTATCTGTTTCAGAAGCAGAGTTGGACGAGATATGATCCGTATGTGTAGGAAACACAGTTCATTTGCTCTCACCACACTCAAGTTTCCTGATGTCTTAGAGATTCTACAAAGCTAGAGCGTGCTTCTTGCTCTAAAGCAGAGTGTGAACAATGGATGAGAACTCTGCTGTGTGTTTCACTTCAGAAATGGAGTTAAATCCCAGGCTCTGTGTCTTCCTACAAGCAAGACTTCGTTTCAGGTAAGGGCAGTCACTTTTCAGCTCAAACGAACAACATCATTAACGAAGCTCACACGTTTCTCATATTAACTGACAATCATTGCATGTTAGAGGACCTGTGGTTTGTTTCAGTTTCAGAAGCAGAGTTGGACTAGATATAGTCTGTGGGTGTAGGAAACACCGTTCTTTTCTTCTGAGGACACTCAAGTTTCCTGCTGTATTAGAGACTCTAGAAAGCAAGAGTGTGCTTCCTTCTCTAAAGCAGAGTGTGAACAATGGATGAGAACTCTGTTGTGTGTTTCCCTTCAGAAATGGAGTTAAATCCCAGGCTCTGTGTATTCCTACAAGCAAGACTTCATTTCAAGTAAGGGCAGTCACTTTTCAGCTCAAACGAACTACATCGTTCAGGAAGCTAACGCGTTTCTCATCTTAACTGACAAGCATTGGATGTTAGAGTACCAGTGCTTTGTATCAGTTTCAGAAGCAGAGATGAACTAGATATGGTCCGTATGTGTAGGAAACACCGTTCTGTTGTTGTGAGCACACTCAAGTCTCCTGCTGTCTTAGAGACTCTAGAAAGCAAGAACGTGCTTCTTGATCTAAAGCAGAGTGTGCCCAAAGATGAGAACTCTGCTGTGTGTTTCACTTCAGAAATGGAGTTAAATCCTAGGCTCTTAGTCTTCCTACAAGCAAGACTTCTTTTCATGTAAGGGCAGTTACTTTACAGCTCAAACGAACTTCATCATTCACAAAGCTCACACGGTTCTCACCTAAACTGACAATCATTGGATGTTAGAGGACCTCTGATTTGTTTCAGTTTCAGAAGCAGAGAAGAACTAGATATGGTCCGTATGTGGAGGAAACACCGTTCATTTGTTCTCAGCACACTGAAGTTTCCTGCTGTCTTAGAGATTCTAGAAAGCTAGAGCGTGCTTCTTGCTCTAAAGCAGAGTGTGTTCAATAGATTAGAACTCTGTTGTGTGTTTCACTTCAGAAATGGAGTTAAATCCCAGGCTCTTAGTCTTCCTACAAGCAAGAATTCGTTTCAGGTAAGGGCAGTTACTTTAGGCTCAAACAAACTACATCGTTCACGAAGCTCACACGTTTCTCATCTTAACTGAGAAGCATTGGATGATAGAGGACTGTTGCTTTGTATCAATTTCAAGCAGAGTTGAACTAGATATGGACCGTATGTATAGGAAACACGGTTCTCTTCTTCTGAGCACACTCAAGTTTCCTGCTGTATTAGAGACTCTAGAAAGCAAGAGTGTCCTTCTTGCTCTAAAGTAGAGTGTGATCCATGGATGAGAACTGTGTTGTGTGTTTCCCTTCATAAATGTAGTAAATTCCAGGCTCTGTGTCTTCATACAAGCAAGACTTCGTTTCAAGTAAGGGCAGTCACTTTTCAGCTCAATTGAACTACATCATTCACGAAGCTAACTAGTTTCCCATCTTAACTGCCAAGCATTGGGTGTAAGAGGACCAGTCCTTTGTATCAGTTTCAGAAGCAGAGTTGGACTAGATATGGTCCATATGTGTAAGAAACCCCGATCTTTTGTCTCAGCACACTCACTTTTCCTGCTGTATTAGAGACTCTAGAAAGCAAGAGTGTGCTTCCTTCTCTAAAGCAGAGTGTGAACAGTGGATGAGAACTGTGTTGTGTGTTTCCCTTCAGAAATGGAGTTAAATCCCAGGCTCTGTGTCTTCCTACAAGCAAGACTTTGTTTCAGGTAAGGGCAGTCACTTTTCAGCTCAATTGAACTACATCATTCACGAAGCTAACTAGTTTCCCATCTTAACTGACAATCATTGGATGTTAGAGGACCAGTGCTTTTTATCAGTTTCAGAAGCAGAGATGAACTAGATAGGGTCCGTATGTGTAGGAAACTCCTTTCTTTTGTTCTCATCACACACATATTTCCTGCTCTCTTAGAGACTCTAGAAAGCAAGAGCGTTCTTCTTGCTCTAAAGCAGAGTGTGAACAATGGATGAGAACTCTGTTGTGTGTTTCCCTTCAGAAATGGAGTTAAATCCCAGGCTCTGTGTCTTCCTACAAGCAAGACGTTGTTTCAGGTAAGGGCAGTCACTTTTCATTTCAAATGAACTACGTCGTTCAAGAAGCTACCAAGTCTCCCATCTTAACTGACAATCATTGGATGTTAGAGGAGCAGTGCTTTTTATCAGTTTCAGAAGCAGAGTTGAACTAGATATGGTCCGTATGTGTAGGAAACACAGTTCTTTTTGTCTGAGCACAATCAAGTTTCCTGCTGTCTTAGAGATTCTACAAAGCTAGAGCGTGCTTCTTGCTCTAAAGCAGAGTGTGACCAATGCATGAGAACTCTGCTGTGTGTTTCACTTCAGAAATGGAGTTAAATTCCTGGCTCTGTGTCTTCCTACAATCAAGACTTAATTTCAGGTAAGGGCAGTCACTTTTCAGCTCAAACGAACTACATCGTTCACGAAGCTCACACGTTTCTCATCTTAACTGAGAAGCATTGGATGTTAGAGGACCTTTGCTTTGTATCAGTTTCATAAGCAGAGTTGGGCTAGATATGGTCCGTATGTGTAGGAAACACCTTTCTTTTGTTCTCAGCACAGTCAAGTTTCCTTCTGTCTTAGAGACTCTAGAAAGCAAGAGCGTCCTTCTTGCTCTAAAGCAGAGTGTGATCCATGGATGAGAACTGTGTTGTGTGTTTCCCTACAGAAATGGAGTTAAATCCCAGGCTTTGTGTCTTACTACAAGTAAGACTTCGTTACAAGTAAGGGCAGTCACTTTTCAGCTCAAACAAACTACATCGTTCAGGAAGCTAACACGTTTCTCATCTTAACTGACAAGCATTGGATGTTAGAGGACCAGTGCTTTGTATCAGTTTCAGAAGCAGAGTTGGACTAGATATGGTCCTTATGTGTAGGAAACACCTTTCTTTTGTTCTCAGCACACTCACGTTTCCTGCTGTCTTAGAGACTCTAGAAAGAAAGAGTGTGCTTCTTGCTCTAAAGCAGAGTGTGATCAATGATTGAGAACTCTGCTGTGTGTTTCACATCAGAAATGGAGTTAAATCCCAGGCTCTGAGTCTTCCTACAAGCAAGACTTCTTATCATGTAAGGGCAGTAACTTTACAGCTCAAAAGAACTACATCATTCACAAAGCTCACAAGTTTCTCCTCTTAATTGACAATCATTGGATGTTAGAGGACCAGTGCTTTTTTATCAGTTTGAGAAGCAGAGTTGGACTAGATATGATCCGTATGTGTAGGAAACACGGTTCTCTTTTTCTGAGCACACTCAAGTTTCCTGCTCTATTAGAGACTCTAGAAATCAAGAGCGTCCTTCATGCTCTAAAGCAGAGTGTGATCCATGGATGAGAACTCTGTTGTGTGTTTCCCTTCAGAAATGGAGTTAAATCCCAGGCTCTGTGTCTTCCTACAAGCAAGACTTCGTTTCAAGTAAGGGCAGTCACTTTTCAGCTCAAAGGAACTACATCGTTCAGGTAGCTCACACATATCTCGTCTTAACTGACAAGCATTGGATGTTAGAGGACCAGTGGGTTTTTTCAGTTTCAGAAGCAGATTTGAACTAGATATCATCCGTATGTATAGGAAACACGGTTCTTTTTCTGAGCACACTCAAGTTTCCTGCTGTATTAGAGACTCTAGAAAGCAAAAGCATTCTTCTTGCTCTAAAGCAGAGTGTGATCCATGGAAGAGAACTGTGTTGTGTGTTTCCCTTCAGAAATGGAGTTAAATCCCAGGCTCTGTGTCTTCCTACAAGCAAGGCTTCATTTCAAGTAAGGGCAGTCACTTTTCAGCTCAAACGAACTACATCATTCAGGAAGCTAACACGTTTCTCATCTTAACTGACAAGCATTGGATGTTAGAGGACGAGTGCTTTGTATCAGTTTCAGAAGCAGAGTTGGACTAGATATGGTCCGTATGTGTAGGAAACACCTTTCTTTTGTTCTCAGCACAGTCAAGTTTCCTGCTGTCTTAGAGACTCTAGAAAGTAAGAGCGTGCTTCTTGTTCTAAAGCAGAGTGTGCTCAATGGATGAGAACTCTGCTGTGTGTTTCACTTCAGAAATGGAGTTAAATCCCAGGCTCTGAGTCTTCCTACAAGCAAGACTTCTTATCATGTAAGGGCAGTTAATTTACAGCTCTAACGAACTTCATCGTTCACGAAGCTCACACGTTTCTCATGTAAACTGACAAGCATTGGATACTAGAGGACGTCTGATTTGTTTCATTTTCAGAAGCAGAGATGAATGAGATATGGTCCGTATGTGTAGGAAACACCGTTCTTTTGTTCTGAGCACACTCAAGTTTCCTGCTGTACTAGAGACTCTAGAAAGCAAGAGCGTGCTTCTTGCTATAAAGCAGAGTGTGAACAATGCAAGAGAACTGTGCTGTGTGTTTCACTTCAGAAATGGAGTTAAATCCCTGGCTCTGAGTCTTCTTACAAGCAAGACTTCTTTTCAGGTAAGGGCTGTCACTTTTCAGCTCAAATGAACTACATCGTTCACAAAGCTCACAAGGTTCTCGTCTTAACTGGCAATCAATGGATGTTAGAGGACCAGTGCTTTGTATCAGTTTCAGAAGCAGATTTGGACTAGATATGATCCGTATGTGTAGGAAACACCGTTCATTTGTTCTCAGCACACTCAAGTTTCCTGCTGTCTTAGAGATTCTAGAAAGCTAGAGCGTGCTTCTTGCTCTAAAGCAGAGTGTGATCCATGGATGAGAACTCTGTTGTGTGTTTCACTTCAGAAGTGGAGTTAAATCCCTGGCTCTGATTCTTCCTACAAGCAAGACTTCGTTTCAGGTAAGGGCAGTTACTTTACAGCTCAAAGAAACTACATCGTTCACGAAGCTCACACGTTTCTCATCTTATCTGAGAAGCATTGGATGTTAGAGGACCTTTGCTTTGTATCAATTTCAAGCAGAGTTGAACTAGATATGTTCCGGATGTATAGGAAACACGGTTCTTTTGTTCTGAGCACACTCAAGTTTCCTGCTGTATTAGAGACTCTAGAAAGCAAGAGTGTCCTTCTTGCTCTAAAGCAGAGTGTGATCCATGGATGAGAACTCTGTTGTGTGTTTCCCTTCAGAAATGGAGTTAAATCCCAGGCTCTGTGTCTTCCTACAAGCAAGACTTCGTTTCAAGTAAGGGCAGTCACTTTTCAGCTCAAACGAACTACATCGTTCAGGAAGCTAACACGTTTCTCATCTTAACTGACAAGCATTGGATGTTAGAGGACCAGTGCTTGTATCAGTTTCAGAAGCAGGGTTGGACTAGATATGGTCCATATGTGTAAGAAACACCGTTCTTTGGTCTCAGCACACTCACGTTTCTTGCTGTATTAGAGAATCTAGAAAGAAAGAGTGTGCTTCCTTCTCTAAAGCAGAGTGTGAACAATGGATGAGAACTCTGTTGTGTGTTTCCCTTCAGAAATGGAGTTAAATCCCAGGTTCAGTGTCTTCCTACAAGCAAGACTTCGTTTCAGATAAGTGCAGGCACTTTTCAGCTCAAACGAACTACATCGTTCACCAAGGTAACAAGTTTCCCATCTTAAATGACAATCATTGGATGTTAGACGCCCAGTGCTTTTTATGGGTTTCAGAAGCAGAGTTGGAATAGATATGGTCCGTATGTGTAGGAAACACCGTTCTTTTGTTCTCAGCACACTCACATTTCCTGCTGTCTTAGAGACTCTAGAAAGCAAGAGCGTGCTTCTTGCTCTAAAGCAGAGTGTGATCAATTGATGAGAACTCTGCTGTGTGTTTCACTTCAGAAATGGAGTTAAATCCCAGGCTCTGAGTCTTCCTACAAGCAAGACTTCTTTTCATGTAAGGGCAGTTACTTTACATCTCAAAAGAACTACATCGTTCACGAAGCTCACACGTTTCTCATCTAAAGTGACAAGGATTGGATGTTAGAGGACCTCTGATTTGTTACAGTTTCAGAATCAGAGATGAACTGGATATGGTCCGTATGAGTAGGATACACCGTTCTTTTGTTCTGAGCACACTCAAGTTTCCTGCTGTATTAGAGACTCTAGAAAGCAAGTATGTGCTTCTTGCTCTAAAGCAGAGTGGGAACAATGCATGAGAACTCTGCTGTGTGTTTCACTTCAGAAATGGAGTTAAATGCCAGGATCTGAGTCTTCCTACAAGCAAGACTTCGTTTCAGGTAGGGGAAGTCACTTTTCAGCTCAAAGGAACTACATCATTCAGGACGCTCACACGTTTCTCGTCTTAACTGACAAGAACTTCATGTTAGAGGACCAGTGCTTGGTATCTGTTTCAGAAGCAGAGTTGGACGAGATATGATCCGTATGTGTAGGAAACACAGTTCATTTGCTCTCACCACACTCAAGTTTCCTGATGTCTTAGAGATTCTACAAAGCTAGAGCGTGCTTCTTGCTCTAAAGCAGAGTGTGAACAATGGATGAGAACTCTGCTGTGTGTTTCACTTCAGAAATGGAGTTAAATCCCAGGCTCTGTGTCTTCCTACAAGCAAGACTTCGTTTCAGGTAAGGGCAGTCACTTTTCAGCTCAAACGAACAACATCATTAACGAAGCTCACACGTTTCTCATATTAACTGACAATCATTGCATGTTAGAGGACCTGTGGTTTGTTTCAGTTTCAGAAGCAGAGTTGGACTAGATATAGTCTGTGGGTGTAGGAAACACCGTTCTTTTCTTCTGAGGACACTCAAGTTTCCTGCTGTATTAGAGACTCTAGAAAGCAAGAGTGTGCTTCCTTCTCTAAAGCAGAGTGTGAACAATGGATGAGAACTCTGTTGTGTGTTTCCCTTCAGAAATGGAGTTAAATCCCAGGCTCTGTGTATTCCTACAAGCAAGACTTCATTTCAAGTAAGGGCAGTCACTTTTCAGCTCAAACGAACTACATCGTTCAGGAAGCTAACGCGTTTCTCATCTTAACTGACAAGCATTGGATGTTAGAGTACCAGTGCTTTGTATCAGTTTCAGAAGCAGAGATGAACTAGATATGGTCCGTATGTGTAGGAAACACCGTTCTGTTGTTGTGAGCACACTCAAGTCTCCTGCTGTCTTAGAGACTCTAGAAAGCAAGAACGTGCTTCTTGATCTAAAGCAGAGTGTGCCCAAAGATGAGAACTCTGCTGTGTGTTTCACTTCAGAAATGGAGTTAAATCCTAGGCTCTTAGTCTTCCTACAAGCAAGACTTCTTTTCATGTAAGGGCAGTTACTTTACAGCTCAAACGAACTTCATCATTCACAAAGCTCACACGGTTCTCACCTAAACTGACAATCATTGGATGTTAGAGGACCTCTGATTTGTTTCAGTTTCAGAAGCAGAGAAGAACTAGATATGGTCCGTATGTGGAGGAAACACCGTTCATTTGTTCTCAGCACACTGAAGTTTCCTGCTGTCTTAGAGATTCTAGAAAGCTAGAGCGTGCTTCTTGCTCTAAAGCAGAGTGTGTTCAATGGATTAGAACTCTGTTGTGTGTTTCACTTCAGAAATGGAGTTAAATCCCAGGCTCTTAGTCTTCCTACAAGCAAGAATTCGTTTCAGGTAAGGGCAGTTACTTTAGGCTCAAACAAACTACATCGTTCACGAAGCTCACACGTTTCTCATCTTAACTGAGAAGCATTGGATGATAGAGGACTGTTGCTTTGTATCAATTTCAAGCAGAGTTGAACTAGATATGGACCGTATGTATAGGAAACACGGTTCTCTTCTTCTGAGCACACTCAAGTTTCCTGCTGTATTAGAGACTCTAGAAAGCAAGAGTGTCCTTCTTGCTCTAAAGTAGAGTGTGATCCATGGATGAGAACTGTGTTGTGTGTTTCCCTTCATAAATGTAGTAAATTCCAGGCTCTGTGTCTTCATACAAGCAAGACTTCGTTTCAAGTAAGGGCAGTCACTTTTCAGCTCAATTGAACTACATCATTCACGAAGCTAACTAGTTTCCCATCTTAACTGCCAAGCATTGGGTGTAAGAGGACCAGTCCTTTGTATCAGTTTCAGAAGCAGAGTTGGACTAGATATGGTCCATATGTGTAAGAAACCCCGATCTTTTGTCTCAGCACACTCACTTTTCCTGCTGTATTAGAGACTCTAGAAAGCAAGAGTGTGCTTCCTTCTCTAAAGCAGAGTGTGAACAGTGGATGAGAACTGTGTTGTGTGTTTCCCTTCAGAAATGGAGTTAAATCCCAGGCTCTGTGTCTTCCTACAAGCAAGACTTTGTTTCAGGTAAGGGCAGTCACTTTTCAGCTCAATTGAACTACATCATTCACGAAGCTAACTAGTTTCCCATCTTAACTGACAATCATTGGATGTTAGAGGACCAGTGCTTTTTATCAGTTTCAGAAGCAGAGATGAACTAGATAGGGTCCGTATGTGTAGGAAACTCCTTTCTTTTGTTCTCATCACACACATATTTCCTGCTCTCTTAGAGATTCTAGAAAGCAAGAGCGTTCTTCTTGCTCTAAAGCAGAGTGTGAACAATGGATGAGAACTCTGTTGTGTGTTTCCCTTCAGAAATGGAGTTAAATCCCAGGCTCTGTGTCTTCCTACAAGCAAGACGTTGTTTCAGGTAAGGGCAGTCACTTTTCATTTCAAATGAACTACGTCGTTCAAGAAGCTACCAAGTCTCCCATCTTAACTGACAATCATTGGATGTTAGAGGAGCAGTGCTTTTTATCAGTTTCAGAAGCAGAGTTGAACTAGATATGGTCCGTATGTGTAGGAAACACAGTTCTTTTTGTCTGAGCACAATCAAGTTTCCTGCTGTCTTAGAGATTCTACAAAGCTAGAGCGTGCTTCTTGCTCTAAAGCAGAGTGTGACCAATGCATGAGAACTCTGCTGTGTGTTTCACTTCAGAAATGGAGTTAAATTCCTGGCTCTGTGTCTTCCTACAATCAAGACTTAATTTCAGGTAAGGGCAGTCACTTTTCAGCTCAAACGAACTACATCGTTCACGAAGCTCACACGTTTCTCATCTTAACTGAGAAGCATTGGATGTTAGAGGACCTTTGCTTTGTATCAGTTTCATAAGCAGAGTTGGGCTAGATATGGTCCGTATGTGTAGGAAACACCTTTCTTTTGTTCTCAGCACAGTCAAGTTTCCTTCTGTCTTAGAGACTCTAGAAAGCAAGAGCGTCCTTCTTGCTCTAAAGCAGAGTGTGATCCATGGATGAGAACTGTGTTGTGTGTTTCCCTACAGAAATGGAGTTAAATCCCAGGCTTTGTGTCTTACTACAAGTAAGACTTCGTTACAAGTAAGGGCAGTCACTTTTCAGCTCAAACGAACTACATCGTTCAGGAAGCTAACACGTTTCTCATCTTAACTGACAAGCATTGGATGTTAGAGGACCAGTGCTTTGTATCAGTTTCAGAAGCAGAGTTGGACTAGATATGGTCCTTATGTGTAGGAAACACCTTTCTTTTGTTCTCAGCACACTCACGTTTCCTGCTGTCTTAGAGACTCTAGAAAGAAAGAGTGTGCTTCTTGCTCTAAAGCAGAGTGTGATCAATGATAGAGAACTCTGCTGTGTGTTTCACATCAGAAATGGAGTTAAATCCCAGGCTCTGAGTCTTCCTACAAGCAAGACTTCTTATCATGTAAGGGCAGTAACTTTACAGCTCAAAAGAACTACATCATTCACAAAGCTCACACGTTTCTCCTCTTAATTGACAATCATTGGATGTTAGAGGACCAGTGCTTTTTTATCAGTTTGAGAAGCAGAGTTGGACTAGATATGATCCGTATGTGTAGGAAACACGGTTCTCTTTTTCTGAGCACACTCAAGGTTCCTGCTCTATTAGAGACTCTAGAAATCAAGAGCGTCCTTCAGGCTCTAAAGCAGAGTGTGATCCATGGATGAGAACTCTGTTGTGTGTTTCCCTTCAGAAATGGAGTTAAATCCCAGGCTCTGTGTCTTCCTACAAGCAAGACTTCGTTTCAAGTAAGGGCAGTCACTTTTCAGCTCAAAGGAACTACATCGTTCAGGTAGCTCACACATATCTCGTCTTAACTGACAAGCATTGGATGTTAGAGGACCAGTGGGTTTTTTCAGTTTCAGAAGCAGAGTTGAACTAGATATCGTCCGTATGTATAGGAAACACGGTTCTTTTCTTCTGAGCACACTCAAGTTTCCTGCTGTATTAGAGACTCTAGAAAGCAAAAGCATTCTTCTTGCTCTAAAGCAGAGTGTGATCCATGGATGAGAACTGTGTTGTGTGTTTCCCTTCAGAAATGGAGTTAAATCCCATGCTCTGTGTCTTCCTACAAGCAAGGCTTCATTTCAAGTAAGGGCAGTCACTTTTCAGCTCAAACGAACTACATCATTCAGGAAGCTAACACGTTTCTCATCTTAACTGACAAGCATTGGATGTTAGAGGACGAGTGCTTTGTATCAGTTTCAGAAGCAGAGTTGGACTAGATATGGTCCGTATGTGTAGGAAACACCTTTCTTTTGTTCTCAGCACAGTCAAGTTTCCTGCTGTCTTAGAGACTCTAGAAAGTAAGAGCGTGCTTCTTTTTCTAAAGCAGAGTGTGCTCAATGGATGAGAACTCTGCTGTGTGTTTCACTTCAGAAATGGAGTTAAATCCCAGGCTCTGAGTCTTCCTACAAGCAAGACTTCTTATCATGTAAGGGCAGTTAATTTACAGCTCTAACGAACTTCATCGTTCACGAAGCTCACACGTTTCTCATGTAAACTGACAAGCCTTGGATACTAGAGGACGTCTGCTTTGTTTCATTTTCAGAAGCAGAGATGAATGAGATATGGTCCGTATGTGTAGGAAACACCGTTCTTTTGTTCTGAGCACACTCAAGTTTCCTGCTGTACTAGAGACTCTAGAAAGAAAGAGCGTGCTTCTTGCTATAAAGCAGAGTGTGAACAATGCAAGAGAACTGTGCTGTGTGTTTCACTTCAGAAATGGAGTTAAATCCTAGGCTCTTAGTCTTCCTACAAGCAAGACTTCGTTTCATGGAAGGGCAGTTACTTTAGAGCTCAAACGAACTTCATCATTCATGATGCTCACACGTTTCTCATCTAAACTGACAAGCATTGGATGTTAGAGGACCTCTGATTTGTTAGAGTTTCCAAAGCAGAGGTGAACTAGATATGGTCCGTATGTGTAGGATACACCGTTCTTTTGTTCTGAGCACACTCAAGTTTCCTGCTATATTAGAGACTCTAGAAAGCAAGAGCGTGCTTCTTGCTCTATAGCAGAGTGTGAACAATGCATGAGAACTCTGCTGTGTGTTTCACTTCAGAAATGGAGTTAAATCCCTGGATCTGTGTCTTCCTACAATCAAGACTTCATTTCAGGTAAGGGCAGTCACTTTTCAGCTCAAACGAACTACATCGTTCACGAAGCTAACACGTTTCTCATCTTAACTGCCAAGCATTGGATGTTAGAGGACCAGTGCTTTGTATCAGGTTCAGAAGCATAGTTGGACTAGATATGGTCCGTATGTGTAGGAAACTCCGTTCTTTTGTTCTCATCCCACACATGTTTCCTGCTGTCTTAGAGACTCTAGAAAGCAAGAGCGTGCTTCTTGCTCTAAAGCAGAGTGTGAACAATGGATGAGAACTCTGCTGTGTGTTTCACTTCAGAAATGGAGTTAAATCCCAGGCTCTGTGTCTTCCTTAAAGCAAGACTTCGTTTCAGGGAAGGGCAGTCACTTTTCAGCTCAAACGAACAACATCATTTACGAAGCTCACACGTTTCTCATCTTAACTGACAATCATTGCATGTTAGAAGACCTGTGGTTTGTTTCAGTTTCAGAAGCAGAGTTGGACTAGATATGGTCCGTATGTGTAAAAAACACCTTTCTTTGGTCTCAGCACACTCACGTTTCCTGCTGTATTAGAGACTCTAGAAAGCAAGAGTGTCCTTCTTGCTCTAAAGCAGAGTGTGATCCATGGATGAGAACTCTGTTGTCTGTTTCCCTTCAGAAATGGAGTTAAATCCCAGGCTCTGTGTCTTCCTAAAAGCAAGACTTCGTTTCAAGTAAGGGCAGTCACTTTTCAGCTCAAACGAACTACATCGTTCAGGAAGCTAACACGTTTCTCATCTTAACTGACAAGCATTGGATGTTAGAGGACCAGTGCTTGTATCAGTTTCAGAAGCAGGGTTGGACTAGATATGGTCCATATGTGTAAGAAACACCGTTCTTTGGTCTCAGCACACTCACGTTTCTTGCTGTATTAGAGAATCTAGAAAGAAAGAGTGTGCTTCCTTCTCTAAAGCAGAGTGTGAACAATGGATGAGAACTCTGTTGTGTGTTTCCCTTCAGAAATGGAGTTAAATCCCAGGTTCAGTGTCTTCCTACAAGCAAGACTTCGTTTCAGATAAGTGCAGGCACTTTTCAGCTCAAAGGAACTACATCGTTCACCAAGGTAACAAGTTTCCCATCTTAAATGACAATCATTGGATGTAGAGGCCCAGTGCTTTTTATCGGTTTCAGAAGCAGAGTTGGAATAGATATGGTCCGTATGTGTAGGAAACACCGTTCTTTTGTTCTCAGCACACTCACATTTCCTGCTGTCTTAGAGACTCTAGAAAGCAAGAGCGTGCTTCTTGCTCTAAAGCAGAGTGTGATCAATTGATGAGAACTCTGCTGTGTGTTTCACTTCAGAAATGGAGTTAAATCCCAGGCTCTGAGTCTTCCTACAAGCAAGACTTCTTTTCATGTAAGGGCAGTTACTTAACAGCTCAAACGAACTACATCGTTCACGAAGCTCACACGTTTCTCATCTAAAGTGACAAGCATTGGATGTTAGAGGACCTCTTATTTGTTACAGTTTCAGAATCAGAGATGAACTGGATATGGTCCGTATGAGTAGGATACACCGTTCTTTTGTTCTGAGCACACTCAAGTTTCCTGCTGTATTAGAGACTCTCGAAAGCAAGTATGTGCTTCTTGCTCTAAAGCAGAGTGGGAACAATGCATGAGAACTCTGCTGTGTGTTTCACTTCAGAAATGGAGTTAAATGCCAGGATCTGAGTCTTCCTACAAGCAAGACTTCGTTTCAGGTAGGGGAAGTCACTTTTCAGCTCAAAGGAACTACATCATTCAGGACGCTCACACTTTTCTCGTCTTAACTGACAAGAATTGCATGTTAGAGGACCAGTGCTTGGTATCTGTTTCAGAAGCAGAGTTGGACGAGATATGATCCGTATGTGTAGGAAACACAGTTCATTTGCTCTCACCACACTCAAGTTTCCTGATGTCTTAGAGATTCTACAAAGCTAGAGCGTGCTTCTTGCTCTAAAGCAGAGTGTGAACAATGGATGAGAACTCTGCTGTGTGTTTCACTTCAGAAATGGAGTTAAATCCCAGGCTCTGTGTCTTCCTACAAGCAAGACTTCGTTTCAGGTAAGGGCAGTCACTTTTCAGCTCAAACGAACAACATTATTAACGAAGCTCACACGTTTCTCATATTAACTGACAATCATTGCATGTTAGAGGACCTGTGGTTTGTTTCAGTTTCAGAAGCAGAGTTGGACTAGATATAGTCTGTGGGTGTAGGAAACACCGTTCTTTTCTTCTGAGGACACTCAAGTTTCCTGCTGTATTAGAGACTCTAGAAAGCAAGAGTGTGCTTCCTTCTCTAAAGCAGAGTGTGAACAATGGATGAGAACTCTGTTGTGTGTTTCCCTTCAGAAATGGAGTTAAATCCCAGGCTCTGTGTATTCCTACAAGCAAGACTTCATTTCAAGTAAGGGCAGTCACTTTTCAGCTCAAACGAACTACATCGTTCAGGAAGCTAACGCGTTTCTCATCTTAACTGACAAGCATTGGATGTTAGAGTACCAGTGCTTTGTATCAGTTTCAGAAGCAGAGATGAACTAGATATGGTCCGTATGTGTAGGAAACACCGTTCTGTTGTTGTGAGCACACTCAAGTCTCCTGCTGTCTTAGAGACTCTAGAAAGCAAGAACGTGCTTCTTGATCTAAAGCAGAGTGTGCTCAAAGGATGAGAACTCTGCTGTGTGTTTCACTTCAGAAATGGAGTTAAATCCTAGGCTCTTAGTCTTCCTACAAGCAAGACTTCTTTTCATGTAAGGGCAGTTACTTTACAGCTCAAACGAACTTCATCGTTCACAAAGCTCACACGGTTCTCACCTAAACTGACAATCATTGGATGTTAGAGGACCTCTGATTTGTTTCAGTTTCAGAAGCAGAGATGAACTAGATATGGTCCGTATGTGGAGGAAACACCGTTCATTTGTTCTCAGCACACTGAAGTTTCCTGCTGTCTTAGAGATTCTAGAAAGCTAGAGCGTGCTTCTTGCTCTAAAGCAGAGTGTGTTCAATGGATTAGAACTCTGTTGTGTGTTTCACTTCAGAAATGGAGTTAAATCCCAGGCTCTTAGTCTTCCTACAAGCAAGAATTCGTTTCAGGTAAGGGCAGTTACTTTAGGCTCAAACAAACTACATCGTTCACGAAGCTCACACGTTTCTCATCTTAACTGAGAAGCATTGGATGATAGAGGACTGTTGCTTTGTATCAATTTCAAGCAGAGTTGAACTAGATATGGACCATATGTATAGGAAACACGGTTCTCTTCTTCTGAGCACACTCAAGTTTCCTGCTGTATTAGAGACTCTAGAAAGCAAGAGTGTCCTTCTTGCTCTAAAGTAGAGTGTGATCCATGGATGAGAACTGTGTTGTGTGTTTCCCTTCATAAATGTAGTAAATTCCAGGCTCTGTGTCTTCATACAAGCAAGACTTCATTTCAAGTAAGGGCAGTCACTTTTCAGCTCAATTGAACTACATCATTCACGAAGCTAACTAGTTTCCCACCTTAACTGCCAAGCATTGGGTGTAAGAGGACCAGTCCTTTGTATCAGTTTCAGAAGCAGAGTTGGACTAGATATGGTCCATATGTGTAAGAAACCCCGATCTTTTGTCTCAGCACACTCACTTTTCCTGCTGTATTAGAGACTCTAGAAAGCAAGAGTGTGCTTCCTTCTCTAAAGCAGAGTGTGAACAGTGGATGAGAACTGTGTTGTGTGTTTCCCTTCAGAAATGGAATTAAATCCCAGGCTCTGTGTCTTCCTACAAGCAAGACTTTTTTTCAGGTAAGGGCAGTCACTTTTCAGCTCAATTGAACCACATCATTCACGAAGCTAACTAGTTTCCCATCTTAACTGACAATCATTGGATGTTAGAGGACCAGTGCTTTTTATCACTTTCAGAAGCAGAGATGAACTAGATAGGGTCCGTATGTGTAGGAAACTCCTTTCTTTTGTTCTCATCACACACATATTTCCTGCTCTCTTAGAGACTCTGGAAAGCAAGAGCGTTCTTCTTGCTCTAAAGCAGAGTGTGAACAATGGATGAGAACTCTGTTGTGTGTTTCCCTTCAGAAATGGAGTTAAATCCCAGGCTCTGTGTCTTCCTACAAGCAAGACGTTGTTTCAGGTAAGGGCAGTCACTTTTCATTTCAAATGAACTACGTCGTTCAAGAAGCTACCAAGTCTCCCATCTTAACTGACAATCATTGGATGTTAGAGGAGCAGTGCTTTTTATCAGTTTCAGAAGCAGAGTTGAAAAAGATATGGTCCGTATGTGTAGGAAACACAGTTCTTTTTGTCTGAGCACAATCAAGTTTCCTGCTGTCTTAGAGATTCTAGGAAGCTAGAGCGTGCTTCTTCCTCTAAAGCAGAGTGTGTTCAATGGATTAGAACTCTGTTGTGTGCTTCACTTCAGAAATGGAGTTAAATCCCAGGCTCTGAGTCTTCCTACAAGCAAGACTTCGTTTCAGGTAAGGGCAGTTACGTTGGGCTCAAACAAACTACATCTTTCACAAAGCTCACACGTTTCTCATCTTAACTGAGAAGCATTGGATGATAGAGGACTGTTGCTTTGTATCAATTTCAAGCAGAGTTGAACTAGATATGGACCGTATGTATAGGAAACACGGTTCTCTTCTTCTGAGCACACTCAAGTTTCCTGCTGTATTAGAGACTCTAGAAAGCAAGAGTGTCCTTCTTGCTCTAAAGCAGAGTGTGATCCATGGATGAGAACTGTGTTGTGTGTTTACCTTCAGAAATGGAGTAAATCCCAGGCTCTGTGTCTTCCTACAAGCAAGACTTCGTTTCAAGTAAGGGCAGTCACTTTTCAGCTCCAACGAACAACATCGTTCACGAAGCTCACACGTTTCTCATCTTAACTGACAAGCATGGGATTTTAGAGGACCAGTGCTTTGTATCAGTTTCAGAAGCAGAGTTGGACTAGATATGGTCCTTATGTGTAGGAAACACCTTTCTTTTGTTCTCAGCACACTCAAGTTTCCTGCTCTCTTAGAGTCTCTAGAAAGCAAGAGTGTGCTTCTTGCTCTAAAGCAGAGTGTGATCAATGATTGAGAACTCTGCAGTGTGTTTCACTTCAGAAATGGAGTTAAATCCCAAGCACTGTGACTTCCTACAAGCAAGACTTCGCTTCAGGTAAGGGCAGTCACTTTTCAGCTCAAACGAACAACATCATTCACAAAGCTCACACGATTCTCATCTTAACTGACAATCATTGCATGTTAGAGGACCTGTGGTTGTTTCAGTTTCAGAAGCAGAGTTGGACTAGATAGAGTCTGTATGTGTATGAAACACCGTTCTTTTCTTCTGAGCACACTCAAGTTTCCTGCTGTATTAGAGATTCTAGAAACAAGAGCGTGCTTCTTGCTCTAAAGCAGAGTGTGATCAATGGATGAGAACCCTGTTGTGTGTTTCACTTCAGAAAAGGAGTTAAATCCCTGGCTTTGAGTCTTCCTAAAAGCAAGACTTCGTTTCAGGTAAGGGCAGGTACTTTACAGATCAAACGAACTACACCGTTCACGAAACTCACATGTTTCTCATCTTAACTGACATGCATTGGATGTTAGAGGACCAGTGGGTTTTTTCAGTTTCAGAAGCAGAGTTGGACTAGATATAGTCTGTGTGTGTAGGAAACACCGTTCTTCTCTTCTGAGCACACTCAAGTTTCCTGCTGTATTAGAGACTCTATAAAGCAAGAGCGTGCTTCTTGATCTAAAGCAGAGTGTGATCCATGGATGAGAACGATTCTGTGTTTTTCCCTTCAGAAATGGAGTTAAATACCAGGCTCTGTGTCTTCCTACAAGCAAGACTTCGTTTCAGGTAAGGGCAGTCACTTTTCAACTCAAAGGAACTACTTCATACACGAAGCTAACACGTTTGTCATCTTACCTGCCAAGCATTGGATGTTAGAGGACCAGTGCTTTGTATCAGTTTCAGAAGCAGAGTTGGACTAGATATGGTCCGTATGTGTAAAAAACACCGTTCTTTGGTCTCAGCACACTCACGTTTCCTGCTGTAATAGAGAGTCTAGAAAGCAAGAGTGTGCTTCCTTCTCTAAAGCAGAGTGTGAACAATGGATGAGAACTCTGTTGTGTGTTTCCCTTCAGAAATGGAGTTAAATCCCAGGCTCTGTGTATTCCTACAAGCAAGACTTCGTTTCAGGTAAGGGCAGTTACTTTAGGCTCAAACATACTACATCGATCACGAAGCTCACACGTTTCTCATCTTAACTGAGAAGCATTGGATGATAGAGGACTGTTGCTTTGTATCAATTTCAAGCAGAGTTGGACTAGATATGGTCCGTATGTGTAGGAAACACAGTTCATTTGTTGTCAGCACACTCAAGTTTCCTGTTGTCTTATAGATTCTAGACAGCTAGAGTGTGCTTCTTGCTCGAAAGCAGAGTGTGATCCATGGATGAGAACTGTGTTGTGTGTTTCCCTTCAGAAATGGAGTTAAATCCCAGGCTCTGTGTCTTCCTAAAAGCAAGACTTCATTTCAAGTAAGGGCAGTCACTTTTCAGCTCAAACGAACTACATCATTCAGGAAGCTAACACGTTTCTCATCTTAACTGACAAGCATTGGATGTTAGAGGACCAGTGCTTTGTATCAGTTTCAGAAGCAGAGATGAACTAGATATGGTACGTATGTGTAGGAAACACCGTTCTGTTGTTGAGAGCACACTCAAGTCTCCTGCTGTCTTAGATATTCTAGAAAGCAAGAGCGTGCTTCTTGCTCTAAAGCAGAGTGTGCTCAATGGATGAGAACTCTGCTGTGTGTTTCACTTCAGAAATGGAGTTAAATCCTAGGCTCTGAGTCTTCCTACAAGCAAGACTTCGTTTCATGTAAGGGCAGTTACTTTACAGCTCAAACGAACTACATCATTCATGAAGCTCACACGTTTCTCACCTAAACTGACAAGCATTGGATGTTAGAGGATCTCTGAATTGTTTCAGTTTCAGAAGCAGAGATGATCTAGATATGGTCCGTATGTATAGGAAACGCGGTTCTTTTCTTCTGAGCACACTCAAGTTTCCTGCTGTATTAGAGACTCTAGAAAGCAAGTATGTGCTTCTTGCTCTAAAGCAGAGTGTGAACAATGCATGAGAACTCTGCTGTGTGTTTCACTTCAGAAATGGAGTTAAATGCCAGGATCTGAGTCTTCCTACAAGCAAGACTTCGTTTCAGGTAAGGGCAGTCACTTTTCAGCTCAAAGGAACTACATCATTCAGGACGCTCACATGTTTCTCGTCTTAACTGACAAGAATTGCATGTTAGAGGACCAGTGCTTGGTATCTGTTTCAGAAGCAGAGTTGGACGAGATATGATCCGTATGTGTAGGAAACACAGTTTATTTGTTCTCACCACACTCAAGTTTCCTGATGTCTTAGAGATTCTACAAAGCTAGAGCGTGCTTCTTGCTCTAAAGCAGAGTGTGATTCATGGATGAGAACTGTGTTGTGTGTTTCACTTCAGAAATGGAGTTAAATCCCTGGCTCTGAGTCTTCCTACAAGCAAGACTTCGTTTCAGGTAAGGGCAGTTACTTTTCAGCTCAAACGAACTACATCGTTCACGAAGCTCACACGTTTCTCATCTTAACTGAGAAGCATTGGATGTTAGAGGACCTTTCCTTTGTATCAATTTCAAGCCGAGTTGAACTAGATATGGTCCGTATGTATAGGAAACACGGTTCTTTTCTTCTGAGCACACTCAAGTTTCCTGCTGTATTAGAGACTCTAGAAAGCAAGAGCGTCCTTCTTGCTCTAAAGCAGAGTGTGATCCATGGATGAGAACTGTGTTGTGTGTTTCCCTTCAGAAATGGAGTTAAATCCCAGGCTCTGTGTCTTCCTACAAGCAAGACTTCGTTTCAAGTAAGGCCAGTCACTTTTCAGCTCAAACGAACTACATCATTCACGAAGCTAACGCGTTTCTCATCTTAACTGCCAAGCATTGGATGTTAGAGTACTAGTGCTTGTATCAGTTTCAGAAGCAGAGTTGGACTAGATATGGTCCATATGTGTAAGAAACACCGTTCTTTGGTCTCAGCACACTCACGTTTCTTGCTGTATTAGAGAATCTAGAAAGCAAGAGTGTGCTTCCTTCTCTAAAGCAGAGTGTGAACAATGGATGAGAACTCTGTCGTGTGTTTCCCTTCAGAAATGGAATTAAATCCCAGGTTCAGTGTCTTCCTACAACCAAGACTTCGTTTCAGGTAAGTGCAGGCACTTTTCGGCTCAAACGAACTACATCGTTCACCAAGCTAACAAGTTTTCCATCTTAAATGACAATCATTGGATGTTAGAGGCCCAGTGCTTTTTAACAGATTCAGAAGCAGTGTTGGAATAGATATGGTCCGTATGTGTAGGAAACACCGTTCTTTTGTTCTCAGCGCACTCACGTTTCCTGCTGTCTTAGAGACTCTAGAAAGCAAGAGCGTGCTTCTTGCTCTAAAGCAGAGTGTGATCAATTGATGAGAACTCTGCTGTGTGTTTCACTTCAGAAATGGAGTTAAATCCCAGGCTCTGAGTCTTCCTACAAGCAAGATTTCTTTTCATGTAAGGGCAGTTACTTTACAGCTCAAACGAACTACATCGTTCACAAAGCTCACACGTATCTCATATAAAGTGACAAGCATTGGATGTTAGAGGACCTCTGATTTGTTACAGTTTCAGAAGCAAAGATGAACTAGATATAGTCCGTATGAGTAGGATACACCGTTCTTTTGTTCTGAGCACACTCAAGTTTCCTGCTGTATTAGAGACTCTAGAAAGCAAGTATGTGCTTCTTGCTCTAAAGCAGAGTGGGAACAATGCATGAGAACTCTGCTGTGTGTTTCACTTCAGAAATGGAGTTAAATGCCAGGATCTGAGTCTTCCTACAAGCAAGACTTCGTTTCAGGTAAGGGCAGTCACTTTTCAGCTCAAAGGAACTACATCGTTCAGGACGCTCTCACGTTTCTCGTCTTAACTGACAAGAATTGCATGTTAGAGGACCAGTGCTTGGTATCTGTTTCAGAAGCAGAGTTGGACGAGATATGATCCGTATGTGTAGGAAACACAGTTCATTTGTTCTCACCACACTCAAGTTTCCTGATGTCTTAGAGATTCTACAAAGCTAGAGCATGCTTCTTGCTCTAAAGCAGAGTGAGATTCATGGATGAGAACTGTGTTGTGTGTTTCACTTCAGAAATGGAGTTAAATCCCTGGCTCTGAGTCTTCCTACAAGCAAGACTTCGTTTCAGGTAAGGGCAGTTACTTTTCAGCTCAAACGAACTACATCGTTCACGAAGCTCACACGTTTCTCATCTTAACTGAGAAGCATTGGATGTTAGAGGACCTTTGCTTTGTATCAATTTCAAGCCGAGTTGAACTAGATATGGTCCGTATGTATAGGAAACACGGTTCTTTTCTTCTGAGCACACTCAAGTTTCCTGCTGTATTAGAGACTCTAGAAAGCAAGAGCGTCCTTCTTGCTCTAAAGCAGAGTGTGATCCATGGAAGAGAACTCTGTTGTGTGTTTCCCCTCAGAAATGGAGTTAAATCCCAGGCTCTGTGTCTTCCTACAAGCAAGACTACGTTTCAAGAAAGGGCAGTCACTTTTCAGCTCAAACGAACTACATCGTTCAGGAAGCTAACACGTTTCTCATCTTAACTGACAAGCATTGGATGTTAGAGGACCAGTGCTTGTATCAGTTTCAGAAGCAGAGTTGGACTAGATATGGTCCATATGTGTAAGAAACACCGTTCTTTGGTCTCAGCACACTCACGTTTCTTGCTGTATTAGAGAATCTAGAAAGCAAGAGTGTGCTTCCTTCTCTAAAGCAGAGTGTGAACAACGGATGAGAACTCTGTTGTGTGTTTCCCTTCAGAAATGGAGTTAAATCCCAGGTTCAGTGTCTTCCTACAACCAAGACTTCGTTTCAGGTAAGTGCAGGCACTTTTCAGCTCAAACGAACTACATCGTTCACCAAGCTAACAAGTTTTCCATCTTAAATGACAATCATTGGATGTTAGAGGCCCAGTGCTTTTTATCAGATACAGAAGCAGTGTTGGAATAGATATGGTCCGTATGTGTAGGAAACACCGTTCTTTTGTTCTCAGCGCAATCACGTTTCCTGCTGTCTTAGAGACTCTAGAAAGCAAGAGCGTGCTTCTTGCTCTAAAGCAGAGTGTGATCAATTGATGAGAACTCTGCTGTGTGTTTCACTTCAGAAATGGAGTTAAATCCCAGGCTCTGAGTCTTCCTACAAGCAAGATTTCTTTTCATGTAAGGGCAGTTACTTTACAGCTCAAACGAACTACATCGTTCACAAAGCTCACACGTTTCTCATATAAAGTTACAAGCATTGGATGTTAGAGGACCTCTGATTTGTTAGAGTTTCAGAAGCAGAGATGAACTAGATATAGTCCCTATGAGTAGGATACACCGTTCTTTTGTTCTGAGCACACTCAAGTTTCCTGCTGTATTAGAGACTCTAGAAAGCAAGTATGTGCTTCTTGCTCTAAAGCAGAGTGGGAACAATGCATGAGAACTCTGCTGTGTGTTTCACTTCAGAAATGGAGTTAAATGCCAGGATCTGAGTCTTCCTACAAGCAAGACTTCGTTTCAGGTAAGGGCAGTCACTTTTCAGTTCAAAGGAACTACGTCATTCACAAAGCTCACACGTTTCTTGTCTTAACTGACAAGCATTGAATGTTAGAGGAACAGTGCTTTGTATCAGTTTCAGAAGCAGAGTTGGACTAGATATGGTCCGTATGTGTAGGAAACACCGTTCTTTTGTTCTCATCACACTCACGTTTCCTCCTGTCTTAGAGACTTTAGAAAGCAAGAGCGTGCTTCTCGCTCTAAAGCAGAGTGTGATCCATGGATGAGAACTATGCTGTGTTTTTCCCTTCAGAAATGGGGTTAAATCCCTTGCTCTGTGTCTTCCTACAGGCAAGACTTCGTTTCAGGTAAGGGCAGTCTCTTTTCAATTCAAAGGAACTACATCGTTCACAAAGCTCACACGTTTCTCATCTTAAGAGACAAGCATTGGATGTTAGAGGACCAGTGCTTTGTATCAGTTTAAGAAGCTGAGTTGGACTAGATATGGTCCCTATGTGTAGGAAACACCGTTCTTTTGTTCTCAGAACACTCACGTTTCCTGATGTCTTAGAGACTCTAGAAGGAAAGAGCGTTTTTCTCGCTCTAAAGCAGAGTGTCATCCATGGATGAGAACTATGCTGTGTGTTTCCCTACAGAAATGGAGTTAAATCCCAGGCTCTATGTCTTCCTACAAGCAATACTTCATTTCAGTTA